>JAOWBW010001073.1:0-456545 GCA_026119855.1 Campanula takesimana | reverse complement strand
AAAACCACTCTTAAGATAATTGAATCTGTCCATGTTACTTTTGATGAACATTCTCTCCTTGAGCCACTATGGCTCCAAATGTTGCTGATGATTTTGTTGAGCTTAATGAGACAGGTACAAATCAACCACAAATCAATCAACTGATGGAAACCCATCTACCTCAACTGCACCTTCCATCTACCTCATATGAAGCACCAGAAGCTACCTCATCTGCTGCTATCCTCAAATGGAGTTGAAGTTGAACTCCCATCAATGTGGAAGAACCTATCCCTCAAATTACTTATGATTGGGAAGGCACAAGATGATGTACCACTAGAAGATTTTCCAACCACCACTCAACTCAGAAGTTCGTGAGGTCAGAGATCACCCAATTCAGAATATCATTGGTAATTTGCATTCTGGTGTTCGCGGACAAGCAGATCAAACTATGATGCACTTACCGCATTTTATATCTCAAGTTGAACCCAAGAAAGTTGATGAAGCACTCCAAGACTCAAGTTGGTTGTTGCTATGCAAGAATGAGCTCAACCAATTTGAAAGATGCAAAGTTTGGACCTTAGTTCCAAGGCCACAAGATCAAGGAGTGATTGGTACAAAGTGGGTGTTCCGAAACAAGATGGATGAGAATGGAAGCATCACAAGGACAAAGCTAGGTTGGTTGCACAAGGATACAGACCAGAAAGAAGGCATTGATTATGACGAAACATTTGCCCCCGTTGCGAGACTCGAAGCTATAAGAATATTCTTGGCTTATGCCTCTTTCAAAAGATTCAAGTTATATCAAATGGATGTGAAGAGTGCATTCCTCAATGGTGAACTTCAAGAAACAGTCTTTGTTGCTCAACCGTCCAGATTTGAAGACCCCAAATTTCCAATCATGTCTACAACACTCCCGTAAAGCTTTATATGGACTCAAACAAGATCCACGTGCATGGTATGATACTCTATCTAAATTTCTCTTAGAGAAAGGCTTCAAACTTGGTAAGATCGACACAACTCTATTCATTGCTAAATATCATGATCATACTTTATTAGTTCAAATATATGTAGATGATATTATTTTTGGCTCTACTAATGAATTGTTGTGTAAGCGATTTGAGAAGCTAATGAAAAGCAAATTTGAGATGAGCATGATGGGAGAATTAACATTCTTCCTTGGGCTTCAAATTAAACAATGTGCTGAAGGCATCTTCCTCAATCAAGCAAGTACACTAAGGACCTTATCAAGAAATTGGACTTGAAAATGCAAAGGCATATGACACTCCTTATGGTGGCTGCTGCAACAAGTTAGATAAGAGACTTGAAAGGTAAAAAAGTTGATCAAACCTTATACCGAGGTATGATTGGTTCTCTTCTTTATTTAACTGCTAGTAGGCCATATATCATGTTTAGTGTTTGTGTTTGTGCTCGTTATCAAGCAGATCCTAGAGAAGCACATCTTATTGCTGTTAAACGTATTATTCGATATCTATCTGGGACTATTAACCTTGGACTTTGGTACTCCAAAGATTCAAATTTTGATCTTATAGGTTACTCAGATGTAGATTATGCAGCATGTACATAGACAGGAAAAGCACAAGTGGAACTTGTCATTTCCTTGGAAATCGACTCGTTTCATGGGCAAGCAAGAAACAAGCCTCAGTCTCTGTATCTACCACAGAAGCTGAATATATAGCTGCTGGAAGCTGCTGCTGCTGCCAAGTGCTCTGGATGAAGCAACAATTGGTTGACTACGGAATCAATGAAGAAAATTGTCCAATCTATTGTGACAATACATCCACCATTGCTGTCTCCAACAACCCTGTCATGCATTCAAAAACCAAACACATTGATATCAAGTACCACTTTCTCAAGGATCATGTGGAAAAAGGTAATATCCATCTAGAGTATGTTAGTACTGACAATCAAGTTGCAGATATTCTCACCAAGGCTCTTGATTCGAAGAGATTTAGGTATCTTAGAGGAGAAATGGGCATGCTAGAACTTTAATTACTTGTCCATTATTTTGATTGTGCTAATGTCTTATGTTTTATCCAAGTTCAAAACCAAGTAGGTCACGGTCACACCCTTAACGGTAAAACAATCACGGTCGATGCATTAAAATCCATCAGGTATACCGACCGCATCCTTGTTGACCGCAAAATGCTCCGACCGCATGAAAAGATGAAATTTGTTCAAAGGCTTTGGAGAAGCCTACCGCATGGAAAATGATGAAATTGGTTCACCGCTTTATAGAAGCTTTTCTTGGCCAAGGTAACACTCTTGACCGCAAAACCCACGGTCAAGCACCCTGACCGCAAAAAGCTAGGTGACTAGGTAAGTGTTTCCAACTTAGCAAATTTTAAGATCATCTTAGCCATTCAAAGGGGTAATTCCGTAATTTCCTCTTTCCCTCGGTTTTATTTAATTCAAATAATTTGCAATTAATTTTATTCCCTTATTTATGTCCGCCGTTGTCACGACCCGAAATCTAGGCTCTATTTTATTAGTAATAAATAATCATATTTATTTATTGGATTATTTATTTATTTAAATTATTATTTATTTAAATATTTATGTGTGCATTTCATGTTTCATAATAATTATGCCTAGCACTTTAATTGAGTCGTTTGGGTTAGTGTAGTATTGTTGGGTCTTAATTATTAGTAGGGAGTGTAGTATTTGTGTGTAGTGTAGAGGAGGGGGCCTAAGTGTAATATTTAAACCATTTCCCTACTCCCTCCCTACTCCTTCCCTCACCTCCCCCATCCTCACACTCCACCTCCATCATCTCCCAGCCAACTCTCTCTCTCTCCTCCATTTGGTAAGTTTTCTCTTCCTCTTCCTTCTCTCATCATTTTCTTCATCTTCCTCTCATAATCTCTCATTTCTTAAATCATGAACCTTGTTTAGATCGTCGATAGGACCGCGTAGAACCAAAAAGAATTGAATTCCGTCAACTTTGAGATTTATCAAGTAAGTTACTTTTCCCCCATTTTATGCTAAAATGCTCATAACATGTTTCTACAATGCTTTATTTGTTATAATTGAAGTTTGGTTGAGTTTGGAATTGATTTGGAATTTATTTGAGTTTTTGATTAAAAATGGTGATTTGATGAAAGTTGGGATTAAACCTTGATCTTGGTTGATAAATGATGTTATCTAGGTCCTCATCCTAGTTATAAGTTGTTGTGGTTCATATTTATGCTTGGTGGAAGATTGATGGTGTTTGATTTTGAGTATTTGGTGTTTTGGGAGAATTTGGGTCGAATTTTGGTAATGCCCAGCTCTGTTTCCCGACCTTGAACTCAGACCAGGCGCCCGTCCGCGTGGTGCCAGGCGCCCGCCTGCACCCCTTTTCCTGATGGCCAGACCTTCTGTCAATTCAAGCGCGCGCCTGCCTATGCCAGGCGCCCGCCCGCCCGCCTGTTTGGGTTTTTTGCCCTTTTTGCTTGGTTTAAGACTTAAGGTTTAACTAGTTTAGGTTTATTTCTTCTAATTAACTTAAAATAACACCGAGGAACACTTATTTATGGAATTGATTCTTTTGTGAATAAATGTGTTATGAAATTTATTTGAGTACCGTTTTGGGAATGTTGGGCATCTTTGATGTGCCGTTTGGATTGGTTTACCTTTGTGGTAATTTAATTGGATTGGTTCCCTAGTTTGGAACCTTAAGTTGTTTATTCATACTAAATTATTATTATTAGCATTTATTTGGAAGCCCAGCTGGCATATTTGTTTGCATCGGGCGATGGGAAAGATTATAATGGCAAAGCCAAGTCCATTATAATGTTGACCATTGTTTTGCCCCCTTCTATACCCTTTTCCAGATTGGCCTTGGAAAAGTCAAGTTAGCTTCCTTTGTGAATGTATCTAGCTACCGAGCATGACTTTGTGGCATGGCTCTTGTCCTTTGTGACACTTATATGGTTATTGTTCCGGTACCGGGTTTTCTCTTCGCTTCTTCCATGCTATTATGAAGATGATGATTTGTTGATTATTGAAGCTGCGCAGCGATCCTTTATTTGGATGTACCGGTTTGGAAACCTTGGCTTATATCCTTTGTTGTGTGTTTATTTCCGCTGCTATCTGTTAAGTGATAAATGCTATGTGCTATGTGATATTTATTATTGCTTATTGTATATTGCATCATAGCATGTCATGTAGTTGCATTAGTAACTTATTGAGATTTATCTCACCCCCTTTTCTTTATCTTTGTTTTTCCTTAACCCCCCCCCCCCAGGTGCTAAGGATTAGTCTCGCTGATCACGAGAAAGAGGACGTCGAGTGTGGATACATTCTTTTGGGAAGGTTGTTATAGGTTGGTTACATTATATAAATGTGTAACCTTTTTGGGATAGTTTGTACCAAACAATGACGTCATTAGAATTGTTCATTTATCTTTTGTTGGGCATAAACTTGTGGAAGTTTATGATAGTTGTATTTGGTTATTATCAAACTTGGATTTGTAAAACTTTGGATCATCACCTTTTGGTATCAAATGGAATTTTTAACTTCAGTATTTCACAGTTTTGGTTTTAAGTCGACGTCCAGATCGCGGTCTCGGGCCCGCGGGGTTCGGGGTCGCGACAGCCGTCACTATCCATGCATTTATGGCGAAAGGACATCTCTGGTCAAATCCCTGATTCTTGCAGAGTTAACCTCCCACTTCTTTCTCTGCCCAAACCGTTCCACTACCTCCTTAACCTCCACCTCTCTGAAATTTCTTTTCAGAACCCCCCCCCACTTTCTCTCTCTCTCACTTCATTCTCTCTCTACTCTGTCTCTCTCTAAACCCAGATTATTCTCTCTCTTTTCTACTCGATTTTTAACTATAAATGGCCCCCAAATCAACTCAACCTACAAAATCTTCTAAGAAATCACAAGAACAAATTTCTGAAGACTCAATGGTATGATTTCTTGACCCAAAACTCTACATTTTCAAGTTCTATATTTCGGTTTTGGCGGGTTAAACCCATTCGATATTTTTTTCTAATTCTTTATATTCCTGGGATATTTTAGTTCTAATTATGATTATTGATTGTTACTTTGATGATTTCGAGTTCTCTACCATGATTAGATTCGAATTTGGCTTGATATTTCTATTTATGCCATGTTTATTCTTGAAGCTTTTTGGTTAAAAATGCCCTTTCATATTCTGAGTTTAATGTGCTTTTGATAATAAAAATTGTTGATGATTTTGAGCGTAATCGGTTTTTGTGCTCATTTTGATATAATTTTTATGGATTTTCGTGCACTAAATCGTTTTCTGAGTTCTTCACTTTGAACAGTATCTTCGTGTTCTTATGGTGTTCTTCGTGTTCTTGAGATTACACTTTTTGATCCTTAAAATTCATTATACATAGTAATATGGTGTTTGTGCGTGTTTTTAGAATTTTCATTGAAATAATTCCAAGTGTTTTCGTCTACCGCCATTTCTGTCTACCGTGTGCAAGTCGACCGCATCCTCTTGGTCATTCGACCGCATACTGGTTGACCGCCAGTATTACTACTTCTAAATTTTTTGGAGGAGCAATCATTTATTCCTGGATGCGTTATTGATTATGAAGACCTCCAGAAAGATGCTATTGGGAGGCACTTGACCAAAAGAATGAAGAAATCAGACATACTTCACTACTTCACAATGAATCAACCTGATCATTACCTTGCCGCTGTTGGAGAATTTTTATTCTACCGCGAAGGAAATCAAAGGAAGAGATGAGCAAAACAACTCTCTTAACTGGATTCTGCAGAAGTATACGGTCACAAGATAGAGATAGACTACACTGATATTGCCTCCACCCTTGGTCTCGACATTGATAATGAGGCTCCTATCTCTCTATCTGATGATGAGTATGATGGATTGGCTATGAGATTGATTGGATCTACTGACGTGTGCAAGCCTACCGCAAACCTTTCCAGAGGTGATGTATTACATTGGTCACTTGGTTGGCCACGGTCTGCTCTGTAAAGTGGTAAACATGGCAATTTCAATACCACTCAATGGAGGCTGTCTACTGCAATCTATCTGGGCAGGAAGATGAACTGGCCCAAGATTCTATATGATCTCTTGTTAGATCACATTTCTGATTAGAAGAAGCTGTTATCTGAAAGGCCGCCACCAAATACAAGAAAACTCAAGGTTTCCTTTCTCTATTGTTCAAATTCATTCCTGAACTCCGAAGGGATATCAACAGAGATAAAGATGCCAAAGTTCCCATCTCTCTATCCAAGGTCTTTGATATCAAGACCATGAGATCTACCTACCGCAACCGGTTTGGTGATGATCAATATCAGGAATACAGAAACCGTGAACCTGAGCACAAAAGAGAAAAAATACATCCCTCCTAACTATACAAGGCTGCAAGGATTGCTCTGGGACTTGATGCTCCTGATAAGTCCACATCAGTTCATGATGATAATGATGAAGAACCTGAGGACGAGGAATAATCTAGAAGAAAGGTCAAAGGCAGGGAATTGCCAGTGCATCGACCGCTCCTCCCAAACCAAGACCATTGAACTGGAGTGATTATCAAAGAATCCTCAACGGTTAAGCCTCCTTCCAGAATTCCTCCTGCCGCACCATTGAAACCAAGTCTACCACTCCCATCTCTAAATCAACGGTCTCCAAACAAACTGTGTCCTCTCCGACCGTTCCATCCAAATCCTTCAAAACAAAGTCTTCTGCACTCCCCGCTTCGTCTCAGGGGAGAAGTCCAGAAAATGGATCTTTCTCTAAGTCCATTCAAACCGCAAAGAAATCCAGGATTGCAAGACCACCTCCTTCGACCGCATCTCCAGTATTCACTCCATCCGGTTCACCTATGCAGAGTGACAGTGATGATGATGTTGAAATAGCTCCTACTCAACCGCAACGTCAAAGGGTCAAGCATACTCTTGAGTTAGTTGATGAACCAGATGATGTGGAATTGGTAGAATCAAGTAGTGAATCTGGTAATCAAGATGTTGAAGCTGGTGTAGAAATTGAAGCTAGTGTTGGTAAAAATGCTGAGAAAACTGTTGATGTTGAGAGTCCTGATTTCAATGATGAGAAGGTTGATGACCAAACTGTTGATAAGGCTGAGTTTCAGGGTCACAGTCAAGATGTCGACCGTGTACCCAGTGATCATGATGATAATGTGTTAGTTAAATCTCCTGCTCTCTCTCCTCCTAGAACTACTCAAGCTACGACCGCATCTGATAGCTCGGTCGATCCTTTGGCTCATCTACTGACCGCAGTTGAGACTTTAACGCAAATCAATCTTGATACTCAGAGTGAGGTTGCAAAGCTTGCTGCAAACCAAGTTAAGTTACAGAATGAGGTTGATCTGCTCAAGGCTTCAGTTGTTGAGACCATTAAGGGGCAGAGTCAGAATATTACAAAGGCTATTCTTGAAATCCTAGCTACCGTGAACCCCAACACTGCCTCGACCGCATCCTCCTCAACCGTTCCTATTACCCATGCTGACCTAAAGGAAGAGCTCAAGTCACAATCTTTCGCTATTGACCGTTCTGTGGTCAAGATTATTGAAGGAGCTGGGTTGGAGCTGACCAAGACAATGACCATGATAAGAATTTTTTGTTTGAGAAGATGGATAAAGTAAAATCCT
The DNA here is from genome assembly GCA_026119855.1 of Campanula takesimana. Lineage (NCBI taxonomy): Eukaryota > Viridiplantae > Streptophyta > Magnoliopsida > Asterales > Campanulaceae > Campanula > Campanula takesimana. Next base: position 448,953 of record JAOWBW010001073.1, on the reverse strand, counting down.
CTCTCAAGGCAAAGATCAATGCCTGTATTTCTGTAGGATTGCTATCGGTCGCTGATAAGTTTGTACCAAAGATAGAAGCTATGAGGCAAGCCATGCAAGTCCACACTCAAAGACTAGAAGGTCAAACCTCAAAAATTGATAGGGTTTATGAAATTTCTAACACTAATGTGCAGGAAGTGATAAGCAAGATTTCTACCCTACAATTGACCGTGGACAACCTTGCTAGCTCTCAAGGCTCCTCCTCTCAAAATCAAGCGACCGGGCATGGAAACAGGATTGCAAGAGAAGAGGAAGATGAAGGTGAAGATAGCTTTGAATTTCCAACCGTGAACAGTTTAGATTTCCTGGAGATCAACGACCTCAACAATCCCATCATCATTCCTGGAGTTGGGTTCTCAAAGAAATTTTAAAGAACTTGTCCTACCATTTGAACTGACCGTGTGTGGTCATGTTAAAACAATTTGTTGATGTTTGTCTCTAAATAATTTTTATTTCTGTCTGTTTTTATTTGGGTCTGTAAAACTTTAATCTCTCTTTTGTCTGCACTCCTCACTTTAATGGTTATATTTTTGTGGAGTGCCTTTTAAATGTTTGTTTGATGCATTTGCATACTTATTGTTATTTTTCTCCAAAAATGCACTCAAACCTTATATTTCTATCTTGCTAGGATTAGAATTTATTTTATCTTTTTAGGCTGATAGAAATCTATGACTTTGGCTTAGAGTGTGCATTGACTTGGGGCATGAAATTAATAAAATATTATTTTGAAAACATGTTATTACCAGGTAAAATGAATTAGCCTTTGTTATAGTAGGTAATGGTCTCAATCAAATAGGGGGAGATTGTTGGGTATGCTTATTATAAACCACTCCTATTACCTAGATTTGATTGATCCCATAACCTAATTTTTATCTTTTGTGGACTTTAGGATATATTGTAAGAAGTGTTAAACTTCATTTTTAGAATAGTCCACTTTGATAGTATAGGCTTTAGATTGATAGGCTGAAAATTTTCTAAGTCTGAAATTTTAGTGGTCAAGACCTTGACCGTGAATTCACTTGACCGTGGTAGGCCACCTGACCGTGGAAGACCACTTGACCGTGAATCACTTGACCGGAAGTCAGTGACCGTGAGCTTTGTGGCATATCTTTGACTGGTCACATTTGACCCATCAACCGCAAGCCACTCGACCGTGAGGCCTTGACCGCAAATGAAAGAAGTTGTCCAAGAACCCTAGTTTGTTTAAACTTAACCATGGTCAAACTATGGTTAGTTTAGAACGTTGCAGAACTTGAACCCCAAGTAATTCATGTTTGAATTCCTCTAAGTGGGACCACCTCTTATCTGCAAAAAGGACAATCTCAGATTGAGCTCCAATTAAAATTCAACAGCTCACTGTCCTTCAACTTGGAGCCCAAGTATTTCCCAACAGTTATTTTCTCATTCAAGGCTATAAATAGCCCTTAAGTTCTTCATTGAAGATAGCTGAGATTTAAAAGAGAAAAATTGCTGTTGAAATACTTGGTGATTGAAGATCATACTCAAAATTTCCAGAATCCATTGAATCTTCAAAGAACTCACCTTCAAACTTTCAAAGATCTCCAGCAACAAACAAGCCATCTCAAGCCTAGTAACACTTAAGATTCATTAGGCTCTACAATCACTTAGATTTTAAAGAGCTTCTGATTCTTACACACACACTCACCCCAATTGATCAATCACATAGATTGAATCAAAAGGGATACACTGGTCTAAGTCTAGGATTTATTCTTCATAGAAAGTAGGTGTTGATTCAAAGCTTCATCTCTGTAATCTGTACACTCAAGAATCAATATATACCTCCATTCAAAATCCAAGACTGACCATCTTGGTAAAGGACGTAGATCTTTTAACAGATCGAACCTTTCCAAATACTTGTGTCATTTTTCTTTCTGCAAATTTACTTTCAAGTATTGTTCATCTTGTTCTTTATTGTTCATATTAATTTTGTTTGTCGTTTAGTGTTTGATCTTTCAGATAATCAAACGTGTTGTGAATTGTGTTTGTTTGTTCTCCACATTGCCTAAGTTGAAAATCTGACTAACTTATCTTTTGCCAAAACTTCTAAGACAACAACTTTCAATCTCTCAACCATCTGACCGCAAATCACTTGACCGCATCTCACTCTGAGTGAGCTTCTACTTAGAGATTTTTATCAAAACAACCTTACCTTATTTCTATCGAAAACTTCCGCTGTGCATATTACACCTTGACCGCGTGGTTTATTACTTGACCCCAAAACTCAAGATTGTAAGCACTTGGTTGAATTTTGAAAAAGGGTTGAAATTTTAAGTAGGCTATTCACCCCCCTCTAGCCTCCTTTCTCATACCCTTGTTGTGTCTTTGGGACCAACACCCTGCTTTCAACAGAAAGGTCAGAAAAAGCCCTGCTTTTGACTGAAAGGTCGAATCTGAACCCGGTTCAAGATAGAACATTGAGTCATCAACAAAAGAATATTTTCAGAACTGGAACAAATGAAGTTGTTTCTCAGTACGAATTTATTCTCACCGCACATCCAAGATCATGGGTGAGCAACAAAATCTGCATCAGCAAACTCTAAATCCCATGACTGTCATCAAGACGTATGTTAATGGCACAGGATTTACAAAGCCGGGTATCCCACGACTGTTATCAAGACATAAGTTCATAATACAGGATCCCACCATTTAGAGTCCCATAATTGCCATCGAGACGTATGTTAATGGCATAGGATTCACTTTTCTGACGGAAAGGCAGTCTCGTCGGAAGGAGAAGACAGGTCCGAGTAATTGGTGTCTCCACATCCAGTGATCCCATAATTGTTATCAAGGCTTATGCTAATAGTATAGGATTTCACACCCCTCAGGTCCGAGTAATTGGCTCTGTAGACACCCTATTTTGAACGTTCATTCATAATCACACTACTTCTATGTCTCGGCTTTGATTTGGGTCGAAACTCATCAAGTTGGACATGTTTCCAGCACATAGATGTCTCGTACGAGACATTGATGTCTCGTATGAGACATCCCCCTTGACAGTCGGGTTTTGGTCAGTTTCCTTGTTGATCTCAACCCCGTTTCTTGGCAAACACTCAAGAAATCTGGGAAAAACCTAATGGGCGATCCTAGAGTCCAAAAATACCTCCTTGGAAATCAAGTCTTTGATTCCCATCCAAACTTACCTCCTTGGCTTAAACCCTAGGTCAAGAACTCCTATAAATATAGAGGTTCTTGAACCGAAAAACCTCTAGAATGGTCATTCACCCAAAACCACTCCAAATCTGATCAAAGAGGTCCTCATAATCAGCCTCTCTCCCTCACCCACGAAATTCAAACCTTCATAGCACCATTCAAGTCAAGTTCATTGGATCATCAAGGCCTTTAGTCAAGGCCATCCATAGGATTCTCGAAGAACGCATAGGTAAAACTCCTTGTTTTCTACCTTCCCATCCCCTTCTTTGTCTTTGAAGTAGTGTGATTCCATTAAAGGATTAGCCTAGAGCCTCTCCAATTCATGGATATGGTCTCGAAGCATATGATCCGACATCCCAAATAAATAAGAAATTATTCATTTGTTTGCTTTCTTTTGGTACATGAATGCATAATCTTAATAATGATGATGATGATTTCATAAGCAAGACCGATCCTAGATCAGGTGGATTGGGTGCTCCTTGACCTTCTCAATCCATAACTGTTGGGTTTCGGAGTAACATGCGCAGCGGAATTTAGCATTTAAAATTTATGAAACCCAAAGCCCATAGATCCATTCATATAATTAAATCAAATACAACAATATGAATAGAGGAAAAACTAACCCTTGATGACTTTGAATTCTAGCTTTGATCTTGGTGGAGAACTTGAAGCTTTAATCACAATAGTAAGAACACGAACTTCGAAGATGATAAGCTTCACCCTCTAGCGGTATCCACACCACGAACGAATATCAAGGAGCTTCTTGATCTTGGTTGCTAGACCAAAATTATGAAACACACTTTCACAATTTAATATGACTATATGGAATTTTATTTGTGTGTTATTTTGTTCTTCAATCAAAGATGTCTTAGAACAAAATAAAACCTCTCTCAAACTCTTTTGTGACTCACACAAACATTGGTTAAGAGTGCTGGCCGAATTTGGTCTTTTATACACAAGTAGGACCTATTCCAAATAGGAAACTTATGTCAAAAATCGTCCAAAATTCGTTTCCTAATCAAATTAGGAATTTGCCACCCGACAGTACTGTGCGGCCGCCCAGAATCCACTGTGCGGTCGCACAACTATCTGAAACAAACTGGTACAAAACTGAGCTAAGTGTGCGGCCGCCCAGTCCATACTGTGCGGTCGCCCACTTCCCCAGATTTCCAGAATTTCCAAAATTCCAATATAGTCCTTTTAAAGATTCGTTCTCTTGTGTGTGACCCTCTAGGATTATACTAAGTTGGCAATGGGTTCAAACATGAAACCATAAGATATGATTAGGTTCTAGCAAACCGTCATACCTACCCAAATAGTATAACTAGATACAAGTTCGCATTCCTTTAGAATATGTCATAATCTCTTTGTCCACGACGTCATTGAACACAAGTCATGGTCAAACAGTCAACTTGTTTTGTTCAATACTTTTTCGATTCCGAATATGTTGACAATCCAAATGACATTGATCCAATCAATTCATTTGAGTCCGGCCGAACATTTCATCAACATCATTCCTGCGAGAGGCCCAAGCTTTACATCTCTCCTAAGAGGGACAAATCCATTTAGCTTATTACTCTTCCCTACGTGAATCCTATTATGCCAATCATACCCTTTATAACTACCCGGTTAAAGGTAGCGTTTGAATATGTCAAACATAATGTTCATCAAGTGGAAGACTATAATAACTTCATGTCTAAGGATTCAAATGACATAACTAATATGAGATATATGTTCGACATAGACCATGACATAAATCTCATACAGCGGGTCATGTCCAGTACCTTGTTCCAAACAAGTACCCATAAATCTAACATGATCATCCCATGATCATTTAGCCTTTATACTAGTGCTTAACAAGTACTAGGGACGGAGATTATTATAAGCAAACATGAACAACAATAATAATCAAAACCATCTCTTTATTGATATGAAATAAATGATAACAATTACAACGTTTATTAAACGTGCCTAGGGCACCACTACCAACAATAACTTAACCCCCGAACTCAAGAATCTCACGGTCCGTGTTCCGTTAAACATGGTGGCGACTCACAACAACCGAGAAACAATCAAGTCCTTACAACTCGAAGAACCGGGGAGAGGGGAGCGCGCTCACAGGGCCTTGAGTTCGGAAACTTCTTCCTCGTAAATTCTTTTCGTAAGAGCAAAATGGGCTTGCCACAAATCATCCTTACGGCGGGCATCGTCGACAAGTCTATCCATTTGTTCCCCCATGGCTCTTATTATGGACGGGATTAAACTAAATTAATGTCATAAAGCATACATGCGGGGACGGAGTTTTATTTCGTCCATGATAACCACTTGTTTCTCTTGGAAATGGCATGTATGATTTGATGACATTAGTTTAGGGAAATCTCGATACAAGAAAACTGACTTAGTCACAGAGTGTTAGACCCTAACTAGAATTGTGTTGGCTTGTGCTCGGTTAAAGAGAGGCTTAAAGGTCACCCCCAGCATGTAGTCATGAACTACGCCACGGGTTGAGGTTTACCGCTTCGAGAGAGTCAAGGTCGGGTGGAGCTTGAAACTCTTTAGGACGGGCCTCAACGGGTTTGGGGTTATAAACTTTGTGCGACTCGATTGTGAGCAATTCATAAGAATATGTGCATGTAGTGTGAGGTCAAACCAAGTGACAAAATATTTTTTTACTCCTTTTTTTTTAACAAAAGAAAAGAAAATAATCACATATTTACAACTTTCGAATCACCCGTGTGACCGATAAAATAAACAGAAAGTAAGAGAAGTTATGTGCATGCCCGGTGCACTCACACTGTCAAAACTGTTCTGTTTCTGTGCAGTGTTCTGTTATAGAAATGCGCCCAGAAGCGCGTGCATTGGGCTACCTACTCGGGATGCGCGCGCGTTAAAGGAAGAGGGGCAGAGGCACCCGCTTCTGGGTAAAACCTGCAACTCATGGGTTCAAGGGACCGCCTTGACCCTAAATAATAAAACTTTCCCCTTGCAGTAATTGTTAGCACAGAAACATGAAATGGAAGAACAAGAAGGAAGGCGGGCGATTCTGGTAATTGGGGTCGGACGCGCGCGCTTTAGGCCAAGAAGGCCAGAGGCGCGCGCTTCCAACCCTTTTTACAAGAATGCCCAGAAAACAGAATAAAAGAATACCAAAAGCAGAAACGCAAGTTTAACCCTCTAAATCATCCCCAACGGAGTCGCCACTGTAGATACCCCGGACAAACCACAACTTGGCTAGAGCGGTGGAAGGATCCTAGGATGTCTAATTGATTTTATTTGTTTGAGTCGCCACCTATGTTTTTAAGGGAACATAAGAAAAACCTAGAAATAACCTAATTTATGTACAAAACCAGAGATTCGGGAGAGAAGGGTTCAGGGGTTAGGTGACGGAGTGGGAAATACTTAAACACCCACTCCGCCCCGCTTACACGGGTCTTGCTACTATTGGTGTTCTAATGCTAAAATGTCCTTATTTTAATATGAGAAAAGTGCTAACAATTATAATGTAAAGAAAATGGGAATTGCAAAAGAGAAATAAAAGAAACTTGTTTTATTGATTAATTTATGCTAAAGATTACATGTCAAACAATTACATTAAGAAATGATTGATAAATTAAAATGGAGTTTAGAATGTTGGAATGTAACCTTGACCAAACTTCAATAGTGAAGTGGCCTTTTGGTTGTATTCCTTTTTATGAAGATTGCATACACATTAGAAGAGATGAAAGATGAAGAAAGCAAATAAAGAGTTTTGATAAAAGAAATAAAAGAGTTTAGAAGGAGAAAGTGGGCATTGTACCTTGTGCTTGAATGGGGAAAAACCAATTTGCCTATAGTAACCACTCTTAAAAATGAACTTTTTAGTTTTTAGAGAGTTTTTGAGTCAAGAATCCTTTCTTTCCATGGTGGAATGAAGAGGCATTTATAGGTGTTAGGGAAGTGTTTGTGGTCACAAATATGGCATTTCCCCGGATCAAGCCAAGGCATAATGGTCTTGGGGGTTACAAATCAGAAAATGAGGGAAATTTGGCAAAATCTGGGATTCTGGAGGTGGGAAGCGCGCAAGTCCCACCCCCTATGGGAGGCGCACGCCTCCCACAAAGGAGGGCAAAGGAGAGCACGTCTCACCTTCAAAAAATCCATATTTTAGCCCAAAAGTTAACCCCGTTATGCAGTTAAGCCCCGAAACTAACGAAATCAGTCAGAAACTTAACGAACACCACGAAAGTCAACAAAAACAAAGTAAACAAAGACTCAAGGTTGACCTTGTCACTTAGTCAAGTCCAAGACTAACGGAGTAAGTCAAGAATTTAACGAAATGTAACGAAAGTTAACGAAAAGTGACAAAACTTAACAGAAAGGTGGGGTGTCTACAACGGGCTTTGTAAGTACCCCAATCTAAGTGAGGGAGGGCCTTTCCAACATTAAAAATCCTCAAAGGACCTCGCTAGATTCTCTTGGTGACAGAGATTCCTCGCTGGTTTCGTCAACTATAAGACAAGCCCGTACGCCTTAGAATATAACCATGACAAATTTGTCTTGGACAATTTTCTTTTTTGATGTTTCTTGTCACTCCTTCCTTAAAACTCATTTTTAACTACACAGTTTCAAAAAATCAGAATGCTTATTTGACTTGCACACACACACACACACAATTTCAAAAGGGTAGGACGACTCATGGATATGAGGCATCTCGGGTGAACACAAAAATATTCTTCTTGAGGCGTAACTTGACCTCCAACTCGAATCCTGTATTTAAAATACCCTTTCATTGTTTGGGCACATATTAAACAATGCAGCGACTCTCTTTTTTTGTTTTGGTCCACCCCACTTGTTTGAACGTCATTTCAAACTCCAATTTTTGAAATTAGATATGGAAATTCACAATGACATCAATAAAAAAATTGACTATGTTCTCTCAATTTCATAATGATTGCTAGATACATCCTATAATAAATGTTATCAAATTAAATACTGTATACCATAATTTAAGAAAAGTAAATACAATATTGACAAGGAAAATGATATAGTCATACCCAATATAAGGAATCGCTTTTACGTCATGGCAAATTAAAAAAAATCAAATTTAATCGGAAAAAATTTGGGAGGGAGATCCGTTGCATTTTAAAGGGAAAATATGAATAAGGAGGAATGGATCTTCGGTTTGATAAATCTTAAATGTTAAAATTTCTTTATTTAAGTAAATGCTAAATTAATTAACAACTAATCTCCACATATATTTAATTAATCATATATTTTTTATGAGCATAACTTTTTCCTTATCTGATTATTATATTGCACACTATTTTTTATTCTTTCATGCGGATAACTCCAGGCCGGCTCAAGGGCGGCATGTGGGGCACCAGCCCAGGCCCTTGGCCGGAGAGGGGCCCAAAACTTTATAGCGCGCACACACACGCATATACACATATATATTTGAGCTCTCATACTTTGTTGCTTCACGTTTTTAATATTTTTGTTATACTCCCATGACCTCATAAAATGTCTCATTTGACTGTTAAATGAAATGTTACGTTTTTAATATTTTTGTTGTACTCCCATGACCTCATAAAATGTCTCATTTGACTACTAAAAGAAATGTTGATATATTTTCTTTTTATCATTATTCTTAATGGGAGTAAGAATTACATTCGTAGCAAATAACTATTTAAGCTTTTTTGTAGTTTAATTTAGAAAGTTCACTTATTTTAACAACTCAATGAAATTATTTTTTCTTGTGACTAACATAAGTAGAAATAAAAACATATTTATAAGACATGGATATGTATAATATTTTGTGGGGTATTTTTTTTTAGTCCTCATATTTTTTTTTATTATTATATTTTTGGTGACCATAATTAATCTTATATTTTGCAAGAGTTTTTATGATTCTTTCATATATCTATTTAATATGTTCTTTTGCAAATTTTGGGACGTTATGTACATTTTTTTTATCATATTTTTGCTGTACATATTTTTTTATATATAATTTTGTTGGGTTTTATATATTTTGTTACTAATTTTATGAAAAAAATTATAGGTTTGATAATAACCTTTAATTTATCTGTTATTATGCTAAGTTCAATTATTTGATCTTACAATTATTTTATACTTCAATACAAACTAAAAGTACAACAAAAACAATTACTAGTAAAAAGCTACGAACAGCCCAGGATGACTCATTGTCAGTAACTACTGAGAACCATACGAATTTGGTTTGTATCCAAGTAATTAAATTTTAAATTTTAAAATTTATGTTTAGGAAAAATCAAATTTATATACCTTTATTTACAACACATTGTCTCTTTAACATTAACGATAAGTCTTTTACAAAGGCTTGTCTCTTGTAAAATGCGTTTTTCTAATGAGTAGGAAAAACGCGTTTTTAAATGAGCGGTGACGTTTTTGTACATAATCAAAACTATTTAAATATACGGTGACATTTTCGTAAATAATCGAAACTTCTCAACAATATCTGATGCTCTTTAAAAGGCCCATTTGAGGGCCTAAATGATATCTTTTGAGGTTTTTAAATTTATAATCAGGAGGCGAAGCCCGATGACTTTTGAATGTCCCTAAATTTCTTTAAAAAAAAACATATGGAGATCCGTTTAAAAAGTTCTGGCTATCAGTATCAAGGGTTCTGGTCATCAGTCATCAGCTTTAAAGGTTCTTTTAAAATGCGCACTGGCTATCAAAAACACTACAATTAACTATCAAAAACACTAGAACTAACACCAAAATACACTCTCACTTGCACCAAAATAAATCCCATTTAATTTTTAGTTTTTATTTTTTTCACACTGACGATAAAAAGGGTTAATTGCAATTTCGAACCTGAAGTCAAGTGGGGGTCTTCTAAAAGGGGCCCAATTTTTTTTTTTTTTTAGCCAAATCAGGGCTTGAAATGCTTTTTTGCCCGTTAAGGGGTTTTTGACGATTTTCATTAGAAATGTCAGTTAAATGCCATGTGCATGGCACGTGATAGACCAAATGGATGAATTTATATTGATATTAGATGGTAAGGGCTTTTAGTGAAATTTCTAAAAGTTAAAAGGTTTAAAATGAAATAAATATTTTTTTTGCAAAAATTATTCCTTTTTCTACACCACCCTCCCAACTTTTAAACGCGTCCCCTCCTCCTCTCTACTTTCTCTCTCTTCTCCCAAACCTCTGGTAACCTCCTCCGACAACATGTGACTGTCTTCCTCCCAACCATCGACCACCCCCTCCATCTTCTTCGACCACCTCCCCCTCCAGCGTCAGAAACTTAACTCCAGCGAGACATTACTCATTCAGTCTGGCATTTTTACTCATATTTAGTCCCAAATCTATTTCCATTCCCAAATTATGTGTTCTCCTACCTCAGGGAACCACCCTTTCTCCAAACTCCGGCGACCCTTCCCTCTTCCGGCGACTCCTTACATACCCAACTTACTCTTTCCGTCCACTTTCCCTCTTTACCTTCCCTCGTCACCTCCGGCCACCCTTCCTTCCCCCACATCTGGCCACGTTCAACAGCCCTCCCTCATTCGGTTGCCCATTACATCAGATTTTTTTTAGATCTATCAATTCGAAAAACATTTGGGACTTTTCTCCCACGCCAGCACTGCTCTGTATTCCAACTCCGATTCCGGCAACGCAAATCGTTGAAAACATCATCACTATTATTGGTCAATACAAATCCATCAATTTAGTCGATCACGTGCCATGTAAATGATAGTTAACTGACTTTTCTAACAAAATTCGTCAAAAAGCCCTAAACTGGCCAACAATTTGCATTTCAAGCCCTGATTTGGCCAAAAAAATATCGGGCCCCTTTTAGAAGACCCCCTTGACTTTAGGCCCGAAATTGCTATTAACCCCGATAAAAATTATATCTAGAACCTCTTGAGCTTGATATCCAGAATAAATCTATGATTTGATACATAACTTGAAATTTTATTATTTTAATTTTAATTTTTTTCTTACAAAATAAATTTCAAATGGTAAAAAACTTATTATCTATATCCAGAACCTCTTGAGCTTGGTTCCAGAAGGTTTGTTGGCCATGGCCTTGTTCAAATGTGTTTGAAATCATTACTAGAATGCTTTATTATTGATGTCCTGAATCTTTTGAGGTTGATATCCAGAAATTTTCTTGGTCATGACCTTCAAATGTGCTTGAAAATCATATCCAGAAGGCTTTGTATTAATATCTAGAATCGTTTGAGAAGTTCTAATTATTAACAAAATGCCACTGCGCGTTTTAAGAAGTTCCACAAATTTACAAAAATGCCACCACATTTTTCTTTTAAAAAAAAACACATTTTATTATGAGAGTTTTGTAAAACACGTTTTACCCAAAATTTTGGCTTTTTACAATTGAAGAACCATGTAAAGTGTTTTGTACTAAAATTTAAATATTATAAGTTTATTTTGTAGTAACAATAAAAGAAGTTGTGTGTCAAATCAAAATTTATTTCTTCATTCGCATACACCATAATTCATTTATAGTATTAGTGACAAGTCACTTATAAATGAAGCACCATATAAATTTATTTTATATTTATATAATAAGTTTTTTACCATTTGAAATCCATTTAATATATTAAACCAGAAACATTTCCAGGCCTCATAGCGCGGCACATCATAATGTCACGTCATAAATCCACGTGGCGCCATTCGATTGGTCAGCACATTTTTGATGATCTCCAAAAAAAAAAAATGAGAAAGAAAGTATCCTACCTTTTTAACCTATACATTCGGCTCAATCAAGATGTGAGTAGAAATTTTAATTTCAAATTTTAAATCCTCATCATATGTCAAGGATTTGATTGAATTTCAACTATTTTTTTTATTTCAAATTTTAAATCATTGATTTCAATTATTAACATTAAATATTTACGAAAAATGTTAAGTTTACTCATGTTTCCATGGATTTGACTTTGAATATTAAGGAACTAATTCTAAAATTTAAATATCAAATCAAATCATATCATATCTCTGCAATTTAGGTAAATTTGGCTCAAACATAACCAAACTTGCTAAAGAAACATATTTAAATATTAAGGAACTAATTCTAAAATTTAAATTGTGAACTTTTATTAGATGAACTTTTATTAGATGATAAATGGAATAAAAGAAACATATTTAATTCTCCAAACTTGATAACATCCTTCACAAATTTAGTCTGTCCTACTCTTAAATTTCAACCTTCAGTGTTCTACTTTACAATCCAACCACAATCACTAAAAATGAAGATGAGCTTCAAGACAAGGTAATTTCGATGAATAAGTTACTTTTTAGTTTTGTTTCAGGTATATTATTTATGAATCAGTTGTATTTTGAATTTTTATATAATTTTAGATTAAAATGTTCTCTTATTATTATCTTATATATTTTCTTAAATATAATATTTTATTGAACAAAAGTTTGCAAATTTACAGCTTGATTAGATGAGAACTTAAATTTTATCATAAAAATCATTGATAAAATTTTATTATCATATTTCTAACTAATTTATTATTTGTTTTTTATTTTTTTATATGATCTTTAAATCTTTAATTTTTTTATTATCATGTAATTTTTTATTCAACAAAAGATTGAAAATTTACAGCTTGATTTGATGAAATCTTAAATTTTATTTTATTTAATAAAAATCATTGATAAAGATTTATTTTTATATTTCTAATTAGTTTTTTATTTTCATTTGATTTTCGTTATAGGCTCTTTAAATCTTAATTCAAATGGAACTTTATTTTTATTTATTTATTTTTGTTTGATTAACATTGATTTTTGCGTGTATTTAATTTTTGCTTTTTTATTTTGGTATTTAATTTAGTTTTTGTTTATTAAGAACTATAAAAATATTTTTATTTTGATTTTGATTTTGATTTTTAATTTGGTTTGATTAACATTAACTAAAACAATAACCTAAAATATATCTAATTTCTATTTCACATAAAGTATATCCCATGATGTAGGCTAAGGTAGGAGACCTCTTGATCTTCAAATATTTCCACCTCTTTATTCCAAAACTATTTTTTTATTTAGATCTTTTGAAAAAACAATTTAACTAATATACTTAGAAATCATTTTTTGATTAAAAAAATGTATTGTAAAATGACTATTCTAATAAATACAAACTATATAGATAACTTAATTTTACGTAGCTTTACGGAAAACAAATAGAATGAGAGTTTGATCAAAAGAGTAAAACTAAGGTATCTAATATACTTAGAAATCATTTTTATTTAACTCTTTTGATAATTAAAAATTTAGGGTGTCTCCTGTACACCCGCCGCACAGCGTGCGACGGGCCAGGTCAGCCCCCCCCCCCCCATTTTTTTTTTGCCACCCTCAATTTTTTTTCCTCCCAACAAAAGTAACACTTGTTATAAAGAAATGTAACACTTTTTTCTTTCAAATGTAACACTTTTTAAAAAAACAATGTACCACAATTTTGCTGCAATAGATTAAAGATAACATAAAAGATTGACAACTAAATTAATTTTTTTTTTTAAGGAGGACACGTGGCAATGCGCGGTTGGGTGAACCAGCGAGTGGCTCACAGCACGCCACGTGTCGCTCTGTGGATGGAAGAGAGGCGGGTCGGATGGGTCGGGCGGGTCGGGTCAGGCGGGTTGGCCCGCCACACAGACATACATCCGCCGCATTTGAGAATTGTTCTTAAAAATTAAGGATTCCTGCAGAAGTCTAATTTCAATTCAAAATAACCAGAATAAAAAATGATTTTAAATTTTGATAATTCAAAAATGATGTATTGAAGGATAGAATTTCCTTTTTTGATCCAAAAATTTCAATTCAAAATAACCACAATTTAAAATGATTTGATATTTTGATAATTCAAAAATGATTTTAAGGATATAGACTTTCCTTTTTTGAATCCGAAAATTTCTATTCAAAATAACCAGAATTTTAGATGATTTGAAATTTTGATAAATCGAAAATGATATATTTAAGGATAGGCTTAGACAATAATGCATGGAGTTGTGTAGAGAGCTTGATTTTAATGGCAAATACAAAATACAGGTAAACTAAATACAGGGAACGTACTAAATGACCAAAATACCCATTTATATACGTAATTTTTTTTTTGATTTCAATCGTTCCCTCTTTCCAGTCTCTCTCCTAAACAACGACAAAGACAACGACGTCGCGCACCACCACACGACGACAAGAATGGCGAGAGTGAAAATTCCGAAGGTCACCGCCGGTGCTGCCGCCGCCTCTACCGCCACCGCCATCGCCGCCGGAGCTTCTTCAAGCACCGTTCCTGTAAAGAAGGTAACTATGTAAATTTCAACCTAATTTTAACCTAAATTTACATTCAAAAAAATTCCAATGTCTAATTGTTGTTTGATTGTTTGAAATTGCTTACCTGATATTCGTATGAACTGGGTTTAGAGCGACGTTAATGGCAGAAAGAATCTTGTATGAACTCGCACGAGAAACATCTCGTGTGAACTAATACGAGACACATCTCGCGTGAAATTACACGTGATGCATCTCGTGTAAAATCACACGAGATGTGTCTCGTGTGGAATCACACGAGATGCATATCGTGTGAATTCACACGAGATGTGTCTCGTGTGGAATCACACGAGATAGTTCCTGACATAAATTTACATTGTTCATATGCCATATGCTAAATAGCTAATTTATTGTCTCGTGTTTGTTTTTTTTAAGGCACGTGAACGTATGACCGCGTCCAATAGAAAGAGGAAGGCTGAAATGCATCTGGAGAGAAAAGAAAGGCGGACCAAGAGAAGGGAGGAAGAGGCGGTAGCGTCTGATGATGTTCAGGAGGAGGAGGAAGAGGGGGGTAGTGAGGAGGAGGAGGAGGGTGGTAGTGAGGGGGATAGTGAGGAGGAGGAGGAGGGGGATACTGAGAAGGAGGAGGAGGGGCAGGAGGGGGAGGGGCAGGGTGAGGATGAGGAGGAGGATGAGGAGGAGGGTGAGGAGGAGGAGGAGGAGGAGGATCAGGAGGAGGAGGAGGTTGTTAGACCATTGAGGCATGGGAGGAGACAGGGTGCGAATGTGGCTAGAGGGTAGGGACGGAGGAGGAGGCAGGATGCGGGTGAGGGGGAGCCACCATCATGGCAGATTCAGAGTAACCCAGGTGGCGGCCCAGAGGATGTTACTCTTATATACGGGTTTGGTGATCACAGAGCCCGAGAGATTTGGAGGGAGGCCACTAGTGAGTCAGTGGTGACTTTCCATACGAGACTGCAGCATCTGCACAAGTAAGATAACCATTAATGTGAAACTATTAAAATATTGAAGTTATTTGGCACACACTCTAAAAAATCCATTAATTATCATCCCATGCTTTTCTCGATCTCGAGTATTGATTATATTTTTTGTTTAGAATAAACAGGTTCAAGCGTGATGATCTGGAGACTACTGATAGAGCCTGGCTGACCCACGTTGATGCATCGGGCATCCAGCAGCTGCACGATGCCACCATTCAGAGGCCTAACCACGCGCTGATGACGGCATTTTTGGAACGGTGGTCTTCTGAGACTAACTCGTTCCACATGCCGTGGGGGGAGATGACCATTACGTTACATGACGTCTCTCATATCATGGGTATGTTGTTATATATAGATTTCAAGACTATATGAACTATCTACATTCATCTCATGTACTAAAATGCGTTATTTCATCTTCAATTTACAGGTATCAGCTGTGTAGGTGCATATGCTCGGTATCCGGATCTAGTGCCTGATGTATCCGGCATCAATAGACACCTTCATTTGAGCGGCACTGGGTACTTATTAAAGGATGTCCGGCGTCTCTTTTCTACCCGTATAGGTGGCATGACAGATTTCCAGCATGCTTCTGCATATATCCTGCACCTCTTGGGTTCCACGATGTTCGTGGACAAGAGTCAGGATAAGGTGCCCGCAGCATACCTTCCCCTGTGCATGGATCTTGCGAGACTCCCCACTCTCTCCTGGGGATCAGCTACGTTGGCATATTTATACCGAGAGTTGGGGAAGGCGTCCAGATCCGGATGCAAGCAGATGGGTGGTTGTGCGACATTGCTAGAGGTACATCTTACTCTATTCACTTCTGTTTACTTTGTCGACTCCCCCCATGTAATTACATGTTGCATTTGATTAGTATTTAATACTTTTTTACATACATCTCAGGGCTGGATATACGAGTACTTTCCAGATTTCCGGCGAGTCACTGACCCTCACTGGCAGCAGGGGAAGCCGAGAGCCCGTAGATGGTCTCGTACTGATACAGCTAGGAGGGCATTAGACCATCTAGTGCAGTATCGCCGCACTCTTGACACGATGCATGTTGAGAGGGTGAGTTATTCATATTAAAACTGTTTCAAATTGTTACAC
Organism: Campanula takesimana; assembly: GCA_026119855.1. Classification (NCBI taxonomy): domain Eukaryota; kingdom Viridiplantae; phylum Streptophyta; class Magnoliopsida; order Asterales; family Campanulaceae; genus Campanula; species Campanula takesimana. The sequence goes on along the minus strand of JAOWBW010001073.1, from coordinate 432,382 downwards.
TCCCTCCGTTATTATGTACACTTTACCTAACAAAGTCTACTCATAGGTTCTTTGGACTCCTTATGGTACCGGAGCGGACGCGATTCTGCCGGTTTCATACTTCACAGGGGTTATACGATTTTGTGACATCACTGAGGCGTATATGCCTGAGCGTGTTAGTAGGCAGTTCGGGAACCAGCAGAGGATCCCTAGACAACCCCGCCTAGTTCCCACGATATGCATTTTGGCAAAGGGTCAGAAGGGGTACCAGAAGGACTATGGTGACCACGATTATGTTTGGGACGCGTGGGTGGAGCACGGCATGGAGGAGTTCAGGCCCGTTCGCAACTGGGGCCACTAGTGACCACATCTTCTCCCGTGACTGCAGATTATATGGAGTGGTTTCTGACTAGGAGTCATGTTCGGATATCTAATCCGATACACGATCCCCCCGTTGACATTCCACCTCCCTCACCTCCCCCATATGACGTTCCACCGCATCCTGGGGTTGCAGAGGCACGAGATATCATACTTCCATATTTGACGGATGCCAGGCTCCCCGAGGACGTCAGAGCTGGTCTTACATGGGCCCACGAGATTTTAGGAGGTCACATTTAGGAGAGTTACTGATTATGGAGTTTTGTATTACTGATTATGGATTTTTGTATTACTTGGATTTATTTGGATTATGTATTACTGATTAGTTGTATTACTGATTATGGATTTTTGTATTACTTGGATTTATTTGGAGGTCACATTTAAATGTCATTTAGGATGTAGAAAAAAAATAAAAAAAAAATTAAATAGGTAGCCGTATACCATTTTCACAACATCGGATCATATTCCTTAAAACCCTAAAAAATATTACAAATTTGTAACTCAATTTTCATTTGGATTTTGAGTGAAGTCATACTAATGAACAACACTTTAAATGTCATTTAGGATGTAGAAAAAAATTAAAAAAAAATTAAATAGGTAGCCGTATACCATTTTCACAACATCGGGTCATATTCCTTAAAACCCTAAAAAATGTTACAAATTTGTAACTCAATTTTCATTTGGATTTTGAGTGAAGTCATACTAATGAACAACACTTTAAATGTCATTTAGGATGTAGAAAAAAAATAAAAAATAAATAAATAGGTAGCCGTATACCATTTTCACAACATCGGGTCATATTCCTTAAAACCCTAAACCCTAAACCCTTTATACGTGTCGTGTGTAAATACACGCGATATGTACTCAACTCTCGTGTGAACGTACACGGGATGTGCACTTTCATCTCGTGTGGTCTTACACGAGACGGTTAAAATCGACTTAAACCCTTCAAAACGACCTGCATTAAATTTCACGTCGTTTAAACCCTACTAAAACTCACCCATTCTGAACAGAAACCCCCACTATTATTCAAAAAATCAATCTCTAAGTTCATAGCATGGATTCCTCACAAAATTCTCCCCAACATTCTCCAAGTTTCAATGATCATAGCATGGATTCCCCACAAAATCCCTCAACATGTTCTTATGAAGGTATTAACCTTGATATGATAGAATTTGTCCATGATGAAGAAGAAGGAATCTCACCAAATTCTCCTCCACATCAACATTCTCCAAATTTCAATGATCCAAGCTTCTATGAAGTAAGTTTTTAATGTTTTGTTTTGTATTGTGATCAAAATCAACATAAAAATCCCATCTTCAATTTAAAATCCCATCTTGAACTATAAACCCCATCTTGAATTAAAAATCCAATCTTTACTTGCACATGAGATTTATTTATACATTATTCAAATACACATGAGAATAATAATGCAAAATCATAGTACATTAAATCTCGTGTATATTCACACGAGATGTAATGTGATATGTCGTGTATGTATACACGAAATGTATACTGGATCTTTGAAACTGATGGTTCTGTAATTTGCAGGGTCCATTTCCGGATATCAGTGATGAATTCACGACATCAGAATTATTTCCAGATAGGGATGCACTTCTTGCACATGTAGGGGAAATCGCGAGGAGTCGAAATATACACCTTATTATAGACTACTCGAAGAAGAGAAGTGGAAATAAACTAGCTTATGCGATGATAATATGTCATTTTGGTGGACATCACAGGCCCGGAAGATCAAAGAATATTAGGAAGAGTAGTAGCAAGAAGAGAGAGTGCACTTTTAAAATACATGCCAAAGAAAGGAGGGATGATGGGTTATGGGGTTATTTTGTAAGGAATGGTGTACATAATCATGATTTTCCTTTGTATCCGGAAGGTTTTCCTCTCGGGAAATTGACACATGGGGAATATGACGCTGTGTGTAGCGCAAGTGAATGTTCATTGCGTCCAAATGACATAGTAGCAATGCTAAATATGTACGATGAGAAGAACGTGAGCACTCCGATGCACGTCCGCAATGCCATCACAAAATATAGAGAAGGAGAACGACAAGGGAGGACCCCGCTACAACAATTCCTTAAATTACTCGACGATCATGAATATATATACTACACGAGGGAAGACGCTCAGAGTGGCATGATCAGCGACATCTTCTTCTTTCACCCATTAGCAATGAAGATGCTAAACTGTTTTCCATATGTTGTACAAGGTGATTGCACGTACAACACCAACTGCTATGGCCTGTACTTCTGGCAGTTTGTAGGATTTACTTCCACCGGGCATAATTTCACAATAGCGTATGCGTTCCTCAAGTATCAGAGTGAGGATGATTACACATGGGCATTGGAAAATTTGCACAGTCTGTTTACACCTCCCCGGTTGCCAACAGTTTTTGTCACTGATCGTGAATTGGGTTTCATCAGCGCTCTCCGTGCAGTTTTTCCCGACACCGCACACTTCTTGTGTCGGAGGCATATAGAAGTAAATGTGAGAAAGCATGGGTTGAGTCATACAAGCAGCGAGGATTTGGCAGAATCATTCATGAGGAGTTTCAATTATGCAATCTCAGCCCCTACCTCCAGCGAATGGGACGAACGTTGGCAAGAGCTTTGTGACCGTTTCAGATCTTATCCTCTATTATTGGATTACCTCCGCGATACATGGATTACCCCATACTCTCAGAATATTCTGTCTATGCACACGGATGTGTTACCTCACTTCGGGACCCATACCACAAACAGGACTGAGGGTGAGCATAACATGTTGAAGAAGGCATTGGGGAGTGCTTCTTCTACTTTTGACACAATCTTCAAAAAGGCTCATAAGATCTTGGATATCCAACTAAAAAATATCAAACAGAGTATGAATAGATCAAAGACCAGAACTCCAATTGATTTGAGGACCGGTAATCTGTATCAGAACATATTGACTAAAGTGTCAACGGTAGCCTTGCGCAATATCAGACAAGAGCGGTCTCGTATTCAAAAAATCATTAGAAACCAGCGGGGTCGTAATGGGGGTAATGTCATCACTGAGGCTGCCTGCGGGTGTTACTACAGGCGAACACATGAACTTCCATATAGTCACGAGATTGCACGGATAGAGGACTGCGGGGGACGGATTGAGCTGTCCTCGATTCATGATTTTTGGAAGAAGTTGGACATTGAAGTAGACAACCCTCCGTCTGAGCCTTTAATAAATAAAGACAATTTTCAAGCTATGTTGAGTAGAGTTGAGAAAGCACCGGAACCGGTAAGGAGAAAGTTATTCAAAAAGATGGAAGAAGGGCTTAATCAGCATGCGATAGATGCTTACGAGCCGGATCATACTTCAAAGGCGAATAAACCCCAGACCGGAACTTCCAGAGAACCGTCAGATTGGGAGCATACTAACAAATTTTTTTGAGTCCCCGCTACACCATCCTCGACTAGCAAAGGGTATAGATCTTCATTCATTTGTGGCTCACACTTTACGTTCTTGATGTATTTGATTTGCATGTTGATAGTATGAATGCTTCTCACTCTTTTCTTTGCCCTATTTCAGGTCTAGATCTGCATTCATTGCATCCACCCAAGCGAGTTTGGAGTCCACGCACAAACGGAAATCAGCTTCAGAACCCACACCATCTACCCCTCCTTGTACTCCTACGTCTCATCCACCACCAGCTGCTTCTGGTCGTGGGAGAGGACGGGGTCGAGGACGAGACGGGATCAGGGTCAGGGTCGTGGAGAGGGAAATGGACAGCCCAATTACACTAGTATATACAGCTCTCCGTATATGACGTCTTTTCGCCTTTCATTATCCCATTTATTGGAGGCATCACAGATGTGGCATCTGATGGACATTGTGGCTATAGAGCCGTCGCAACACAGATATACGGAGATGAGGAGATGTGGGCTCGAGTGCGCACAGAATGTTACAATGAAGTGCATGCTCGCCAAGACCTTTATCAAAGTGTTCTAACTTGGATAAATGTAAAGGAACTCTTACGTAGGATTGCTATTTATGTCCAGCCGACGCCGGACAGTAGTTATTGGATGGAGCTCCCTGAACTTGGCCACATAATTGCCACGAGGTATAATGTGGCGTTCATTTCGTACTCGGCTAGCGGTGGCAACTTATGCCTTCCAGTGATTGTACCAGCAGGAGTAGGACCACCGATAAACAAAGTTGTGTTGGGACAAGTGACAAACCATTTTATATTGGTATGATACTTTAATTCGTTAAATTTAACAATATTATTTAAATTCGTTATACTTAACTGTCTCATTTATATTAGTTATATTTGATTGTCTTACTTAAATTCGTTGTATTTAACTGTTATTACTCTTGCAGCTGCACATGTCAGGCAATGATTACCCAATACCACCACCACCGAACACTTGGAGGGAACACTGTGATCCAAGCGCAAGTCAACTGATCCACCAATACCGAGATAGGATAGCAGCATTCTGTGAACTCTATGATCAGGACACCGATGCAAGAAGAGAAAGATTACGTAGGGGATAGTATATGTGTAATGGTTTTTGAATTATCAAGTTTGTATGAATGTTTGGATGTTTGAATTATATGTATAAGCCTTGTTAACACTTTTATTTCGTATACAATTTGGCGATAGTATATACACGAGATGTGCTATCATATTAAGAATCAAATTTCAGTTCTAGTTCTGTTTCTTGTTGCTTTTGCTGTTGCTGTTGTGAAAATGCAGTTTCAGACACTATTTCGTGTACTTATACACGAGATGTCATCTATGATCTCGTGTATATGTACACGAGATATCTCGTGTGCATACACGAGTCATCACGTGTACATTTACACGAGATCATAGATGACATCTCGTGTATAAGTACACGAGACGGGCAAGGGCAGCGTTGTAATTTTTCGTTCCCTGTATATAATATTCCCTGTATATAACTATATCCATTTTAATATTAGAATTCAAAATTTTCCATAATTACCTATTGGCAGCTCATACTAAAATTATGTAAACATGTAAATACTATTCTAAATTATTTGAAGGACACAATAAAATTGCTAATTTTCTTTTATTAAATTACACAATTATTTTTTTAGATTACACAAGCCATACAAACTTTTCTTGCCTATTGTATACTCCTACTAAAAATAAGTAAACTTTATAATTATTTTTTCTAATTTCACGCAGACAGAAAAAATTCAATTTTTTTAATTGCATTATTTGGGTTTAATACTCTGATGATAAGAATCTTTTTCTTTATTTCCTCCAATTTGACAAAAATAAATTAATTTTTTTTATGATATATTAATATATATTAATATATTAACCTTACCCATTGCATGCTTTTTTTTTTCTTCACAACTATCCATATTTTTTTTAATCTAATTCAACTACTATTCATATGCAAACTTATACTCCCTCTATCCAAAATTTATGATTATTTAAATTGAATGTGCGGAGATTAAGAAAAAAAGTAGGTTTTGTGAGTGAGAATTATAGAAAAAAAATAAGATAGTGAATAGTTGTTGTGAGTGTGGAAGGGAGAGAAAATTGAATATTTTGAGTAAGTATCCATAAGTATGGATGCCCAAATAAAAAAATAATAACCATTAATTTTAGAGCATTAAAGTAGGTTTCATTTTAGGAAATGATTGATCCTTCATTGTTATCTTAATTAAAGCACAAATTAAAAAGTATTTCAAAATTACAATTCTAAATTAGGAAATAAAATATTTTATTGGCCTTTTTTAAAGTCAACTCTTGATTAATGTTTTTTGTGGGAATCATTTTTTTTTTGTTCGACAGCACCCATAGAAAGTATCTAGCTAATGTAGGTAATTTTGGCAAACTTCTCCATTTTGATTCTTCTATATCTATTCTTTTAATATATATTTTTTGTAGAAGAATTTAGAATCATTCAAGGAGTGAAGTTAATTTCGACAAAAAATATCTACGGTTTCCTTAAATAAAGCAATTAATATATTTGTATGCTTTCATAAATATGTAAGTTTACATATATAAATAAAAAATTGATAATTTTGGATGAATAAGTTAAAGTAAGTTAAATAAATACATCAATTGTCTTTTTTAAAAGATTAACATGTGTCCTTAAGGCACACGTTAGAAAAACCGAAATATCTATTGAATACCATGTTATTTTCAATCAAGTTTGATCACTCTCTGAGCAAGACGAAGAATCTGCAGCTATATATTATGTATTTTCTTCTATTATATATTCTCTGTCCCAAAAAGATATAGTCTTAAAAATCATTATTTGTTCTATCAATTGCATAATAGATATGAAGTAGATAAAATTTCAAATATTAAAAAAGACATCATTACATTAATATTTTGTTTATAGTAGTCCAACTAAAATTCATTCACGAACAATGCTTGATATAAGGCTTGATATATGACAATGTTTAGGGGATTTTGAACTGCTACAACGAGAGTTAGTTCCACCCGTCCAACGATGTAAAAATCACACAATGTTTGTAAAACGTTTGGTACACAATACAATGATGTCTTTTTAATATTTGAAATAATTGATACCAATAACATCGATTAATTAAAGTACTCCATCCTTCACAGAATTTGGCAAAGATCAAACTTAATAAATCGTAAATGTTAATTTAATTATTTCGATAAAACATTAGGAATTTTATACTAATAAAATTCTAAATTATTCATTTTAATTTATAATGTATTAGTAAGATGAATAGATTTTTTAAAAGGGTCAAAGTTCAATCAAATTGATTACTAAAATTAAATGAGACTATTTTTGTGAAATGGAGGGAGTATTATATGTTTTGAAATGATAAAGGCATTGACCATTATTTATGTATTGTCATCAAATTAATTGTTCATACTCTTAACAAGATTGTTTTTATTCTCATTTCATACATGACACGGGTTGTGGTGATTATTGAAACGTATATTCGATGAAAATTGAAACAATATTAATTGTAAATTACTCCATCTGTCTCAAAACAAATGATCAAATTCGCTCTTGATCAAGAGAAAGTTTGGTCATCGAAAATTTAGGCCAATTATAAGTGCAGATATAAAAATATTAAGTCACTCACTGAGAATTTTAATCATTTTATGTTAGATCAAATTAAGATAGTTCAATAATGTAATACTTATTCGTACCACCCTAATGGATACACTTACAGTTGAGCATGATAATTAAAGAGAATGATATATTCAAAAGTATTATAAGTGAAAAGAGATTGCGAGTATGATAAGTAGGACACACTTATTTTCACCAAAAGTGCACTAATTAAAAGGGTAAAGGGAATAATGTATAGTATAATTTTTTTTTTTGCAGAAATGGAGGCATATTGTTATTTATGCATTAAAACCTCAATTTTTTAATAATGTATTTCAAATATTTAATGACAATTACTTCAAAATCAATTTGAATATAAAGGGAAAAAAAGATCACATGGATTGAAATATTTGTTGATGAGAATAACTCTTACCCGACTATTTACAAAATGACAATAAGACGTTTGATGAGTTCAAATGGCCAATTAGTTGTGCAAGTTTTTTATACTATAAGAATTCTTAACTCCAATTTTTGAATTAAATTTTGGGTTTTCTTAAGAGATTTTCATTAAAGCCAAAATTTTGTGATACAATAGATGAGTTGGCAAGGATTTGAAATATATGAAGAATTCATATTGAATATTGAAGAGCATGGATAAGAATATGCTTAGAGAGCATTGCTCTTGATATATAGTGAAAATTCCGAAGCTAGAAGAAAATTTTAATCCATTACCCGATTAGTTTTGTGATTCATGTGATAATCTTCATAACCTAAAAGACAATTGAACACCAAGTCGAATAATTCATCACAACAATGGTAAGTTTTTTTTTTTTTTAATTTCACATCAAAATGACTATATTTAGTTGTTTGTATAAGATATACACATAAGTTTTATCTTAACATTGTTATTATTATACAAGTAAGTCGAGGAAAGAACACCGACCAACCATGGGTGATGGATATGTAATTGCAATCTATTAATTAATTAATACTCCCTTTGTCCCACTGCGAGTGAGACTAACTTTTGTTTTTGAGCAAACGATAAATTTTATATCATTCACAACTAAAAAAGAGATGGCACTCCACAAAGGCCAGAGGCTTACCCCCAAATTTCAGTAGCAGATCCATTTTCTAACCTACTACAAAGATAATTCCAATCTAAATCTTGAGACATTCAGATTTTTCTCAAAGTAAAACTTGAACACTGCCACCATCCGGCATTCAAGAAATCCCCTCTCGGGTAAGATGTTGCGCTGAGCACTTCATATGCAGAATCCGAGTTGACTAGAAAACGTCTACCAACGGCTCTCACAAAGGACATCCACTTCATTGTGAAAAGATACATGGATCATCGCAATTGCAAAACCAAAAAACTAATGAACAAACAACGACTCTCACAAAGGAGAGAATACAACGACTCTCACAAAGGAGAGAAGATTATTAGTGAAAGCAAGAAATTACTCTTAATTTAAACATTAATCATTAAAAATAATCAATTATTAAAGTTTAAATTAAGAGATTAAAACACAAAAATTAAATTTTTGACATAAAAACAAAAAGGAGAATATTACCAAATTAAAACTGGAACAGAGAGTTGGTAAGATGATGGTAAGATGAAGACGAAGGTAGACGAAAGGGGTTTTGAGTATGAAAAGTAAAGTAAAAGAGAGAATGAGTAGATGAGTTATAAGAATAGTAATTGGATTGTTGTTGTGAGTATGACAAATAAATCCCCTTAAATGAATTTATTAAAAATTTGTCATTTTTTGCAGTTTCAATCGTAGTGGAACGAAGAAAAAAAGAAATAAGTCTTACTTGTAATTACAGGGAGGGAGAATATTTTTGTTAGGCCCAATTGGTAGGAAAATAGGCTAGAGGGGGAGGGGTGAATAACCTAATTAAAACTTTTTCAAAGAAACACTTTATAAATGCAAAGTCACTAATCAGTTTGCAAACTATTATCAGTAAGCGCAGCGGAGAAATATGACTTAGTTTTAACTCACACAAAACAATATGGAAAGGTTTTGAGAGCTTGGTTTAACACAAAGTGATTTGACAAAGTTCAATACAGTTTCAAGAGATTGGTAAATAGAAATGACAATGAATCAGTAAGAACAAGTATGATCTGCCGGTGATAGAGTTCCAACCGGCAAGGACAAAGTAAGCAACAAGGGACACAATGATTTGGAGAGGTTCATAGTGTAAATACTGCTACGTCCTCTACCAAGTTTGGTCAGAACATGGATTTGGGTTAAGAGCACTATTAGATATCCCTAGTCTATTATAAGCACGGCTTTGCTGGATACAAAGACTAAATTTTAGAGATCACTAATGGATCGTGATACAAATCTGACCAAGTGTTTTTGAGCGGCAACTCCAAGAGAACTTATCTCACTCAGGTGGGTGTGTAAATAACTCAAGCAACGTATTCTATAGAATAATCTAGTTCAGGAATACTGACAATATTGATGAGTTTGTGCACAGGTGTATGTCCTAATAAATGTTCTAATGATAATCTGGACAGAATGTTTGAGCTTCAATGAATGCTCTAAACAATCAACTCTCTTCAATGCACTATTTTCACCAACCTTCTTCAATGCTCCAAGTCCTCTATTTATATGAGGAGTTAATGACTTGAGTCTTATGGAAGAAGGCTTGCAATTTGAATTTCCAGCTGGGTAGGTGAGGAACAATAAATGCGGTATCTTTGGCATTAATGGTGAAGATATGTAGTACACGCATGCTTGGAAAAGTCTGATGGGTAAAGACCCCTTTGTCTCAACCGGTTACCTACAAAAAGCAAGTAGAGACAGAGTAGAGCTAAAAATAGATTGGTGTCAGACGGCGCAGTGATCATGACGGAGCAGATAAACTACTTTCGGATAAGACAATACAAAAAGGATAAAGACAATCGGTAAAGTTGACTTTAAGGTAGAACGATGAAACCTGACTACCAGTAAAGTTCAGACTGTCCTTGCTGATTGTTATGTCGTCGGCAACTTGTTTTGTGAACTGAGTAGCAAGTTGATCGGCAACTTGGGTTCTGATCTGTTGATTTGATTACTGTTTTCCTCTAGCTGGTTTGCCTTGTATTGAAGAGCTGTAAAACACCCGTGCTGGTCACTAAGAATCCTAAAGATACAAATCAAGAAATTGGGGGACCCTAAGTGATAACTATGATTGGGATTAAGCAATTCTATGCCCTATACATATATTTGAACAACAATCTCCTCCTAATTGCTTAAGTCCAATCACCCTATCCAAGAACATCTATCTTAGCTTAGTAAAATAATTTATTTAGAGAGTAATCTATTTATTATCATTCCCTAAGCCAAGTCACACACTAGATGTCTTAGAAAAGGAAAAATAAAAATACAAAATAAAAATAGGAGAAGAAAATGGATTGCTGATTGCAATGATCAGCAGAGAAATAATAATCTGCAAAACAAAGTTAGCATGAAGAGCAACAGATATATTATAAGAATATAACATAAAATAAGCGAACAAACAAACAGAAGCAATAATGGTTAGCAAAGACGTCTTGGATATAAATTTGAAGGTCTTCAGGATATCTATATCATTGGCTACATTGACTCAAGACATGGGAGGGTCCTCTTGCTGGTCAGCGACCTTTGATGTAGATTCAGTACGTTTGGCCTTCTTCTTTTCTCTGGCTTCTTCTTTGTCAGCTTTCCTCTTCTGTCTTCTATTAGCACTTTGCAATCTCTTTGTAATTATTAGCTTCAAGTGCTGCTATTTTCAGTTGAGCATTGGTAAGAGCAAGATTGGCAGCAGATAATTCTTTCTCGGTAGAAGCTAAGGATTTGATCTGAGATCTCTGATCATGAACAATTGATTCTGAATTGAATGCATAGTTCCCAAGGATTCAGTAAGCTTCATCAATCGTTCCTCTCTATCGGCCAGAAGCTCCTTCAAGTCTTTGATTCTTCTATTGTCCTCCTCCTGATTTGACTTAAGTATCTTATCAGCAAGATCATGATGAGAGTCCCTAATCAGGTCGGCAAGAGAGAGAGCCATATCACCAAAATCAGCATGAGTGGCAGGCACTTGCTGATCAGACAAATCACCATCACCGAAGCGAAGGTATTCATACAAGCTGTTCACCACAACTGGCTGAAGGAGATTTAGAGATGATGGAACCACCAAGGAAGAGAAAAAATCTTCATTCAACAAATCAGCATCTTCTACAAGAACATCATCAGCAACAGACATCTCATCATCAGAGGATAGAACAATTAGCACAGGGGATGGTGGAGGACAAATAGGAGCAGGAGGCAGAAGCAAAAACTGTTAAAGTGCAGCATCATCAGCAGAGAGAAGATAATCAGCAGGAATAGATGTAGAGACAAAGAGAGAGAAATCAACAGCAGCGAGATCGGCACGGATAATCGGCATGGGAAACGCTGGATGAACAATTATGTCACGATCTCCCGGCAGATGAAAGATACCATCGTCTTCCAATGAAACAAATAAGGCCATGATGAAGTTCAAGCAGGAAAAACCTTCAAGAATAATGTTGACTAGATTGGCAAACATCAATCTCGAAGTGAAGACATAATGGTCAACACGCTGTCGAGAGTGAAACATCGGCAGTGTCAATGCAAGAGCAGCTGATTTGATAAGGTAGAGTAGTCCACGAAAGTCAATAGCCCAGAACTCAAGGACTTCAAAAAGTTTGTCATTGATCATCATGCACCTTCTAAGCTAGCCATTGGTTGTGATGCAGACTTCCTTAGGAGATGGGCCAGGGAGATGAAGTTTGCCACCAATTTTGAATTTACCAGGTAAGCAATGAAGCGGCTCATACACTGGTGTTGCCTCTTTAAGCTTAGACACCCGGGGAGTCTTCCCTTTCTTCCTTTTGAATTGAGCTTTAAACCATGGCATGAAGACCAACTTTTCACTTGCTGTAGATCCAGCAATGAAATGGTGTTTGGTGACATGTGAATGATCTTTGCCGAAAGGAGAAGGAATTCTTTGAAGTGTAGAGCGAAACGACATGATCGGCTGATGAGCAGGAAACAATGGTCTACCAAACCTGTCAGTAGGAATGGAGACACTGGTTGTGTACCAGTTAGAACTCATCATCTCCTTACCGTGAAGCTCATAGTTATACTCAGGTGGAGGAGCAGAATCCTTGTCATCTTCATCCATAACGGCAGGCAGCTCTACGTAATCATCAGGATCTATTTCACCCGAGCTTTCCTCATCAGTAGCAGCATTAACAACAACAACAACCGGTTGTACTTCAGCAATAACAACAGGTTCAGGAGCAGGTAAAAATAAAGGTTCCTCAGGAGAAAATAAAGCTACCTGGAATTCTTGGAATTCTTCAAGCTGTAAATCATGAGCTATCATAGCATCAAGGGCAACATCATGCTCAGCAGGATCAACAGTCTTTGTATCGGCACCTCCTCCCAACTCAACAATCTCTCTAACACCAGTAGGTTCAATAAAGATTACATCAGCAGAGACAGAGACTGGAGTAGCAGCAGTAGATGCTGGAATGATCTGAGTGTCAGCAGTTGGCTCAGACAGATGAGTGTCAGAAGTTGGATCATCAGCAGATAAGATTTCATGATCATCGTCAATAACTTCTTTATCAGCAAGCGCTCCTCCTGAAATCGGCAACTCTCCAACAACAACTTCATCAGCAACTTGAGTGTCAGTAGTTTGCTCAATTGATGCAAGTTGGTCTTTTCTTAGAATCAGAGGTTGAGTGTCCACAGTTTCCTCAACTTGATTAACCAGGGGCTCATCAGCAGCACTGGATTCATCAGCAGGTTGAGTTTTTGAAGTTTTCTCAACAATCTGTTCAACAGATTTATCAGCAGATCCTTTGTCACCAGAACTGCCTCCTCATTGACTATGCTCAGAGCCATCACTAGCTAATACTGAGTCAGCCAAGACTTCAGCAGATGATACAGTAGCTGAGATGATAGTAGATTGAACCTGATCAGATGAGGGCTTCTTGAAAATTATGCTGATGGGCATCTGTAAGGATCGCGCCCCATGACGAAGGAAACGAAGGGTTTTCATTTCGAAGGGCGAAAAACCAAACACGGTTATCACGTAAAACATAATAGAGTCGCCACATTTGTTAATTATTTAACCCAACAAATGGAAAGGCTAGAGATTCTATTAGTTCGGAGGTCAGGTTACGCCTTGGGAAGAGTTTTACGTCACCCAAGTCACCTCGGATAGGACCGAGTCTCCCTAACGTTATTTAACAAACGTGTATGTGTGTGTGTGTATTTCAAAAATGGGAGAAACTGACATTTTAACAAAACTGGTTAATTATTTAACAGAAAAGGGTTATTTTGCAAACATTTCAGTCAGAAAGGGAAGAAACTGAAAAATGCACTCCCTGGCCAAAGTAGACGTACGGCTAGGGAGAGCATTCCAGGAGTTTTTGACAGTTTATCAGAAAACTGTCTAGTTTCAGGCAAAACAGAGTGTTCTTGCTGAAACTGGACTGTGATAATCATTTTCAGTTATTTTTTTTTAACAAAAACATGGATTTAATCATCCCTATGTCATTGATCACAAATTAGACACCAAAAAACAAAGGTTTTGGGTGTGATCAAGACAATCATTGGGGAAATTTTGAGAAAGTTAATGAACATTCCTTTTGGGCCAAAATGACCATTTGATGAGTAAAGATTGAAACTTTACCATCAAAATGGACTTATTATGCAAGATTTAACCTTTAAAACAAAGATGTAACATAAAGATTGAATCTTTATGTCTTATGCTTGGTGATTTTATGGCTAGGTCATGGTTGGGATGATAAAGATTGAAACTTTATCACCCAATCATGACTCTCATGGCCAAACAAGAACAAAATCAACATAAAACTTAACAAACCATGATCATCTTTAGGTTTTACCCCACAATCATACACAAGGCATGAAGGGAACCTTGAATCACCTCATGATTTGGTTCCAATGTACATATATAATCATAATACATATATATATATATATATATATATATATATATAACAATAATATATATAGCTTGAGAAGACAAGACTTGTATAATATATATATACAGTGCTTGAAATGGACAAGACTTGCAAGAAATGTAAAGTGCTTGAGATGGACAAGGCTTGCAAGAATAACAAGAAATAACACAAAGTAAACAAGTAATATGAACAAGAACAAAAAGAGTTTGAGATGAAGAAGAAGGGGACAAAGAGGCTTCACCTATGATGGTTATGACCTATCTTCCTCTCTTTTCACTCAAATGTGTATCACTCACAGTTTCTGCTCTCAAACTGGCAGAGTATCAACACATAAAATGTTTTCTCCCCCCTGAAATGATCAGCATGGGGTTCAATTTATAGGGAATGAGGGTGCCCAACATAGCCGTACGGCTCAACCCCTCAAGTACCCAAACCATCCGTACGACTCGACTTGGTGAGCTTCTGGATTTTTCTAAGTTTAATTCCAGTTTAGTCATTGAATATTAGGTTTATCCTAGTGAGGTCCTGGCCCATTGGTTTATCCCTAAATGGTACCAAGAATTCCTCTAAAGTAGGTCAAATTCAGATTGGGGTACTTACAGAGGCCCTCGGCAACGTCGCTTTTGAAGAAAGCGGGGTTGTCGACTAACTAAGCATCCCAATCTGATGGGAGGACGGCTTGGCCGATTTGTTCTATGGCTGGACCTAGAGGTATAGGATTCCTACGTATCCCTATTCAAAGGAATCAAGCCTAACATAGTTCGGGTGAGAGATTTTAAGGCTACTCACACCTATGGGCCTTAGGTGGATATTCATTCATCCCTTCCTAAACAGGCATGGCTCAAAGGCCGGACTTGGTCAACTTGGCTCTATTCGGAGAGGGTTGACTAAGGGGGCTGGCATGGCTCAGAGGCTCAAATAATGGGCATGGCTCAGAGGCTAGACTTGATCGACTTGGCTCTATCGGAGAGGGTCGACTCAAGGAATGGGCATGTCTTAGAGGCTCAAATAATGGGCATGGCTCAGAGGCTGGGCTCGATCGACTAGGCTCTATTGGAGAGGGTCGACTCAAGGAATGGACATGGCTCAGAGGCTGGGCTCGATCGACTAGGCTCTATTAGGAGAGGGTCGACTCGAGGGCAACTGGTCTTACGTCCGACTGAGGACTGCCGTCACAATGATAGGTTTTCTCTAACCTGGCCACTCTCAGGGGACAAAGGTTTTCTTAACCTAATCATGACTATATTGGTCTTACGCCCTACCAAGGGCTGCCGAGGCAATAACATCTTAACTTTCATCTTGGACTTACGAGGTACGGCCGGGACTTTCACGATTTCACTTTCTACCCTGGACTTATGAAGTACGGCCGGGTCAACAAAATCCAATGGTCTTACGCCACTCCGGACGGCCAAGGACGAATCTCACGAAACCTAATGGTCTTACGTCACGCCGGACAGCCAAGGACATATCTCACAAAACCTAATGGTCTTACGTCACGCCGGACGACGAAAGGACAAGTCTCACAGAACCTAATGGTCTTACGTCACGCCGGACGGCCAAAGGATAGGTCTAACCTAATGGACTTATGTCATTTCGGACTGCCAAAGGATGAATCTCACAAAACCTAATGGTCTTACGTCACACCGGACCGCCAAAGGACATAATCTCACTAAACCTAATGGTCTTACGTCACGTCGGATGGCCAAAGGACCAATCTCACAAAACCTAATCGACTTACGTCACGCCGGACGGCCAGAGGACGAATCTCAACGAACCTAATGGTCTTACGTTACACCGGACCGCCAAAGAGAAAATCTAACGAAACCTAATGGACTTATGTCATTCCTGACCGCTAGAGGACAATTTTTCATATTTTTAACTGGACTTACGAAGAATGGCCACGTTAACTTCACAAATTCAAAATCTTAACCTGGACTTACGAGGCGCGGCCGGGCTAATTTCATACTTTTAACCTGGACTTACGAATTACGGCCGGGTTAATTTCATACTCTTAACCTGGACTTACGAAGCACGGCCGGGCTAATTTCATACTCTTAACCTGAGCTTACGAAGCGCGGCCGGGCTAATTTCATACTCTTAACCTTGGCTTACGAAGCGCGGCTGGGCTAATTTCATACTCTTAACCTGGGCTTACGAAGCGCGGCCGGGTTAATGCTAATTATCACATTCTTAACTGGACATATGAAGTACAGCCATGTTAATTTCACAAATCTGGTCTTACGTCCATCTAGGGACTTCCCGGGACACATGGTCAATTTGGTCAACTTATCTCATGGCGGAGGGTCGACTACACAAACTGGTCAATTGGTTAACTTATCTCATGGCGGAGGGTCGACTAAACAAACTGGTCAACTTATCTCATGGCAGAGGGTCGACTACACAAACTGGTCAATTGGTCAACTTATCTCATGGCGGAGGGTCGACTACACAAACTGGTCAACTTATCTCATGGTGGAGGGTCGACCACACAAACTGGTCAATTGGTCAACTTATCTCATGACGGAGGGTCAACTACACAAACTGGTCAATTGGTCAACTTATCTCATGGCAGAGGGTCGACTACACAAACTGGTCAACTTATCTCATGGCGGAGGGTCGACTACACAAACTGGTCAATTGGTCAACTTATCTCATGGCGGAGGGTCGACTACACAAACTGGTCAATTGGTCAATTGGTCAACTTATCTCATGGCGGAGGGTCGACTAAACAAACTGGTCAACTTATCTCATGGCGGAGGGTCGACTATACAAACTCGTCAATTGGTCAACTTATCTCATGGCGGAGGGTCGACTACACAAACTGGTCAACTTATCTCATGGCGGAGGGTCGACTATACAAACTGGTCAATTGGTTAACTTATCTCATGACGGAGGGTTGACTACACAAACTGGTCAATTGGTCAACTTATCTCATGGCGGAGGGTCGACTACACAAACTGGTCAATTGGTCAACTTATCTCATGGCGGAGGGTCGACTACACAAACTGGTCAACTTATCTCATGGCGGAGGGTCGACTACACAAACTGGTCAATTGGTCAACTTATCTCATGACGGAGGGTCGACTACACAAACTGGTCAATTGGTCAACTTATCTCATGGTGGAGGGTCGACTGGTCAACTTATCTCATGGCAGAGGGTCGACTACACAAACTGGTCTTACGTCCCTCCAGACTGCCGTCATAATGATAGGTTTTCTCTAACCTGGCCAGTCTCGGGGGACAAAGGTTTTCTTAACCTAATCATGACTATACTGGTCTTACGTCCTACCAAGGACTGCCGTCACAAACATTGTTTCACAAAACACTCCCTCAAATGCCCAATGCAATTTGAAAGGGAAAAACATATCTCTTCACAAACACTCCCTCAAATGCCCGATGCAATTTGAAAGGGAAAAAACATATCAAAACACAAAACACTCCCTCAAACGCCCGATGCAATTCGAAAGGGAAAAACATATCTTAACACAAAACACTCCTTTAAATGCCCGATGCAATTTGAAAGGGAAAAACACATATTTTCACAAAGCGCACCCTCAAGTGCCCGACGCGACTTGAAAGGGGAAAAACACACATTTTCACAAAACACACCCTCAAGTGCCCGACGCGACTTGAAAGGGGAAAAACACATATTTTCACAAAACACACCCTCAAGTGCCCGACGCGCATTTAAAGGGGGACAAAACATTCATTTTTCAAAAGTAAGGTGCTAAAAGGGCAAATTTTAAAAGTGCTCATTCCTCAAAGCAAATCTTTTAAAGAAGCATGCCAGTCAAATTTTTATTTTAACTTAACCGCGAGGTTTGTTACGCATAAAGTCCTTTAGAGCTTTGTCCATTTCTTAGGAGCGATCGGGAGTGGAGAACCCTTTGTCGTCGATGTTGGGGTAGCCCCATGTCCTTATAATCATCAATGTTGGGGTAGCCCCATGTCCTTGTTGGCGTCGGTGGCGGCATAGCCCTATGTTTTCGGCCGGCGTAGCCCTAATGTCATCGTTTGACGGTTAGGAACCCATCCCTTTTTCATGACGCACCCTTTCTTTTGCCTAGGCCGCTCTTACGGGTTTTCAACCTAGCGGGCTACTTTTTTGCGTCATTCATGGCACACCCTGTTTTTTGTCTAGGCCGCCCTTGCGGGTTTTCAACCTAGCGGGCTACTTTTTTTGGTGCCTTTCATTCTATTTTTCTCTTTCTTTTATGAGTGATCCAACCGACTCGACGAGACGGGGACTTAATATGTCCTTTTTGGGGAAACATGCAAGGGCCTTTATTTAGGTGGGAGAGAGTCCTTTTATATTGGTGAACAATGTATCACGAAACGGGAGGAAGCCCTTGCTTGACAGAATACAAGTGTTTAGCTCTTTCCTAAGATATAGAGAAGAAGACTTGTCGAGACATTTAAAATCAGCCTTAGTCAATATCATCAAAATGATTGCTTGAACGGACCATGTTCATTATTAAGTCAGGGTTATAACAAGCAATTAGCCTTGACATGTATAAATGCTGTGGTCATTATCTGGGAAATTGGTCATTGGTGGGACCAAGGGAAGAGAACCAGGTCATTTTGGGAGGACCGAGGTTTGATGGATTCATTTCATGCTATGACCGGACCCGAAGGTTGCCTACGTTCCCCTCAGTTTGAGGAGCTCAGGTCGCAGTAGTTCGGCCTTGAGGCCGTCTTTTGCTGAAGTTGGCTTTCTTTTGATGTTGTCTCGGAGGACGTTGTTGCTCGCTTTCGCTTTGCGGTGAACTCCTTGGGATAGAACTCTTGGGGTGAACCTTATTTGGTATGAACTCCTCTGAGGAAAACTTTCTTTTTGCCATTTTCTTTCCTTCTTTCGACACATTCATTTCCTTTCTCTCTTCTCCCTTTTTTTTTTGACACAAACATTAACACCAACTTGCTATCTTCGGCATTGGCTCTCTTGCAGCCCCTTATCAAGTCTAGCTTCTATTTCGACGATCTGGGAAGCCCTTTGCTTGGTTGCACACGTGCGATCACGGTTGAATCTTGGCGGTTGAGCAACAACGTCCTCACCTTTTCACTGTCTCGGGATGCCTTCGATGTGCATCGGGAGTTTGTTTCAGAAAGGTGTATTGGGTTGTGTATCGGGGAAGTGTATGAGGGAAGTGTATGAGGGAAGACTTGCCATTAATGGTTTCTTCATGGCCAATTGATCACAATATTTATTCACATCAAGATTAATTGTTTGCCTTTAGCATTTTTCATTCGTGTTAGGTCCGTTTGTCCTTAATGAGTCGTCATTTACTACTATGTTTAGAAGTCAATTCATCATTTTAGGGACTTAGCAATCAATTGATCATAACAAGCAAGGCAATTTCAAGAGTAAATGTGTATTGCAAATAATGTCTCAAGTCTAGAGAGAAGAGAATGAAAATAACTCTTTTATTGAGATAACTTTATACACACATGTCCAAGTGCGGACCTTTGCAAAAAATAAAAAGACACAGTCCGGGACGGACTTTGATGAAAGTCTAGATCCTACGAGGCTGGAAGACTCATCATTTTTTTTAGGGATGGGCTCCTATAAAGTGCGATGGTCCGTTTTCTTCCTCAATTATTGGAGGGGTTGTCGGCGGCACATTCCATGTCTTCCACGGGGAACTCGGGTTCCGTGTCATCGGGAAAGACGTCGCGAGGTCTCCACTTGGCTTGGCATTGCAATCGCCGGACTCATCTTTGGCCATCTTCTTTTGGTGGCTCCCTTTCAAGGGGCGTAACCTCGCACATGGCATTCGGCGAGGGTACGGATCTCCATTTGATGTAGCCACCTTTGGGCCTCCGAGGCATGGGCCTCTTCTCGTGGACGGTGTCCCAATCCTGCTCTCAGACGCCATTTCAGTTGTGGGCTCCTTGGTTGATGTTTTTGGTGGACAAGACCGCAAAGGATTTTAGCATTTTAAACCTCGAGGTGAAATTATAACCATGATTTGAGAGGAATGCCTCATTAGCGGATTAGCCTTTTAGAAAAGAGTTGACCTCTTATTTTAAGAAACCTTGATTTCCAATTTTTTGAATGAGGATTGACACACGCATTTTTCTATTTGAGTAAAAGACTCACACATTTCCCCTTTTTTTTCATAAGGATTGACACACACATTTCATTTGAGTAACAGACTCACACATTCAAATGGGTTTAACAAAGAGACGAACATGACTTAAGTTGGCCTAATTCAAACGGGCTTCTGGGAAAAGGTGAGTGATTGACTCACTTTCCAAACGGACTTCCTAGGGTGACGGAGAGCGTCCCTAAGGGACCTAACGTAAATGTTACGGAGACAAGGAGCCACCTTGGCTTGTCGGAATATAGTCAGGATAACATGGGACAAAACCTTACTGGCTTGGGACCAGATGGTACTCACACTAGTTTGAGCCATCAAGGCGATCGGAGCAACTGAGATGGTCATCACATGGAGGTGCAAACTGAGGAGGCCAATGCTTGACCAAGGTATATTACCATGTGGTGCCATGACAGCTAAACTTGAAGGGGTCATGGTCACGCGACGACACTGACGGGAATGAAATGGCATGAGGGGCGCATAATTGGTCATCATGTGACGGCCCAAGGAAAGGGGAGGGAGTAACCCTAAGCACCTTTTGTTTCTTTTCTTTAACAGACGCTTTGGAGGATAACGGGGATCCATCCAAATACTTGACTAACTTCCTAGTGAACTATGCCTAGGGGTTTAACGGGGTCCTAGGGGACAACACCTAGGGGTTTAACGGATGTTTCAGCGGGGATCACAAACGGGATCACAACGGGGATCGCAACGGGATCATAACGGGATCACAACGGGGATCACAACGGGTATCACAACGGTGATCACAACGGGATCACAACGGGGATCACAACGGAGATCACAACGGGGATCACAATGGGGATCACAACGGGAACCTTAGAAGGATAGCGAAGATCACAATGGGAACCTTAGAAGGATAGCGGGGATCCATCCAAAGGCTTAACGAAACGCCTTTATGGAAGTCTTGGAGGATAATGGGGATCCGTCCAAAGACTTAACGAAATGACGCTCATTACCGCAAGAATGCAATGCGTCAAGGCCAAGAAGCAAAAACGGAGCAAAGTCATGCAATGTGCATTATTTATTCATCCAAGTTTACTTAAAAAGCATTTTTATTCCCAAATGGTTGGAAAAGATTTCTCTTCTTTTTCGCAACTACTCTAATTCCTAGATCAGTGGAGGCCATCACTATGCCTATAGACCCCTCGTTTTTCACCTGTCTTGCACACTCCCAAGGATGGACTGTCCCGGGCGAGGATCCTATAGGGCAAGCGGCTTCCACCGACCGAAAGAAACGACCCTAGGGTCTAGCGCATCGCAAGTTTCCCAATGCGTGAGCCATTCCAATCATGATTAAGCCCCTGTTAAGATCGAGATTCGTCTTAGGGACTTAAGGGACTTCCGGTATAACCTCATCTTTGATGAGGGCTCTCGAATCTTATTCATGGGTTTAAGGATGATTAGTATGAACCATTGATTAGGGCTCGACAACACAGTGTCACCCTATCCATAACACATGACTTAGGTTAATTATAGCCAATATTAACGCATAAGTTAAGGACCGGGTCAAAGTTGACCATGGTCACACTTTCTTTCACAAGGAGTCATGACCCGAGCATCAACTTGGCCATGATTAGCTTTAGACACGTATTAGGGATGTGGTAACGTGAGCTAGACCAAAAACCAACCAAAGTCTCGGTATTTGTGTCACGGACAAGTGTGGTTAACTCAACTCGGAAGGGGAGGTGGAATGGACCCGTGCATGCTAGAAGGGCACAAGAGCACCAATCAAGCTGCATCTAGCATCCATCCCGGGTTTAAAGGGAATTTGGAACGTGCAAGGTCAAGTGTGCGTAGTGTGAAGCCATTCTATGTTCTCTTTTGAGTTAAAATAGAAATTTTCGATTCGTTTTAACATCATGAGCAATGTATAATAAACATATGAACAAGCATGAATAAGCATAATCAACAAAAATGAGCAAGCATGAATAAGATATTTACACAAGCAAGCAAGCAAGAATCATATGAACAAACAAAACCAAAACTTGTACATATAACAAATTGTGCACAACCAAAAAAAATTCTTTGAAATCAAAACTTCACAAGAAACAATCCTTTTGAAAACCATTTGCAAAACAAGTTGTGCACAGCAAAAGGATTCAAAATCTTTAGAAAAGGGGTTGTGCACAAGGAGGCTTTAAAAACCCAATTTTATGTCAAAAAAAACTTGTGCATAACCAAGCTTTAAAAACCAAGTTTTGGCTAAAAAAGAAGAAGGTAATGTGCACAAACAAATCTGTAAATTTGGAACCTGGATAAGCAGAAGAAAAAGGGACACATAATGTTTCTGCCCTGCACAAAATTGTTAAATTCTGAAACATTCTGTTCCCTGCCCCAACATAGCCGTACGGCTATAGCATCCTGGCAATTGGTTTTTGCAGTTTTTCAACTTCTGATCATCAAGCCCCAGTTTATTTCATTTCCAGAACAATTTCCACTCCAGAAGATTCAAACAGAAACACAGCACACACAAAACAAACACAGAAGTTAATGAAAACGGGGGACGGGAGTTTGACCCACACAACAGTGCCCTCAAATTTTCTAAAGAGAAGTTTGGAGACACTTTACTCCCCAGCGGAGTTGCCACTGTAAGGATCCCTCCCCATGACGAAGGAAACGAAGGGTTTTCGTTTCGAAGGGCGAAAAACCAAACACGGTTATCACGCAAAACATAACGGAGTTGCCACATTTGTTAATTATTTAACCCAACAAATGGAAAGATTAGAGATTCTATTAATTCGGTGGTCAGGTTACGCCTTGGGAAGAGTTTTACGTCACCCAAGTCGCCTCAGATAGGACCGAGTCTCCCTAATGTTAGTTAACAAACGTGCATGTGTGTGTATGTATTTCAAAAATGGGAGAAACTGACATTTTAACAAAACTGGTTAATTATTTAACAGAAAATGGTTATTTTGTAAACATTTCAGTCAGAAAGGGAAGAAACTGGAAAATGCACTCCCTGGCCAAAGTAGCCATACAGCTAGAGAGAGCATTCCAGGGGTTTTTGACAGTTTATCAGAAAACTGTCCAGTTTCAGGCAAAACAGAGTGTTCTTGCTGAAACTGGATTGTGATGATCATTTTCTGTTATTTTCTTCAACAAAAACATGGATTTAATCATCCCTATGTCATTGATAACAAATTAGACACCAAAAACAAGGGTTTTGGGTGTGATCAAGACAATCATTGGGGAAATTTTGAGAAAGTTGATGAACATTCCCTTTGTGCCAAAATGACCATTTGATGAGTAAAGATTGAAACTTTACCATCAAAATGGATTTATTATGCAAGATTAAACCTTTAGAAACAAATATGTAACATAAAGATTGAATCTTTATGTCCTATGCTTGGTGATTTTATGGCTAGGTCATGGTTGGGATGATAAAGATTGAAACTTTATCACCCAATCATGACTCTCATGGCCAAACAAGAACAAAATCAACATAAAACTTACCAAACCATGATCATCTTTAGGTTGTACCCCACAATCATACACAAGGCATGAAGGGAACCTTGAATCACCTCATGATTTGGTTCCAATGTATATATATAATCATAATACATATATATATAACAATAATATATATAGCTTGAGAAGACAAGACTTGTATAATATATATATATATAGTGTTTGAAATGGACAAGACTTGCAAGAAATGTAAAGTGCTTGAGATGGACAAGGCTTGCAAGAATAACAAGAAATAACACAAAGTAAACAAGTAATATGAACAAGAACAAAAAGAGTTTGAGATGAAGAAGAAGATGGGGAGAAGGAGGCTTCACCTATGATTGTCGCTCCCCAACCCGTGGTCCTACCTAGCCCCACGTTCAGGACATGCACGGAAGACGTCAAAAAACACTTTTAGAAAAATTTTCGAAATATACTTTCATAAAGTTTAACAAAATCCACACTTGAAGTTCAAAGACTTCCATTTAACTTTCAAACAACTTTCACAAACAAAAGTACTTAGCCCGAAGGCTTACAAACTCTTATACAAATGTACAATTACCACACTTTAACAAAATAGGTGATACACGGATAAAGTCTCGGTTACACTACCCCAAAGGTTATACATTTATATAATGTAACCTTTTAACCACACTTACTTTCCAAAATGGATTATCAACCCGACGTTCTCCCTTGTGAAGTGACCTATCCCCTTGGCTCGCCTTTATCTAAGGAAAACAAATAAACAAGGAATGGGGTGAGAATAAATCTCAGTAAGCTACTAAAATGCAACTACGTTACATGCTGAAATGATGCTCGTAATTGAACAAAGTCAATAAGCATTCACATATCACATAACATGAGAGGCAAAGCCAACTCATCATACCACACATAAGGCAGAAATAAACACTCATACGTGGATACTGAGCCAAGGTTCTCGAATCAAACATATAACCATCTGAGAGGTATCAACTGAGCAGCACTAAAGGGATGAAGCCGGTTCCAGAACCAAACAATAACAACAACAACAACAACGAGGGGAAAATGACACAAAGTCATAACCCAAACGGTGACTAAACTCACACAAAGGAGAGCTAGCCCAAACCCAATCTGTGGCCCAAGGAAAGGGGTTAAAAATGGGAAACCAATGGTAGAAGCCTTACAATGAACTTGGCTCGTGTGCCATTATAATCCCTACCACTGCTCGACTACACAACAAGTACCAGCTGGACTTTAAACACGAGCATAGTAATAAATACTTGCTTAAACAACAATCGGGGCATGATTCCAAAGTAGGGAACCACACAAAACTCATCATAAACATGTAAACACATTACTCATAAAAGAGTTCACAACATTGACATTAAGTCACAACACAATCCTTTATTAATGACATTAAGTCAAACAACAAAATCCTTTATCAATGACATTAAATCAAACAAAATCTTGCACACACTTGAACACGATCCTCAACAACCAAGTACGTTAAACCCATTTCTCACCCAAGGGATTTCAAAGTAAGAAACCCCACGAAAGCATCATAAAGATGTACAACACCAAAAATGAACCTAAATGGTTACATCATTCCAAACTCGATCACAAACGGACTAATTCATACCCTTTTTGTGATAAAACACCTATCGGAGTATCATAAGGTAGTAACCAGAACCTAGTCATGATTTGAACCTTAATTCAAGTTGAATAAACCCATTCATTGTGTAGTACTCAAATTACTCAAAAAGATCTTTCCAACGATAGTTTACACGTCCAAAACGGAGTCCGGATCAAGAAGTTATGGCCTCCGGAAGATGGAACGTAAAACGGACAAACTGCAAAAGAAGAGGGTGCGCACGCCCTCCCTAAAAGGGAGCGCGCCCCCCCTTTGATCAGAATGGTTGAGTGCACTAAAGGGTGCACACGCCCTCCCTAAAAGGGAACGCGCGCCCCCTCGCCCAATTAGGCTTTTTGGGCCTTCCTGATAGCCTAAAACTTGATACTTTTACTCCCTTCGTTCTACCGTCCCAAAAGTACTAACATACTCTTCACAAAATTGCTTAACACAAATAAACCTGAGTATAAAACTCACCCAGGGACATTACAACCCTTCTTAGAACCAAGTCTCATACTACTCCCTTTGTCCCAAAATTACAAGTATCACAAATAAATTCTTTTCACAACAATTTCAACACATATAACATATACAACATGTATATGACCATTTTAACATTTAAAGGGGAATTAGTAACTTACCTATTTCCGGAAAAGTATCGAGAAAATAATATTTGATCGGGTAGGAATACTCTACTCAACACCCTGAACATTTTGGTATAATTAGATTTTAAAATGGAGTAGTAAATAAAATGATAAAAATTATCAAAGTCAGGAACCCTAACCTTTTCTTTCTTCTTCTTTGCTCAAAGAAAAACTTGGGAGATTATGTATGAAACGCAGAGGGAGATGGGTAGGGATAAGTATATAAAGATTTTTATAAAATTTCCACTTTGGTCCTTCTACTTTCAAGTTGAACAATTAAGCCCCTATACTTTAAATTCCATTAAGGACCCTAAAGTTTCAACTACTCCAACTAACTCCCTTAACAATTATTACTCCCCCACATTTAAGCTAACACAATTAATCAAATAAAATGTGCAAATCATAAAATATGATGCAACACATAAAATGCAAATATAAGTTCAAATTAAAATCCCCAAAAATATAAAATAAATAGAGACGGGTTTTGGGGTCGTTACAATCACTCCCCCTTAAATAAAATTCGTCCCGAATTTTAGGGTAACTTACCAAACGAATCAAACAACCAAGGGTATTTCCTTTCCATTTTTTCCCGAAGCTCCCAAATAGATTCTTCAACATTGTGATTCCTTCATATCATTCTAACAAGCGGAATATTCTTGTTTCTCAAATCTTGAACTTTGGTATCAATCACTCGAACTGATTGCTCTATATAAAACATATCTGGTTCTAATCCTCTTGTATCTCTGATAACATATGAAATGGATCATACAAATTTTTGCAAAGCACGGAGCTAAGAAATTCGTTATGAATTCACCCAAAGAAGATGGCAACACAAGATAGTACGCAAGATTTCCAACTCTTTCTATAATTTCAAAAGGCCTATTATGACTTTTACATCGAATAGCCAATCTCAATAGGTAGAAAGTGAGCGGGTTTTGTCAATCTATCCACGATTACCCAAACTGCATCATGCTTTCTTCAAGTACGAGGTAACCCTGACACAAAATCCATCGTGACATAATCCCATTTCCACTCAAGTATCTCTAGAGGTTGAAGTAAACCTGCGAGTCTTTGATGTTCAGCTTTAACCTGTTGACAAGTCAAATACTTTATTACATAATCCGCTATTTCCCGTTTCATATTATTCCACTAGAAATATTGTTTCAAATTATGATACATCTTGATACTCCCGGGATGAATAGTATACTTAGATTTGTGGCCCTCATCAAGAACTTGGCGTTTAATTCCATCAATATCTGGTACACATAGCCGTCCTCTATAAGTTAATACTCCTTAAGGACTAAAAGAGAGATCTTCAAATTTTCTATCTTTGGTTTTATCCACTAATTTTCTCAACTCGGGGTCATTCTTTTGAGCATCTTTTATCCATTGAATTAAGGTTAGCATAACACGAATATTCGCAATTATCACCCCATGTCTCAATTCATAAGGACACCAATCCTTCAAAAGTTCCATCCACCTACGCTGTCGGTTGTGCAACTCTTTCTAGGAGAAAATATATCTCAACTCTTATGATTTGTAAAAATCTCAAACATTGTTTCATAAAGACAATATTTCCACTTATGTAACGCAAAAACAATCGCAGTAAGTTCCAGGGCATGGATCAGATAGTTCTATTCGCAAGGAGTTAACTTCCTCAAAGCATCACTGTAAATAACCAAATCAGCATTCCTATTAGGTAACGCAAGAATAAGTACAGTGGTTAATCTCTTCTTTAATTTCTTAAAACTGACTTGACATTTTTCATCCAACATATATGGTACATTCTTTTAAGTCCACTGAGTGAATGGTGTAACAATCTTGGAAAACCCCTCAATAAATCTTCGACAATACTCCGCTAAACCCAGAAAATTTCGCAAATAACTGCTTCCCTCGAAGCACAGACAAAACCATTCGCAAATGTTGTTCATGTTCCTCTCGAGATTTAGAATAAACAAGAATATCACCGATAAAGACAACCACAAAGGTATCAAAATAAGGTTTGAAAACCCGATTCATCATATCCATAAGAACAACGGGAGCATTAGTTAACCCGAAAGGCATGACAAGAAACTCATAGTGACCATATCTACTACGAAAAGTAGTCTTAGAGATGTCTTCAGAATGAATCTGCAACTGATGATACCCATTCCTCAATTCAAGCTTT
The DNA here is from genome assembly GCA_026119855.1 of Campanula takesimana. Classification (NCBI taxonomy): domain Eukaryota; kingdom Viridiplantae; phylum Streptophyta; class Magnoliopsida; order Asterales; family Campanulaceae; genus Campanula; species Campanula takesimana. Next base: position 404,002 of record JAOWBW010001073.1, on the reverse strand, counting down.
GAAAAGACTACTGAACCTTGAAATTGATCAAACAAATCATCAATATGAGGCAAAGGATATTTGTTCTTTACAGTCACCTGATTCAGTTTTCTATAGTCGATGCATAGTCTCAAGGACCCATCTTTCTTCTTTACAAACAACAGGAGCTCCCGACGGTGATACACTGAGTTGGATAAAACCACTATTAAGTAACTGTTGCAATTGAACTTTCAATTCTTTCAATTCAAAATGAGCCATTCTGTAAGGTGACTCAGATATCGGAGTAATACCTGGAAGTAAATCAATACATAACTCGATTTCCCTATCGGGAGGCATAGAATACTCAGTTGAAAGTATATCAGGAAACTTTTTAACAATATGCACATCCTCTATTTCAGAAACTCTTTTTAATAGTATCGAGAACACTGGCCAAGAATCCCACACAACCACGGTGTAACAATTTTCTAGCTTTCACATAAGAAATAATACCAATCCCCCTACCCAGAGGAGTAGCCTCAAAAGTAAATTCAGGCACATCAGGAATAGAAAATGTGACAATCCTTTTATAACAATCAACTGAAGCATGGTAATTATTTACCCAATCCATTCCCAAGATAATATCAAAATCTTGTAATGGCAAAACAACTAAATCAGCAAATAAAACATGCTCCCAAATATATACGTCACAACCACGTAACACCTTATTGGTCACCAAACACTCCCCATAGGGGTGAACACCTCTAACACATAAGATAGAGACTCAGGAGACAAATGTAACTGAGATGCAAAAATGCACAGACACATATAAATGCAATGAGCTGGGGTCTATAAGTGCTCGTGCCCTCAAACTAGGCACATAAATTATACCTCCTATCATATCAGAAGAATCTGAAGCCTGTTGTTGAGTGATGGCAAAAACACGACCCTGCACCTTAGGCTTTCCCAAGGCATCCCTCTTATGACCCTGTGATGATCCAGCTCCACCCCCAAATGATACATTCCTGTTTCTAGGACAATCCTTTTGAAAATGATTAAACTGACCACAATTCAAACACTTACCCAACTTCTTCTAACACCTTTCTTTAGAGTGCCCTTCTTTTTGACAATAGTTACATATCCTTCTACTTTGATTTCCCGAAGTGTTACATTGATTGTTGGCAATTGATTGCTCCTGAGGTTGTCCTCTATTTTGTAATGATATTCCCTGACCTCCTCGATTGTCACCGTACTGTGGTTGAGGTCTTCCTTGCTTTCCCGCACCTGATAGTTCAACTTTCCTCTTATGTTCTTCAATATCGTGCTCCACTTGATAAGCCCTATCAACCACATCTTGAAAATCCTGTAACTTGTGGGATACTAATTAAGTTCGGATCACAGTTCTCAATCCTCTCACAAATCGCATTGCCTTCCTCTCCTCAGTTGCAACTAGATGAGTATAGTACCTGGATAACTCTGTGAATTTAGATGTATACTGAGCCATGGACATAACATTTTCTCTAAGTTGAGAAACTCCATTTCTTTCCTGTCTTGATCCACCCGGGGAATGAAATGTTCCTTGAACTTCTTCAGAAAATTTTCCAAAGTATAGGGTACATAAGTCTCATCCCAATTGGTCTTTAAAGCTTTCTATCAGTACTCAGTAGCTCCACTCAGTTTATAAGTTGAAAACCTGACTTGATCTTCATCAGAACATCTCAGAACATCAAATATATCTCCATCGATTCAATCCACCTTTCCACTTTAGCCACATCTGGTTCTTAATCATAGCCTATTGATTTCATTTTTAGGAACTGTTCTAACCCATATCTCGGAGGTACTTGATCTTCTCCTTGTCTTTAATCATTTAAGGTTTTCATGGCTGCTTCAAACATTCCCTTGCCTTGAAGGCCCTGACTGATCTCCTTCTGTCCCAACCATTTTCAATATGTACCTGCATAAGACTCTCAACGTTACTTACCCTACACACAACTACCCTCCTAGGTCACTTAGTCATTCTAGACCATCTACAACCTAGCTCTGATACCAACTGTCGTGCCCCAACCCGTGGTCTTACTTAGCCCCACGTTCAGGACACGCACGAAAGACGTCATAAAATACTTTATAAAATTTTTTTGAAATATACTTTCATAAAGTTTAACAAAATCCACACTCGAAGTTCAAAGACTTCCATTTAACTTTCAAACAACTTTCGCAAACGAAAGTACTTAGCCCGAAGGCTTACAAACTCTTATACAAATGTACAATTACCACACTTTAACAAAATAGGTGATACACGGATAAAGTCTCGGTTATACTACCCCAAAGGTTATACATTTATATAATGTAACATTTAAACCACACTTACTTTCTAAAATGGATTATCAACCCGACGTCCTCCCTTGTGAAGTGACATATCCCCTTGGCTCGCCTTTATCTAAGGAAAACAAATAAACAAGGAACGGGGTGAGAATAAATCTCAGTAAGCTACTAAAATGCAACTACGTTACATGCTGAAATGATACTCGTAATTGAACAAAGTCAATAAGCATTCACATATCACATAACATGAAAGGCAAAGCCAACTCATCATACCACACATAAGGCGGAAATAAACACTCATACGTGGATACTGAGCCAAGGTTCTCGAATCAAACATATAACCATCTGAGAGGTATCAACTGAGCAGCACCAAAGGGCTGAAGCTGGTTCCGGAACCAAACAATAACAACAACAACAACAACGGGAGGAAAATGACACAAAGTCATAACCCAAACGGTGACTAAACTCACACAAAGGAGAGATAGCCCAAACCCAATCCGTGGCCCAAAGAAAGGGGTTAAAAATGGGAAACCAATGGTAGAAGCCTTACAATGAACTTGGCTCGTGTGCCATTATAATCCCTACCACTGCCCGACTCCACAACAAGTGCCAGCTGGACTTTAAACACGAGCATAGTAATAAATACTTGCTTAAACAACAATCGAGGTATGATTCCAAAGTCACAAAACTCATCATAAAGATGTAAACACGTTACTCATAAAAGAGTTCACAACATTGACATTAAGTCACAACACAATCCTTTATCAATGACATTAATTCAAACAACACAATCCTTTATCAATGACATTAAGTCAAACAAAATCTTGCACACACTTGAACACGATCCTCAACAACCAAGTACGTTAAACCCATTTATCACACAACGGATTTCAAAGTAAGAAACCCCACGAAAGTATCATAAAGATGTACAACACCCAAAATGAACCTAAACGGTTACATCATTCCAAACTCGATCACAAACGGACTAATTCATACCCTTTTTGTGATAAAATACCTATCGGAGTATCATAAGGTAATAACCAGAACCTAGTCATGATTTGAACCTTAATTCAATTTGAATAAACCAATTCATCATGTATTACTCGAAAAGAGCTTTCCAACGATAGTTTACACTTCCAAAACAGAGTCCGGATCAAGAAGTTATGGCCTCCGGAAGATGAAACGTAAAACGGACAAACTGCAAAAGGAGAGGGTGCGCACGCCCTCCCTAAAAGGGAGCGCGCCCCCTTTGATCAGAATGGTGGTTTTTGAGTGCACTAAAGGGTGCGCACGCCCTCCCTAAAAGGGAGCGCGTGCCCCCTCGCCCGATTAGGTTTTTTGGGCCTTCCTGATAGCCTAAAACTTGATACTTTTACTCCCTTCGTTCCACCGTCCCAAAAGTACTAACATACTCTTCACAACAATTGCTTAACACAACTAAACCTGAGTATAAAACTCACCCAGGGACATTACAACCTTTCTTAGAACCAAGTCTCATACTACTCCCTTTGTCCCAAAATTACAAGTATGACAAATAAATTCTTTTCACAACAATTTCAACACATATAACATATACAACATGTATATGACCATTTTAACATTAAAGGTAATTAGTAACTTACCTATTTCCGGAAAAGTATCGAGAAAATAATATTTGATCGGGTAGGAATACTCTACTCAATACCCTAAACATTTTAGTATAATTAGATTTTAAAATGGAGTAGTAAATAAAATGATAAAATTATCAAAGTCAGGAACCCTAACCTTTTCTTTCTCTTTGCTCAGAGAAAAACTTGGGAGATTATGTATGAAACGCAGAGGGAGATGGGTAGGGATAAGTATATAAATATTTTTATAAAATTTCCACTTTGGTCCTTCTATTTTCAAGTTGAACAATTAAGTCCATATACTTTAAATTCCATTAAGGACCCTAAAGTTTCAACTACTCCAATTAACTCCCTTAACAATTATTACTCCCCCACATTTAAGCTAACACAATTAATCAAATAAGATATGCAAATCATAAAATATGATGCAACACATAAAATGCACATATAAGTTCAAATTAAAATCCCCAAAAATATAAAATAAATTGGGACGGGTTTTAGGGTCGTTACAATGATGGTTATGGCCTATCTTCATCTCTTTTCACTCAAATGTGTATCACTCACAGTTTCTGCTCTCAAACTGGCAGAGTATCAACACACAAAATGTTTTCTCCCCCCTAAAATGATCAGCATGGGGTTCAATTTATAGGGACTGAGGGTGCCCAACATAGCCATACGGCTCAACCCCTCAAGTACCCAAACCATCCGTACGACTCGACTTGGCGAGCTTCTAGAATTTTCTAAGTTTAATTCCAGTTTAGTCCTGGAATATTAGGTTTATCCTAGTAAGGTCCTGGCCCATTGGTTTATCCCTAAATGGTACCAAGAATTCCTCTAAAGTAGGTCAAATTCAGATTGGGGTACTTACAGCATCTTGTCATCACTGATTGAATCAGAAGATGTACGAGTATCACCAGCAGACTTGTGAGCACACACGAAGTCAGCAACATCAACAGAGCTACTGGGAGAAGGAATGGGAGTAGCTGCTGGTTGCTCGACAGGAACAGGTGCAGGAGTAGAAGCAGCTGTAGCCTTGATAAAGGCCTCTGAATCATTCAGCAGGTTCAGGGTTATCCTCTGCACATTCTTCACGAATTGATTGGCTTGAGAGCTGTTATCCAACCTTTCACTGTCGTGTAATTTAGCAAATCATCCTTGTCTTCTGGTCTTCCCAACTGGTAGGTATCTTATTCATCAAAGTTTATCAGCTGGTTGAAGACGGAGGCATAGGCAACCCAAACATCTTGCACCATCAGATCCTGTCTGATCCTATCTTGAAACAGATATACCTGATTCCAAGGTAGCAAGTCAAAATATCTACCAAAATTAAGCCTTAGTTCTGCTTCAGGCAACCTCTGAAATCTCCAAAGAGGAACAAACTTCTCCTTATACATATCGGTGAGCCTGTTCAGGCTTTTGTAGTCAACATAATTAGTAAGGACGCCAGTTGGAACTTGCTCCTTTCTTTCCACATAAAACTGAAGCAACTGGCAAATAAACGGATGGAGATGATCAATAGGAAATACCCAGTTCTTCGATAAGACCTTATTGGTGAATGACCAATGGTTTCTAAAGAAGATGTGAAATGTGGGGTTCCTGATCGGCTTGCACTTTCTGACAGTAGGTCCAGATGCTACATCAGCAGCAGTATGGAGCTCAGGCAAATAAGGAAGATCTAGAATTCATTTCTAAAGAGGAACTCTTACCCTTAAGTCAGTTTCAATCAATCTCTTTCTCTCAACCAGTTTATCGGCAACATCACCCTCTGACTTAACAACCACAGAGAGAGCAGCAAGTGTTGCACCGAAAAGAAGAGATGGAGCAAACCTGATCTGCTTGGCTCTTGGATCAGAAGATGGAATTTGAAAGGAAGGAATTTTTGCAATAGTAGGCTTTGGTTTTTTAGCAGTGGGAGGTACATCAGTAGACGCTACCTTTGACCCTTTGACTTGAGCTTTATCAGCAGCCTTGACTAGCTTTCTTTTCTTGGGAGCTGCTGGAGTTGAATCGGTAAGTATCCTGTCGGTAGATGGAGCAGAAGTAGAAACATCGGTAGGAGCAAGAGTAGCAACCTTAACAATTTTATTTGCCTTCTTCTTTTTCAGAGTACCAGCAGCAGGAACCACTACAGTGCCGGTAGAAGCTTTCTTGGTGATCCTATTCCAGTCAGTAAGCTTGAAGGATTTAAGCTTGTCAAAATCAAAGCTTGGTGGCACAGAAGAACCTCTGACAATCTCTGAGTTGTTCCTCAAGATTTTGCTCAACAGCAAGTAATGACAGCCCTTTCCAGGGTGAGCCTTGTTCTTCTTCCTATCTTCTTTCCATTTAACAGCAGTAATAGCTATGACCCTAAACAGGTAGGCACACCAGTTGAATTCTTCTTGCAGAATAATCTCCGTCATTGCCTCAAACTGTACATCAGTTACATGGATGTGAGAGCCAGACCTGCAGACCAGACATCTATCCACAATTTCAGCAAGAGCATAAAATCTTCTCCTGTAATGGGCTTTCAGATGATTATCTCCACTAAGCCTAGGACCGGCTCCCCTCATAAGGGTCCATGCCTTGTCCAAGGTCTTATCATCAGTAATGGCATCAACACCCTCATTCCCAAGTAAAGGAAATGCTTCTGAAATAGATAAAGGAGATACAGAGGTAGGAACGCCTGCGACGGTGGAGTTAATGGAGACAAAGGTAGACTGGTCATTTAGAGCAGTGATGACGGAGGCGTTGGAGAAGAACTCTTGAACTTGACCTAAAAATAAGAGCTCAACACCAGTCGGAGTGATGAAGGATTCCAAAAGAGAACAAATCATCAAATTCTTCAAGAAATCCCCGTCGGTTGAGTCTTTGAAGAAGGCGGAGTCAACGTAAAATCCATAGATATCCTTTTTATTGCTCGACATTATCTGCAAAATCACTCAAGAAATCTCACAAGTTAAAATCAAATAGTTCAAAAATAAATTTGAAATACAAGAGTAAGATCATCAAATAGTTACCAGAGAATAGAGTAAGATCTATTGAAGGATGGTAGGAAATACAATGATGATGATGATGATGATGATTACAAGCAACAGTGAGAGTTAAGGAGAAAATGAGGAGCGAAAAGAGAAGAAGAGTTTAAGTGAAGCTTTTATATGTTATGGAAGAGAGTGAATAAGAAGGGTTTGCATGGGGAAAAGAGAAAAAATGAAGAGTTTAACTGTAGCGAATAACTCGGAGAACGTGCGCACACAATGAATAAAATGCGCGTACCGGACGGTTAAGTATAGACGGTTAAACTTAGGAGAGAGAAGGGGTATAAACGGCAACAATAATATTTAAAAGTTACTTTTCTGATTTATCACAAGGATTTGGGATAATCTTTGACACGATTTGGGTAAGTGTAAGGATCCCGCCCCGTGACGAAGGAAACGAAGGGAAACGTTTCGAAGGGCAAAAAACCAAACACGGTTATCACGCAAAACATAACGGAGTCGCCACATTTGTTAATTATTTAACTCAACAAATGGAAAGGTTAGAGATTCTATTAGTTCGGAGGTCAGGTTACACCTTGGGAAGAGTTTTACGTCACCCAAGTCACCTCGGATAGGACCGAGTCTCCCTAACGTTAGTTAACAAAAGTGCATGTGTGTGTGTGTGTGTTTCAAAAATGGGAGAAACTGACGTTTTAACAAAACTGGTTAATTATTTAACAGAAAAGGGTTATTTTGCAAACATTTCAGTCAGAAAGGGAAGAAACTGGAAAATGCACTCCCTGGCCAAAGTAGCCGTACGGCTAGAGAGAGCATTCCAGGGGTTTTTGACAGTTTATCAGAAAACTGTCCAGTTTCAGGCAAAACAGAGTGTTCTTGCTGAAACTGGACTGTGATGATCATTTTCTGTTATTTTTTTCAATAAAAACATGGATTTAATCATCCCTATGTCATTGATAACAAATTAGACACCAAAAACAAGGGTTTTGGGTGTGATCAAGACAATCATTGGGGAAATTTTGAGAAAGTTGATGAACATGCCCTTTGGGCCAAAATGACCATTTGATGAGTAAAGATTGAAACTTTACCATCAAAATGGACTTATTATGCAAGATTAAACCTTTAGAAACAAAGATGTAACATAAAGATTGAATCTTTACGTCCCATGCTTGGTGATTTTATGGCTAGGTCATGGTTAGGATGATAAAGATCGAAACTTTATCACCCAATCATGACTCTCATGGCCAAACAAGAACAAAATCAACATAAAACTTAACAAACCATGATCATCTTTAGGTTTTACCCCACAATCATACACAAGTCATGAAGGGAACCTTGAATCACCTCATAATTTGGTTCCAATGTACATATATAATCATAAATCATATATATATAACAATAATATATATAGTTTGAGAAGACAAGACTTGTATATATATATATATATATATATATATATAGTGCTTGAAATGGACAAGACTTGCAAGAAATGTAAAGTGCTTGAATGGACAAGGATTGCAAGAATAATAAGAAATAACACAAAGTAAACCAGTAATATGAACAATAACAAAAAGAGTTTGAGATGAAGAAGAAGATGGGGAGAAGGAGGCTTTACCTATGATGGTTATGGCCTATCTTCCTCACTTTTACTCAAATGTGTATCACTCAAAGTTTTTGCTCTCAAATTGGCAGAGTATCAACACACAAAACGTTTTCTCCCCCCTGAAATGATCAGCATGGGGTTCAATTTATAGGAACTGAGGGTGACCAACATAGCCGTACGGCTCAACCCCTCAAGTACCCAAACCATCCGTACGACTCAACTTGGCGAGCTTCTGGATTTTTCTAAGTTTAATTCCAGTTCAGTCCTGGAATATTAGGTTTATCCTAGTGAGGTCCTAGCCCATTTGTTAATCCCTAAATGGTACCAAGAATTCCTCTAAAGTAGGTCAAATTTAGATTGGGGTACTTACAGAAAAGCGGTGCACACACGTGTCAGAGAGGTAGTGTGACCGATTGTACCTTTGATTTGACTTTGCTTACATCATGTGTCAGAGAATCCTTATCTATTAAGGGAAGATATACCGATGAGTTTTGAATTTTGAATATCGGCAAGACATAAATTGGCAAGTTATGTTGATCGGCAGGATATTGTTGGTCAGCATGTTGCTTTGGTCGGTAATACATTTTGATCGGCAATATATTTGATACTTTGCTGATGAGATCGGCAGACTAGCACAAGTAGCAAAGTTAGCACAGTTTTAACCAAAATAATCAATCATACCTAGTTCACCTCTGAGAAATTCAAATCTTTTCTGATCTAAGGGTTTAGTCAGTATGTCTGCTCTTTGGAAATCGGTATGAACTTTGAGCCGCACAACATTTCCCTTTTCTACATGTTCCTTCAGAAAGTGGTATTTGATGTCTATGTGCTTGGTTTTGGAGTGCATGACCGGATTGTTTGATACTGAGATAGCAGATTGATTGTCACAGTAAATGGGACAAACTTGAGATGGAATTTCATAGTTAACCAACTGCTGCTTCATCCAAAGGATCTGTGAACAGCAACTGCCAGCAGCTATGTATTCAGCTATAGTAGTGGAAGTGGAAATTGATGCTTGCTTTTACAGGACCAAGACACTAACCGATCACTAAGAAACTGGCATGTTCCACTTGTACTTTTTCTGGTCACCCTACAAGCTGTAAAGTCTGCATCTGAATAACCTATTAGATTAAAAGATGAATCTCTAGCATACCATAATCCAAGGTTAACAGAACCACATAAATATTTAATGATTCGTTTTACAGCCTGCAGATGGGATTCCCTAGGGTCAGCTTGAAACCTGGCACATACACAAACGGCAAACATGATATCTGGCCTACTGGCAGTTAGATAAAGGAGTGAGCCAATCATACCTCAGTAGACAGTCATATTTACCTTTTTACCAGACTCATCCTTATCTAAATGGATGTTAGTGCCCATCGGTGTGCTTTGAGAGTGAGCATTGTCAAAGCCAAACTTCTTGATAAGTTCTTTTGCGTACTTGGCTTGACTAATAAATATTCCTTCATTGGTTTGTTTGACTTAAAGTCTAAGGAAATATGTTAATTCACCCATCATGCTCATCTCGAACTTTCTCTGCATTAGCTTCTCAAATCTCTTGTAAAGTGATTCATTAGTAGATCCAAAAATAATATCATCGACATATATTTGAACAAACAATGAATGACCCTTATACTTGGCAACAAATAAAGTAGTATCGATTTTACCTCGAGTGAAACCTAAGCCATCACTAAGTAAGAACTTAGAAAGGGTTTCATACCATGCCCTTGGAGCTTGCTTTAGGCCATAGAGAGCTTTCTTCAATCGGTAGACATGATCAGGATTCTTGGAGTCCTCAAAACCAGGTGGTTGTTCAACATAAACAAGTTCTTGGAGTTCTCCATTGAAGAAGGCACTTTTCACGTCTATTTGATATAACTTGAATTCTTTGAAGGCAGCATAGGCTAGGAAAAGTCTTATAGCTTCCAATCTTGCAACAGGAGAAAATGTCTCGTCGTAGTCAATCCCTTCTTCTTGTCAGTAGCCTTTTGCAACTAACCTCGCTTTTTTTCTAGTGATATTCCCAGCTTTATCCAACTTATTTCTGTAGACCCACTTTGTACCAATAACTTGCTGAGAAGTTGGTCTTGGCACAAGTTCCCATACTTTGCATCTTTCAAACTGATTCAGTTCCTCTTGCATGGCTTCAACCCAACCATGATCAGCAAGAGCTTCTTCATTCTTCTTTGGTTCTATGTTGGAAACCATAGCAAATAAGAAGAGGCTTTCATTTGCTAAGGTTCCTTGTCAGTCTGGGACCAAATACATCACCAATCACATTTTCTAATAGATGATTACGAACTGCTCTAAGTTCTCTTAGCACATCATGTCTTACTGACTCTTGTTGTAGAGATTCTAGAGGAGGATCATAGTCAGCAGATATTGAAAGAGAAGAAGAGTTATGAGTGAGAGGTGGATGAGAACTTGAGGGGTTAGGTCTTATAACAGAAATTGGTTGAGGGCTAGATCTGTCTTCAGGATGATCAGCAGAGTTTTCATCGGCAAATGGATTATGAAAGTTGTCGGTATGATCATGTTCTGCCGATGATGGGAAGTACTGAGTATCTGCTGGTTCTTCTACTGAAATGACTGGATCAGCAGCTGGTACTTGACCTGTAGGGTTAGAATTACTGGATTCACCCGTCTCATGAACACTAGAAGTAATAGTACTATTTGGAGCCTTGTCAGACTCTAACAAATCAAATTCATCAAAGGTTACATGAATAGATTCAACAATTTTCAAAAGTTTCTTATTGAAAACTCGAAAGGCCTTACTGTGTTTAGCGTATCCAACAAAGATTCCTTCATCAGCTTTCTCATCAAATTTACCTCTGTGCTCCTTACCATTGTAAAGCACGTAACATTTGCAGCCAAATATTTTGAAGAATCCAATGTTGGGAATCCTGCCTCTCCAGAGTTCATAAGGAGTCTTGTTATGGAATTTGTTGCTAAGAGATCTGTTCTGAGTGAAGCAGGTGGTATTGATGGCTTAAGCCCAAAAGTACTTCTGCAGCCTAGCTTCAGCAATCATGGTTTTGCCAGCTTCTATAAGAGTTCTGTTGTTTCTCTCAATGACACCATTTTGTTGTGGTGTACCGGTAGCTGAGAAATTGTGGTCTATACCATGATCATCATAGTACTAAGTAATACTATTGTTCTTGAATTCAGTGCCATTGTCTGATCTCATACTGATGATATTGCTTTCTTTCTGGGTTTGTAGTAGTCTGAATAACTTGGTAGCAACGGCATAGGTGTCATCCTTGTGACTGAAAGTTTCCACCTAAGTGTATCTAGAGAAATCATCTACTACAACCAAAGTGTATCTACTTCCCCCAATACTTGCTGTAGTTGTGGGGCCAAATAGATCCATATATAGCAATTGGAGGCACTTAGATGTTGACATGCATGGCTTGCTGTGGAAAGATGACTTGTGTTGTTTTCCAAGCTGGCAGGCCTTGCACTTCTTTCCTTGATCAACAGACACTTGAGGTAGACCGGTTACCAGATTTGAACTGGCAAGCTTAGATAGATATTTGAAGTTCAAGTGACTGAGTCTCTTGTGCCATAGCCATGAGTTCTCACTTATGTTCTTAGCTACAAAACAAACATTAGTAACACCAGTAATAGCAGTCTACTGCATAAATGTTACCTTTACGTTTGGCAGTGAGAAGAGTTTCGTTGGAAGCAATGTCTTTCACATAGCAACTGGAAGTAGTAAATACACATTACATTCCTTTATTACAGAATTGTGATATTGATAGAAGGTTGTGTTTCAATCCATCCACTAGAGAGACCTTCTGTACAGTAACTGCACCTCTCTTGATGGTACATACACCGATGATTTTTCCTTTGGCATTATCACCGAAAACCACTGGGGGACCTGATGCTTCAATAATATCGGCAAGTAGATCTGCAAATCCTGTCATGTGTCTTGAACAGCCACTATCTAGAATCCACAAATCCTTGCTTCCACCAGTTGAGGCCATGAAGCATTCCTGAAATAAAACAGTATGCTTATGGTCCCCCTTAATATTGGGTCCGAGGGTTAGTTCCTCTTTGGCAACCATACCTGGCCACCACTGGAGGATGCAACCTCAGTGGGTCCAGATAGGTGCTTCAAGAGGCATTCATGATCCTTGTGACCATAATCAGAACAATTAGAACATCTCACTTGACTGATAGACTGTGGAGTCGGTAGAACATCATTCTGTTTAGTCAGTTCATCGGCAGAACGAGAGGATTGAGCAGGCATAAACTTGGTAAGTTTGAAGGTGCTAGTGTTGCCTTTCTTTCCATTCTGTTTACCTTTGGCAGTTACCTTTTTAGGTACTTGTCCATCGGCAGCAGAAGTGGTTAGACTGGCAGCACTTGCTCTGCTGATGTATTCACCAAGAATACCGTTATCGGCAGACTCAGTATCAGCAACCTTAACTTGAATTTGTTTGTGCTTATCTTTCCTGTTGTTCTGGTTCTTAGGATACTTCATAGCCATAGCACTGTATACTGTCTTAGCATCCACATGCACTGAGTTAATAGAACTACATTCAACTTTCTCATCCTTTTTCTCTGTCGCGCAAGTTTCAGTAGAGCTAATGCTGCTGGAAACAAAACCTAACCCAGATTGGTCCTTATATGAAATTTGGGTTGAAAGGATTGTTTCAACAGCAACTCTAGATTTTGTGTAAGAATCAATGATGCTAAATAGATGATTATTTCTTAACACAAGATCTTCGATCTGAGCTATCAATACTGTTACTTGGCTTTTGAGATCCAGGTTTCTTTCTTTAGAAGAACAGACTCAAGCTCATGTCCTTTGAGAACTTTAAGTTCAGACACAAGCAAGTCATTCTCTGCAGAAATTCTATTGAAATCAGCAGCCATCACTTTATGAATGCTACTCAGCTTTTCATGATCAATAAAAAGTTCATCCATTGTCTCTACCATTTCAGCTTTAGATATTTCAGGAAAAGGATCGGCTGAAATTTTAGGGGTAGAAGTAATGGGTTTAGGAGAGAAGTCAGGTAGGGAAGAGATGGGTTTAGATAAGCTTTTGGCAATGCTTGGATGTTCAGTGAATGAGAACTTTCTAGTCATCGATAAGGATTTTGCTTTGGTGGCAGTGAAGTGAGAAGAGTTATACTGCCCATAGAGTGAAGTTCCCACTTGATGAACCTTGTATCCATTTGGGTTTTCTGCTTTGAGACTAATTTCTTTGAAGTGTGGTTGGGGTCTTCCAGCATCTTCTTCTCTGACTGGAGTTCTTGGAGGAGATGGATCTTGGTAGACTGGAGTCGGCAATGATGATATATCGGCATCTTCCAAGTCTAGGGCAACAAAACTTACATCGGCATCTTCATCTTCATCGGCATCTTCGTCTGAGTCAGTTTCACACCAAATCGGCAAGGCCTTTTCTGTGCTTTCATCGGCAACAAAGCTTCGAGACTTGGGATGTCTCTTGTTGAATGACTTCCTCACATACTCATATTTTGGTTGAGGACATTTGGAAGCAAAGTGACCAGGTTTTCTGTAGTTGAAGCAGACAAGATCACCTTTGTTGTTCTTTCCATCGGTAGCACTTGTATAGGGTTTGTTGTAGCTTGCTGGTTTTTGAAATGATGGTGTGAATAGTTTTTGTTGCTGATAGCTTCCTTTCTGCATTCTTTTGAAGTCTTTGAACCTTTTGTAGTTCCTAGCGAAGGCGGCAAATTCGTCTTCTTCCATAGGTTGTTCTGAGGTTGTTTCAGGGGTTTTGGAACTGCAGGTTGTTTGATGGGGATCTATAGGAGGGAATTTATTTGAAAGGAAGGATATCTGTGACTGAGCTGATAGAGACAAGTTTTTGAAATTTTTATCAAGAACGTTAAGTTTTTGCAGTTCTCTCTCATACAGAAATAGACTAGACACAAGATTCTGAATAGAAGTCTTGTTTAAGTCTCTCACTTCTCTAATAGCAGTGACCTTGGTATGATACTCATTTCCCAAAGAACTTAGAAAATGAATATTTAGGTCTTTCATAGTATAAACCTTACCTAATGAAGCACATAAATTACTTACCTCGCAAAATCTGTCGTAGGCACTTCTGAGTGATTCACCATCTTGTTTCTTGAAGGATTCAAACTCAGCAATGCAATCGTAGAGTCTGTTGTCCTTCACCTGCTCATCACCTTCAAAATATGCAAGGAGCTTGTTCCAGCATTCTTGAGCCATGGATCACAAGTCAATGATTTTGTATTGCTTGTCATCTAAACAACAAGAGATAATGTGTTATGCTTTTCCATCTAGGGCAGCTGGAAGTTTGTCATCCTCAGTCCATTCCTCTCTTGGTTTTTCAACCAAAGTTTCTTCAATTTGAACATGGGTTTCTTGTTCAGTGTCACGATCAGCATGTTATGTCAGCGACGTGGAGGGAATAGGTCGGTAGGTGGTTGAGACCTTTAAAGGAATGATTGGACCACCTTCTATGATCTTCATCAACCGGTCATCGATTGAGTTCATATACTTTATCATACGAGATTTCCAGACACCAAACTCGTTGACATTCAACAACGGGATGGTGGTGATGTTGAATGACTGCATGATTTTTCCTGCCATAGTATCGGCAAACAAGCTGCGAAGCTTGGAAATTTCTTTCAAAATTCCAAGCTCTGATACCAATTGTTAGGCCCAATTGGTAGGAAAATAGGCTAGGGGGTGAATAGCCTAACTAAAACTTTTTTAAAGAAACACTTTATAAATGTAAAGTCACTAATCAGTTTGCAAACTATTATCAGTAAGTGCTGCGGAGAAGATATGACTTAGTTTTAACTCACACAAAACTGTATGGAAAGGTTTTGAGAGCTTGGTTTAACACAAAGTGATTTCACAAAGTTCAATACAGTTTCAAGAGATTGGTAAATAGAAATGACAATGAATCAGTAAGAACAAGTATGATCTGCCGGTGATAGAGTTCCAACCGGCAAGGACAAAGTAAGCAGCAGGGGACACAATGATTTGGAGAGGTTCACAGTGTAAATACTGCTACGTCCTCTACCAAGTTTGGTCAGAACTTGGATTTGGGTTAATAGCACTATTAGATATCCCTAGTCTATTACAAGCACGGCTTTGCCGGATACAAAAACTAAATTCTAGAGATCACTAATGGATCGTGATACAAATCTGACCAAGTGTTTTTGAGCGGAAAGTCCAAGAGAACTTATCTCACTCAGGTGGGTGTGTGAATAACTCAAGCAACGTATTCCTTAGAATAATCTAGTTTGGGAATAGTGACAATATTGATGAGTTTGTGCACAAGTCTATGTCCTAATAAATGTTCTAATGATTATCTGGACAGAATGTTTGAGCTTCAATGAATGCTCTAAACAATCAACTCTCTTCAATGCACTATTTTCACCAACCTTCTTCAATGCTCCAAGTCCTCTATTTATATGAGGAGTTAATGATTTGAGTCTTGTGGAAGAAGGCTTGCAATTTGAATTTCCAGCTGGGTAGGTGAGGAACAATAAATGCGGTATCTTTAGCATTAATGGTGAAGATATGTAATACACGCATGCTTGTAAAAGTTTGATGGGTAAAGAACCCTTTGTCTCAACCGGTTACCTGCAAAAAGCAAGTAGAGACAGAGTAGAGCTAAAAATAGCTTGGTGTCAGACGGTGCAGTGATCATGACGGAGCAGATAAACTACTTTCGGATAAGACAGTACAAAAAGGACAAAGACAATCGATAAAGTTGACTTTAAGGTAGAACGATTAAACCTGACTACCTATAAAGTTCATACTGTCCTTGCTGATTGTTATGTCGTCGGCAACTTGTTTTGTGAACTGAGTAGCAAGTTGATCGGAAACTTGGGTTCTGATCTGCTGATTTGATTACTGTTGTCCTCTAGCTGGTTTGCCTTGTATTGAAGAGCTGTAAAACACCTGTGCTGGTCACTAAGAATCCTAAAAATACAAATCAAGAAATTGGGGGGACCCTAAGTGATAACTATGATTGAGATTAAGCAATTCTATGCCCTATACATATATTTGAACAACAATTTTAAACAATTATCTTAAGATATTCTATATTTGATTAGTCTTAATATGCCGGTCGAGTATCGACGGGTTACTAGTTCATTTTGTAAGAACAGTAAAATATCAAGTTATATTGTCATGTCTGCAACTTATTCTTTAATTTTCATATATTCATTCTCCCTTCTGTAATATCTAAGTCTACATCAGTAATAAAATTTTAACATATTAGAATTGGGTCTTCATCCCCTTAAAAAGCCTTATTAAGGGGTGAGGTTAGCCAATCTATATAGTTCATCAATTTTACTCTCTAAGTTGATGTGGGATATATGAGGCTTCAACACGCCCCCTCACGTGTAGGCCGATTTCATGGGCTCTACACGTGGATCATCATTACGCCGACATTATTATCAACTCAAAGCCACCACGGGTCATTTCAAACCCAATACGACATTATTATCAACTTAAACCCACCACAGGTCAATTCAAACCCAATACAGGCACTCAACATGGGTTAACTCAAGCCCATCATCAACTTGGGCCGCCTCTGATACCATATTAGAATTGGGTCCTCATCCCCTTAAAAGACCTTGTTAAGGGGTGAAGTTAGCCAATCTATATAGTTCATCAATTTTACTCTCCAAGTTGATGTGGGATATATGAGGCTTCAACAAGGTGGATCGAGATCGAGCCGGACCAAATCAAAGATATACGAGATCGAGATCAAACCAAAACGAAGATATCACGAGATCAAGTTGAATGGCATAAGGAGATTGTGTATATCTCTTGTAAATATCCTGAATATATTTTGTTAATGGTGTTACCTTATTTAGTGGATGTAAATTAGGAATAGAGTATTGATCAAGTATTGGGGTTTAGGTTTGTGTATAAATAGATGACTTAGGCTATTGTAATTCTTTGAGAGTGAATAAAAAATATTACCATCATACTCCTCTTGCCACACATGATATATTGACATGGTATCAGAGCCTCCGATATGGGGGGCCTGATTACTCATATGCTTCCACAATGAAATCGCCGTTGCTATGTCGGAAACATGGCGGAGAAGAACAAATGACGGGAGGAGCCCATGGAAGCCTCTTCGCGGCACATGAGGTACACGAAAAATGCGTTGAGGAGGGACCCGTTCATGACGACCAGAACCATAAACGCCGGAGACAAGAAATCACGGTTGCGTGAAGAGCAGCTTGTGTGGAAGAAATCTGGGTTGCATGACGAGCAGTTTGTGTGTCAAGTTGTTCAGACACTTGTGTGATCATTTTGACACACAAGTGACTGAGACGTTTTTTTTATCCCCGTTATAAATGTCATAATTGCAAGTTGGGTATCTACGTTGTAGATCGTCCAACTTGAGGGGGGGAGTTGGAGAATAAGGTGGATCGAGATCGAGCCGGACCAAATCAAAGATATACGTGATCAAGATCAAACCAAACCGAAGATATCACGAGATCAAGTTGAATGTTATAAGGAGATTGTGTATATCTCTAGTAAATATTCTGAATATATTTTGTTAATAATGTTACCTTATTTAGTAGATTTAAATTAAGAATAGAGTATTGATCAAGTTTTAGGGTTTAAGTTTGTGTATAAATAGATGACTTAGGCTATTGTAATTCTTTGAGAGTGAATAAACAATATTACCATCATACTCCTCTCCCCACACACGATTTCTTGACGTAACATCTGCAGTGCAGTTTATTCCGTAAAACAATAAAATTTCAAGTTATGTTATCAAACAGAAATTTATTCATTATTTTCATACACCCATACTCCCTTTTTTAATACTCCCTTTGTCCCAGAAAGATAGTCTCATTATGACTTTTTATGGTCAACAAAAATGAACATTGAACAAACATTTGTGTCAATCTAATCATCACAATAAAATTCTAAAATATTTTATTGATAAATCACTTAATGATTAATCAATTACAACTTTTAGAATTTGAATAAAATGATTAGATCGACACTAATGTTTGGTCAAAATTTATTTTGTAGCAACAATAAATACAACGCCTTGCGAATGTTTACACAAGATCCATTATGTGCCATATATCCAAATATTAGGGATGGAGGAGGCATGTTGGGGCAAGAGGGTCTTGACCTTCCCCCTTGAATTTTCAATTTGTGCACTTGAGCCCTTGCAATTTATAGAATGACAAGTATAATGTATTTTTGACCCCCTTGAATTTCATTCAAATTGCAAACAACAACCCCATTGATTGGGAAAAAAGCAATGTAATTCCAAATTAGTATAATTTCCTAGCAATTAAAATAGAAAGGTTATATTACTTACATAAACTAATGTAGAAGGTGATAATATGAAAATTATAGTTTTGTTTTTAATTAAAAAAGTTATATTACTAATTTTTAAACTAATGTAGAAGTTGCTAATATGAAAGTTATAATTTTGTTTTTTTTAAAGTAATGTGGCTGCACGTCAAAACAATTGAAGAACGTTATCAAAACAATTGAAGATTTCTATTTAAACCTTTTACTTTCCTAATAAAATACTCTCCCCATTCCAAAATGATAGTTTCATTTCCGCACTTTGTTTATCTCTAAAAGTTAGTTTCATTTTCAAAACTAAAGCTTCAAAATTACTGAATTTCAAAACTCATAATGTAACTTTAAATGTTTGAAAATAAAATGAAATTATTGAAGGGCCTGAACTCCAGGGGGTGCGTCTAAAAGGGGCCTGGGGTTTTTTTTTTCCCGCTAGATCAGGGCTCAATATCTAAATTTTTCGCCAGTTAAGGGCTTTTTGACGGAAATCGTTAGAAAAGTCAGTTAAGTACCATGTGCATGGCACGTGATCGACTAAATGGATGGATTTGTAATGATATTAGTTAGTAAGGGTTTTAGTGAAATTTTTGAAACTCAAAAGGTTTAAAAATGAAATAAATATTTTTTCTAAAAAAATAATCATTTTTCTAAATAATCAAGTATATAATAAAATAAGTAATTATCATATATAAAATAAATTTATTAAAAAAATCAAAATTATTAAACAAATTAATCTAATAGTTATATTAAATATTATTTTCTAAATAATAAATTTATTATTCCCCACTCGAAATAGGATATCCCAAATGGAAAGCTTTTATTACTTTTTTATTAGTAGGACCCACTCGAAATAGGATATCCCAAATGGAAAGCTTTTATTACTTTTTTTATTAGTAGGACCCACTTGTCATACTCATAACTTCTTTTCATTTATTATTCCCCACCCACTTTCTCTTTATTTCATACTCACAACACCTACTTTTCAAACAACTTTTTATAATAAAAGATTATTATTCCTTAATCCTGTGTCGGCCCAAAAATCCTATTTCAGATGGGACGGAGGGAGTATTATAGATACTTAATATTATTATACAACATTTAAAAAAAATAGACTTATTAAAATATAAAAAAAAATCCACATTCTTATTTAAAAGGATTAATTACAATTTAATAGAAACTTTAACAAAGTAAATTAAAAAAAAAAACCAGCAAGAACAGTAAGCCTCCAGAGAAAAATCAATTGCTCCTTCCCCTTCGTCTTTCCTTTTTCTGGCCACCATTCTCGTCTTTCCTTTTTTCCGGCAACCATTCTCAAATGAAAGAGTTTGGAGATAATTGGTGAAATTGAAAATCACTCTCTCCAAATATTACACCCCACCACCATCCCCATCTTCATCCCCAACCCTAACCCCTAAAATCCAACCGGAAAATAGCCGAAATTGTACCTTGGTAAGACTGAAAATTGCCGGAATCGTACCTTGCCGACAACCAATACCCCTCTTCCAACCAACTTCGACCAAGTCGTGGCAGTACTTATAGAGAAAAAGAGCTAGATTTCACGGATCCAAGTAGAAGTAGAGAGAAATTAGGGATTTCGTTCATCAATTGGGCTTTTCGAATTAGAGGAAGAAAGAAAGCAGAGACGACGAACTGAGAGAGATAGATGACGGCGGGTAAGGTAATCGCCGGCGCGAGGCATTGTTCGCTCGTCGGCGATGGAAAACAGCGATCACGATGAACAGAGAGAGAGAGAGAGAGAGAGAGAGAGAGAGAGAGAGAGAGAGAGAGATGACGACGTATTTGTGTGATTTAGGTGTGATTACGTTAGGTTAGTCATTTTAATTTTAGAAATTTCAATTCACCTCCTTAAAATTGGAAATCAACTTCAATTTAAACCTTTTGAGTTTCAAAAATTTCACTAAAACCCTTACTAACTAATATCATTACAAATTCATCCATTTAGTCGATCACGTGCCATGCACATGGTACTTAACTGACTTTTCTAACGATTTCCGTCAAAAAGCCCTTAACTGGCAAAAAATTTAGATATTGAGCCCTGATCTAGCGGAAAAAAAAAAAACCCAGGCCCCTTTTAGACGCACTCCTCTGAAGTTCAGGCCCTAAATTGTCATTAACCCATTATTAAATTGAGACACATGGAGTATGAGAAAGAGTTGGGGCTTATTTGACTTTCACAAACACAAATACATTGTGTTGTCAATGATAACGTTCTGTCAGAGATTGTAGGAATTCATGTTAGACCATGTGCAATAGATAGTTGAAAGGGGGTGTTGAAACATTTTTCAATAGTTGAATGTGTACAATGGAAAGTTGAAGGGGTGTTGAAAAAAATGGGCATTGAAAGTTTGCAACACGTTGAAAGGGAGAAGGGGGGCAGCCGGGTTGGACACGTGGCGCCTTCTGAATGGGCGGATTTGGCGCTTGCGCCACATGCGCCGACAGAGGCGCGTCAGGCGCAGGTTAGTTCATTTTTTTTATTGTGACACTTGGAAGGCTATGATTGGTTCTTAACATTTTCGATTTTATTTCTCATCCCAATTATTTTATAATTAATTAATTTTTATTTATTTTTTTACACCAAAATCCATAAAAAAAATCTCTATAAATAGATGCTTGTTTCATTTGATTTGGACACAGAAAAAAACATTCTTTTTTCAACATAAATTTCTCAATTATCCTTCATTAACTCTTATTTTATTTTTCAATATCTTCTTTTAAATATAAATTTCTCGTATTTATTTAATTGTAATTACAAAAAATTAATTAACTATGAAGTATTTTTTTAATTATAAATGATAATAATAATAATTATTATTACTTTACTAATCATAAAAATAAAGAATATAAAATAAAATAAAAGTGGTGGGGTATAGGATGATGAGTTGGAAGGATGTTGAATTTTATTAAACAAAACATTGTAGGGTGTAAAAGTTGAATGAGAGTTGAATTATCAGGTGGAAGAGAGAGAAGATGATGTGGAGTGTTGGGAATTGAAAAAGATGGTATTGAAAGTTGAATGGTAGTTGAAACCATTGTTCATGGTCTTAGAGATGATCTTGAATATCACTATTTTTAATATTAACAATCACAACAGTTAAATATATTTTTTTGGCAATTAATATCATTAAAATCAAAGCGGCATTACGTGATTAGATGTCTGATGATTTATAGAATAGTTTCTTAGTAATTACATTGAGCGTGATGTTTTGATACTATAATGATGATGATTTTATCATGAAATATTGTTGAAAATGAAGCAGAGAAAATTGTATATGTGAACGATTGATATGTGAAGCAACTTATCTACTCTTTTTTCTGTTTAATGTAAATCTTGAACCCCCCCCCCCCCCCCCCCCCCCCAAACACAAATTCCTAGCTACGTCCCTATATTATATGCATGTTCGGCCCTATGGTATAGGACACTAAGGCGACCGCCTTAGGCCCCCAAAAATTTTAGTATATTTAGGGCCCCAAAATTTTAACTTTGTAATTATACTAGTACTTTACCCGTGCCGTTGGCACGGTTACAGTCTAACCAATGTCACACCCCTCCCTCATTTTATGTACTGTCTTCATTTAAGGAACAATAATATTTACCAAAATCAAACATTAAATATTAAAAAAAAAAAAAAAATCTCATTTCCTAAATGTTAGCCTTAAGGCCTTAACCCCAAGTAAGTTAGCATTTACTACCTCACACTATAACACACTCATGACAATTATTATCACTAAAAAACTATGGATCAATCATCTAGTTAAAGTGTAATCATGCCCATATACCTATACTCACACAGTTACTCTCACACTCACACTCATACACACACTCAACTTCTCCAACTTGAACTTATCGTCCGTATGCAATCTTGACTCCCCTTTCACTGTTCGCTTCCACCGCCATTCCTTTTGCCGGTTTTCCTTTCCACATTTCTTACCCTTCTCCCAATGGAAGCCACCACCATCTTCGCCACTCTTGGCCTTGTCGTCCCTACCACCGCTTTTTTCCTTGGTTTCACAATCGCCAAGACCTCTTGAGCTTCTGCTTCAGATTCTTTGTCAAAGCATATCCATCAATTGCTCCTTTCCATGTCAACAAATTATTTTGGTTATCAATTTACATCTCCTTGTACTGTTTTTAATTATGCATGTACAACTTCAACCAATGATCATAAAAATCCGTACTGATCTTCATCAAATCTTTCACTCATCAACCGTAAACACATCTAAGCCATTTCTCATCCCATCCCTCTCAATTTCTCTACTTCCCACAAACTCTTTTCATCAATTTCTCTACTTCCCAAAAACTCTTTTCATCAATAGTCAAAGTGTGTGAAATCAGATTTCCTCTGACCTTCTTCTTTTCAAATCTCTGTGGTTACTCAAGAGTGTAATAGAGATCAGGAAACTGTCACCCTAATCAGCAATGAAAAACCATCGATCCCATCACTCTTCTCGATCACTTTCACTCTTATGCACATGCTTATACTGATCAAGAAAAGAGACAATTACTATCTCCGTCCCAAAATAAATGTTCGAAATCACTATTGGTCAAGAGAAATTTCGGACATTCCTTTGGGACGGAGAGTAGGTCTTTATATTAATCTCTTGGACAACGTAAGCAAGATCACTTAGAAAAAAAAACATATAATGACCTGTTAAAATGTGGTGGAAGTAGTTCTGTCCAGTGGCTCTTACGAGTACTGAAATCTGATTTCTTTCACTAACGAAGATTCCAAAATTAATACCAAAATAATGCCCAAACAACAACTACAATTTGAACATTCAATCAAGATAATGCGATCAATAAATAAACTGATAGTAAGATTTTTTTCTAGTACCTCAACACCCAATTCAAAAACATTTAATCAAACATAATGCACAAATTGATTCACAGAATTGAACGTTTGAGAGATAATGCCGAAGATTGACCTCCAAACTTCATTCACATCATCGATCCCAGGGAGCCGTTTAAACGCAAGTGTAAAGAATTTTTACCCCATTTGAAAACCCCACCAAGACTCTCTCTCTCTCTGTATGCTCTCCAAAGGGCTTTGCTTTCTTAAAAGATCTTTTTTTTTGTCCTTAAACAGACTGATCGGCAACTGCTAAGGAGTGGGAAGCGATATATTTTCATAGTAGGATCGAATTGCAAAGCTTTTGATACATGTTGAAACAATGTTTAAAAAAACAGACTGCAAAAGCACACAAAGAGGACAGATGGGGAGGCATTACAAAGAGGCAGCTCTAAAAGAGCGCCAGAAAGACAGAACTGTAATGTAGCTCAAAAAACAAAAAAAATATAATGGAAACAACGCACAAAGAATTATCGAGATAACTAAGATCTGAGAGTGAAACTCATAAAATAATGAACTAAAAACACAGGTTAGGGTAAAATTAAGTTGGGGAAATCGAAGAAATACAAAGAGCACAACTACAGAAGAACTGAAACTAACAATGTGTATACCTGGAACGTAGAGAAGAACTGAGACCGGGAAACAATGGGTTTTGTTCACTCCTGATGCTCTCTCGAATAGAGTCTGCGTAAGGGGATCCATGGAGACACGGCAAGTGATTCAGTCCTTTTCTTGATTTCGGGAGAGATACGAGTCCAAGTGTCCAACGTCAAGAACAGAAGAGGAACTGGGTTATGAAGTGGAATGGCGAGAAAAATCAAGTAGGGATTTTCCTAAGAAGAGCTATGATCGATCGGGTTTGGGGAAATTTCAAACGCCAGAAGAAGAAGAGAAGGTAAACGCATTTGGAAACTGTCAAATTATAGCCCTTTAATTAATTGTTAAAAACTAATCTGGACGGATGCAAGAAAAGAAAGGAGAAAAGGAAAAAATGTGAGCCACTGGATTGAGGGAGTTAAGAACAAATCTCAGCCACTTTTTGTCTATTTTCAAGAAACTGTTAAAATCATTGTGTTTTGTATTATAGATAAGTATAATGTTAATTAATTATTAAATAATTGAGCTCAAATAAATGGGATGAAAAATAATATCGGAAATGTTAAGAACCAACCATAACCATTAGATTAGAATCAAAATCAAGGGTCCAGATTATAGATACATTGAATACATTTGGATACAATACATAAATTTTGATATTGCACTTGGATACAGTAGCTAAACAAGTATTGTATCCAAGTGTTGCACTTGGATACAGTAGGTTAAAAACTAATGTATCAAATTGTATTTTTGAAAATTAGCTACTGTATCCAAGTGTATCCAATGTATCTATAATCTGAACCCTTGATTTTGTATTTAATCAAACGGTTACGATTGGTTCTCACGATTCTCATTTAAAATGGTTCTCATAGGAGCGCGAACCTACCTATCTATCTATCTATCTATCTATCTATCTATATATATATATATATATATATATATAGGTAGGTGCTCAAATGAGAACCTAAATACCGTGAGAACTTAATGTATCCAATGATGTATCCAAGTGCACATTGGATACATTAGTTTTTACCTAATTTATCCAAGTAATGTATCCAATGATGTATCCAAGTCAAGTAATGCATCAAATGATGTATCCAAGTGAACCATTGGATACATTAGTTTTTTACCTAATGTATCAAAGTTCTCACGATATTTAGGTTCTCATAGGAGAACGACCATATATATATATATATATATATATATATATATATATAAATTATCCTATAGTTTTTTTTTTTTTTTTTTTAATTATCCTATAGTCACATTATAGAATACGGGGCACACGTTAAATTTATAATTATAACAATATGTTCACATTTAATCAATATTTATAATAATTATTTCATTTATTGAACTTTCTTTTATTGTATGTTTCAAAATTTATGAAAAAGGTGTTTCCATAAATTGTAAATTTAAATGTATAAAAGATTTTTTTTATAATTATGAAAACAAATAATAAAAAGAAAATGTAATAAATGAACTTAGTGTAATAATTATGATTAACACATGTGCTTTAAACTTGAGGTACTTGACCAATATAAAAAGGGTAAATATAAAGTCACAAAAAAGTGCCACAAAATTTGGTCTATAAAATGATGTGTCAAAATTTTATTGGTGTTTTCAATTAGACTGTGTCGGGTCCACTATCGCTATAACCACTAAAATATCGCCACCTCATTTTGTATCCAACATTTTGTGAAATTCTTTTGTGCCCCTAGTGTTGGGTATGCTTATTATAAACCACTCTTATTACCTTAAATTTATTGATCCTATAACCTAATTTTACTCTTTATGGACCTTAGGATATATTATAAGAAGTACTTGTACTTCATTTAGAATAATCCACTTTTTAGTTTGTTAGGCTTAGTAAATTAGGACCCTCAATTTTTTTCTAAGTCTAGAGATATGTGGTCAAGGCATTGCCTACCGCATGAGCAAGTCTGCCACATGATTCATCTTGCCGCATGACTCAAGCTACCACATGCTCGCAAGATGCTGCATGAGTCAAGCCTGCTGCATGTGTCTATAGTTGAAGAAAATCAAGTTTGGATCAAACTTAACCATGGTCACACTAGTGTCCAAAACTATGTTTAGTTTAGTTTCTATACAATTATGAAAGCGTGTTTCACAATTTTGGTCTAGCAACCAAGATCAAGAAGTTTCTTGATATTCGTTCGAGGTGTGGATAGCGATATAAGATGAAGCTTATCACCTCCATAGTTCGTGTTCCTGCTGTTGTTCTTGACCAAGTTTCATATCTCCACCAAGATCAAGGTTGTTAATCAAAGGCATCAAGGGTTAGTATTCTAGTATTCATTATGCAGTATTTGATTTAATTACATGAATGGATCTATGGGTTTTGGGTTTCATGAAAATTTTAATGCTTTAATTCCGATGTGGATGATCTTAGGAAACCCAACAGTGGTATAAGAGCCCCGTTCATGTTGATTATTTCAATACATAATCATGTTGTGTGTATATAAATTGTTTATGTGCCTAGAATGATTTGAATATTGGAATTATGATGTTTATGTGGTCTATGCATTTTATGTGGTTTATTGTTTTGTAAACTTTAATCTTACTATTCAATCGCAATAAAAATTATGGTGGATTTAAAATTGTTTGGGTTATCAATTTTTGGTTGGATCAATGTTTTGATAATCTAGAGATTCATGAATAAATGGTTTATTCAAGGTTTTGTTGATCATGGTGATTAGATCACCAAGAACACCAAATCCTAATTGAATCAGGGATAAAAAATTTTGAGACAAATTGTGAATTTAATTTTTTTTGATTTTTCGCAGAAGGTCCGAGACAAATTGTGAATTTTTTTTATTTTATTTTTCGCAGAAGGTCCGATCGGACCTAGGCCTTGACCCGGCCGAACCTAGGGTTCTGGTGTGGGCGGGGCTTAGGGTTTGGGGTGGATCTTGTGGTTTAAATTTCCTATATCTTTTAGTCTTGTGAATTCTAAGATTGGATTAAGTTTTGGATGGCTAGCCTACGTTCTCGAGACTGTGTTTCCCAAAATTGATCGCAATCAAAGATTCAAAGATAAAACGAAGTTAGAATTATGAAGAGTTCATAATTTCTAAAATTGAGAAACAAAGTTCTTGATTCAAGATTGGAGATCCATGTGGAATTGTGAATGCAATTGGTCTATGTTCATCGAAACCATCTATTGCTTAGTTTCGGCCACATGGACTACTTTCTTGGTTTCTTGAATTAGTACGGAATTGTGGTTGCCTATGGCTTAGTTCGGCCGCACTTCTTGTTGTCTTGATTTGGAGATGATAACCAAAGTTCAAATAGTCTCATCCTCATAATTATAGTAAATCTAATGACACATAAATATTATGCTTAAATGAATGGATATTAATTTAGTGACTAAACTTGATGCTCAACATGTTTATCTTATGTGCTCATAAATGTGTTGTATGCTATATGGTGATGAACCTTCTTTGAAATTTTAAGTCCTTATGCCATGCCATGATTAAAACACTTGTAAGTACATGGGTAATTTTGTGTGGGCTCGCCAAAGCGAGGTGCATTGACTTTATTCATGTATGAGCAAGATGAGTGAATAAGAGTTTCCTATGCATTTAAAATGGTTGAACTTAATTAGGCGTCAAAACAGTTTTGGGCCTAAGGCAAAGATGAGATTTAAATATGCTTTTGAATTTGGATTTCTAAAGAATCTCATAAAAGATCTAAGAGTCATATGTGATATGATTGACAAGAGTTGTCTACCTAATTAATTTGATTTTGAGCGGTCACGCCAAAGCGGACTTGAAATTAAATTAAAGTTGGATCATAGCCCATTTAAATTATATTATACAAATGTTGTATAAGAAGGTTATATAATTTAGTGGGAGAATTTTTTGAAAAAATACATTATTTATCTCTTTATTGAAATTGGTACTTATAAAATTTTGGAAATTTTGCATAATTGTAGATAGTGACAAATAACACTCAATCAATTTCGCTGTGATCGATCCTTGAAAAGGATAAGCTTCAAGAGAATGGTACAAACTTCATGGATTGGATCTGAAGCCTAACAATTGTTCTAAGGCAAGAAGATAAGTTGTACATTCTCGATGGGCCTATTCCTGTAGAACCCGAAGCCAATTCCCCTAGTGCGGAAATAGACAATCACAAGAAACATCAGAATGATTCTAGGGATGTGAGTTGTCTCATGCTAGCGACTATGTGCTCAAAACTCCAACAAAGTTTGGAACATTTGAAAGCCTATGTGATAGGCGTGGAGCTGAGAGACATGTTTCAAGAGCAAGCTAGGCAAGAGAGGTATAAAACCATTGTTACATTCACTTCTTGCAAAATGAGTGAAGGGCAACAAGTGGGACCTCACATGCTTAAGATGAAAGGCTACGTGGAGCATCTTGAGAAACTTGGCTATCCGATTTCATTGGACCTAGCCACGGATCTCATTCTTAATTCATTGCCTAAAAGTTATAATCACTTTGTGATGAACTATAACATGCATGGAATGGATAAGAATCTCTCCGAGTTGCATAACATGCTGAAAACTGCGGAGATGAAGATAGTGGAGAAAGGTTCTCCAGTGCTCATGGTTCATGATGGAAAGTTGCCGAGTGCCAAAGGAAAGGGTAAGGCAAAGGTTTCCAAACCCAAGATTAGCAAGGCAAAGGTTGCCAAGGCTATAGATGCAAAACCCGATGCACAAAAACATGCAATTTGTTTCCATTGTCAAGAAATTGGTCATTAGAAACGTAATTGCAAGGCTTTTAAGGAAGTACAAAAGAAGAAGAAGAGCAGTGGGACTGCGTCGACTTCAGGTATCTATATGATAGATATTCTCCTTTCTACCACTAGTTCCTGGGTATTGGATACCGGATGTGGTTCTCACATTTGTTTAAATGTGCAGGAACTAAATAATAGGAGGCTACTTAAAAACGGTGAAGTGGACCTACATGTGGGGAATAGAGCAAGACTTGCTGCATTAGCCGTAGGAACTTATGAAGCCACTTTACCTTCCGGTTTAATACTTGTTTTGAACAATTGTTATTATGTACCGGATTTAAGTAGGAATATTATTTCAATTTCTTATTTGGATAATGAATATTTTAAATTTCTTATTGAGAATAAGAGATTTTATATTTATTTAAATGATGTGCTTTATGGTATTGCAAATTCATTTAATGGCCTTTATGTCCTTGATGTCAAGAATGAAAATAATGATAATGTCTATCATATAAATAAGAAATCTAAACCCAATGTAGTAAATCATACTTATTTGTGGCATTGCCGTCTTGGTCATATTAATAAGAAGCGTATCTCAAAACTCCATAGGGACAGTCTTTTGGGTTCATGTGACCTTGAGTCATATGATACTTGCGAGTCGTGTCTTCTTGGAGAAATGACCAAGACAGCTTTTACCAAGTTGGGTGAAAGGGCAAGTGACTTATTGAGCTTAATACATTCCTATGTATGCGGACCACTAAGTAGCAATGCTAGGGGAGGATTTCAATACTTCATAACCTTCACTGATGATTTTAGTAGATTTGGGTATGTTTACCTAATGAAAAATAAAAGTGAAGCGTTTGAGATATTTAGAATATTTCAAAATGAAGTAGAAAAACAACTTGGAAAAAGTATTAAGGCACTTTAATCAGATCGAGGTGGGGAATATTTAAGCCAAGAATTTGATGATCATCTAAAGAATTGTGGAATAGTTTCACAATTGACTCCACCCGGAACACCACAATGGAATGGTGTGTCCTAGAGGAGGAATCAAACTTTGTTGGACATTGTTCGATCAATGACGAGTCAAGTTTATCTTCCGATATCCTTTTATGGTTATGCACTAGAAACCGCCGCTTTCACACTAAATCATGTTCAAAGTAAATCGGTTCAAAAGACTCCATATGAGATATGGAGCGGAAAGAAACCTAGTTTGTCTTTCATGAAGATTTGGGGTTGTGAAGTTTTTGTCAAAAGACTTGTCTTCGACAAACTTGCACACAAATCTGATAAATGTATTTTCATGGGATATCCTAAGGAAACTAAAGGATATTACTTTTACAACCGAATGGACAACAAAGTGTTTGTTGCCCGAACTGGTGTCTTTCTAAAGAAAGAGTTTCTCTCTAAATAAATTAGTGGGAGTAAAATAAATCTCGAATAGGTTCAAGAACCCGAAAATGACATTGAACCGATGGTGGAACAAGAACGAGTCCCACAAGGAGTTGTGGAACCCATTCAAGATACACAAGAAACTCGCAGATCTGGTAGGTTACGATCCGAACCTGAGAGATATGGATTTCTCATAACGGATAGTAATGAGGTGGAGATCATTGAGAATGATGAACTGACCACCTACCAAGAGGCGATGTCATCTCCTAATTCGGATAAGTGGCTTGGAGCTATGGAATCCGAATTACAATCCATGCATGATAATCAAGTTTGGAACTTGATTGATGCACCTGATGGTGTAAAAACCATAGGATGCAATAGGTCTTCAAGAAGAAGACTAACATGGATGGGAAGGTGCATACTTACAAATCTAGGCTTATATCGAAAGGTTATAGGCTGATTCATGGTATTGACTATGATGAAACCTTTTCACCCGTAGCAATGATCAAGTCTATAAGAATTTTGATTGCCATAGTCGCATATTATGACTATGAGATATGGCAAATGGATGTCAAAACCGCTTTCCGTAATGGAAACTTACAAGAGGATGTCTATATGACACAACCCGAGGGTTTTGCACAAAATTCTAAAGTATGCAAGTTGCAAAAATCCATCTATGGATTATCAAGCTTCTAGGAGTTGGAATCTCCATTTTGATGAACCAGTAAAAGAGTTTGGCTTCATCAAGAAAAAAGATGAACCTTGTGTATACAAGAAGATTAGTGGGAGCAGAGTGCTATTTCTTATTTTATATGTGGATGACATATTGCTAATTGGAAACGACATTCCTACACTTCAATCTGTAAAGACTTGGTTAGGAAAGTGTTTCTCAATGAATTATATGGGTGAAGCCGCATATATCCTTGGCATTAGGATCTATAGAGATAGATCAAAGAAGCTAATTGGTTTAAGCTAAAGTACATACATTGACAAGGTCCTTAGAAGATTCCGCATGAAAGACTCTAAGAGAGGACACTTGCCAGTGTTACATGGAGTTTCTCTAAGCAAGACTCAATATCCTAAGACAAATGATTAGTGTGAGAAAATGATTGAGATTCCATATGCTTCAGTAATTGAATCCATCATGTATGCCATAATATGTACTAGGCCGGATGTATCTTATGCCTTAAGCATGACGAGTAGATATCAATCCAACCCCTGTGAGAGTCACTGGATGGCTGTTAAAGAGATTCTTAAGTACTTGAGAATGACTAATGATTCGTTTTTAATCTATGGAGGTATGGAAGATGATCTCGTTGTAAATGGTTACACGGATGCAAGCTTCCAAACCGATAAAGATGGTAGTAGATCGTAATCAGGTTTTGTGTTTATGTTGAATGGTGGAGTTGTAAGCTGGAAGAGTTCTAAGCAAAGTACAGTCGCTGATTCAATAACTGAACCTGAGTATATTGCTGCATCGGATGCTGCAAAGGAAGCTGTTTGGATTAAGAAGTTCATTGGTGAACTTGAGGTGGTTCCTAGTATTGCTAATCCAATAGACCTTTATTGTGATAATAATGGTGCTATTGCTCAAGCAAAGGAACCAACGGAACATCAGAAATCTAAACACATACTTAGGCATTTTCATATCATTCGAGAAATCGTTGATAGGGGAGACGTAAATATATGCAGAGTACCAACTGATGATAACGTAGTGGACCCGCTAACAAAGGGACTTCCACAAGCTAAACATGATGGTCATGTTAGGTCCATGGGTATTAGATACATGGGAGATTGGGCCTAGGGCAAGTGGGAGATTGTTAGTGTTGGTTCCCTAGACACGTTTGTAAAATGTTATGATTGTTATCATTTTATTCATATAATAAAGATATGTTTGATTATTATTGTTGTTCATGTTTACTTATAATAACATCCTTCCCTAAAGCTTATGAAGCACTAGCATAAAGGCAACATGATCATGTTAGATTTATAGGTATTTGTTGGAGAACAAGGGACTGGACATGACCCGCTGTATGAGATTTATATCATGGTCTATGTCGTATGTAATTCTTATAATAGTTATGTCATTGGAATCTTTAGACATAAAGTTATTATAGTCTTCCACTTGATGAACATTATGTTTGACATATTCAAATGCTACCTTTAACCAGGAAGTTATAAAGGGTATGATTGGCATAATCAGATTCACGTAGGGAAGAATAATAAGCTAAATGGATTTGTCCCTCTTGGGAGAGATGTCAAGCTTGGGCCCCTCGTAGAATGATGTTGATGAAATGTTTGGCCAAACTCAAATGCATTGATTAGATCATTGTCATTTGAATTATCAACATATTCGGGATCGATAAAGTATTGAACAAATACAAGTTGACTCAATGACCATGTGTAGACACCCCGCTTTGGACCTCTCACCCCGATTGCATAAATAGTATTTTTATTTAACTTGTTTTTGTTAATTTCTGTTACTTTCGTTAAGTTCCTAACTGATTCCGTTAGTTTTGGACAAAACTGCATAACAGAGTTTACTTTTAGAGTCATTCTGTCATTCTGTTATTCTCACCCGCGGGCGCCTCCCGTAACAGTCATGGGGCGCGCGCGCGTTTGGTCCAATAAGCCGGACCCGCGCGCTTCCCACTTTGGCAGTAACGGATAGCACCATTTTTCCCTCCATTTTCTTATTTAGAAAATCTCTTCCTGATCACAAACACCTCATTTTTACATCCACATTCATTCCCCCTTATTTCATAACTCTCAAATCCTTTATTCTAGCCATTCTTCATAAAAACAAAATATTTCATTTTATTATTATTTGATTTTCTTTTATTTCTTTCATTAATTCTTTTATTTATCTTTTTTTTTGATTGGTCAATTCCATTTCACATGGATTGACCAATTTCCCTCCAACCTTTCCCTCCTAATTTTACCTATAAAAATCATCATCTCCTACCTTGGAAAAGGACCTCAGTTTTAGACTTGAAATTTCTCTATACACACACTATACACAATTCTCTACACAAATTCTCCCAACAAGAGTTCTTCGTAACAAGACTCTACACAAATTGTTCTACAACAATTTCCCTACAACAACACCATTTTCAAGTTCAAGTTTGAAGTCCTCTTTTTTAAGGTACTTTATTCTTCTTCTCTCATTTTACATGTCTTAGTAATGTATGCAATCCCCATCAATTGGGACATGACCAAATGACCACTTTACTACATTAAAGTTGGTTAAGGTTATCTCCCTACATTTTAATCTCTACTTTAATTTACCATTCTCATTTCTTAATGTAATTATCTAGCAATAATTCGACATGTAATCTTTAGAATAAATCAATAAATAAGCAATTCTCCTTTATTTTTCCTCTATAAATTTCCCCTTTCTTTTCATTATAATTGTTAGCACATTTCTCTTATCATTAAATTGAAGGACATTTAGCATCAGAACACCAAAAGTAGCAAGACCCGCGTAAGCGGGGCGGAGTGGGTGTTTAAGTACTTTCCACTCCGTCACCTAACCCCCGAACCCATCTTTTCCCTAATCTCTGGTTTGTATATAAAATTGGCTCTTTTTAGGTTTTTCTTATGTTCCTCTAAAACATAGGTGGCGACTCTTAAAATCAAGTAGACATCCTAGGATAATTCACCACTCTAGCCAAGCCGTGGTCCCCCGGGGTATCTACACCATGACTTGTGTTCAATGACATTGTGGAAAAAGGTATTGTGACATGTTCTATAAAGGAATGCGAACTTGTATATAGTTACACTATTTAGGTAGTTATGACGGTTTGCTAGAACCTAATCATATCTTATGGGTTTATGTTTAAACCCATTGCCAACTTAGTGTAATGCTATAGGGTCACACACAAATAGAACGAATCCTAAAGGACTTAATTGGAATTGTAGGTTGAAGGACTTTTGGAGGATTTTGGGAATTTAGAGGAGAAAGCAAGAAAACCGGAGAAATTTGATGGTCCGGTCAGACCTTGTACAGGACCCGGCGGACCCCCTTTGTGACCCGGGCGGACCCTTTGTTATACCCGGGCGGACCAGTCGGTTTCGGCCTGGGATTTTCCTAGTCCATTTTCTTACGGGTTTGGTCACTTGTTACCTATTTGGAATAGGTGAAACAAGTATAAAAACATCCTCTAGTTGCCCTAATCAGTACATAACATTGTGAGAGCCTCCAAAGAGTTTGAGAGAATTATTTCTTGTTCTAAGATCTCTTGGGTGAAGAACAAGAACATCACAATATAATTCCATATAGTTCTATACAATTATGAAAGCGTGTTTCACAATTTTGGTCTAGCAACCAAGATCAAGAAGTTTCTTGATATTCGTTCGAGGTGTGGATACCGATAGAGGGTGAAGCTTATCACCTCCATAGTTCGTGTTCCTGCTGTTGTACGTGACCAAGTTTCATATCTCCACCAAGATAAAGGTTGTTAATCAAATGCATCAAGGGTTAGTATTCTAGTATTCATTATGCAGTATTTGATTTAATCACATGAATGGATCTATGGGATTTGGGTTTCATGAAAATTTTAATGCTTTAATTCCGCTGCGCATGATCTTAGGAAACCCAACAGTTCAAGAAATTGAACTTTGTTCGGGAGCGATCTTCCATACCAGTTATTGATGTTGTGCTCAAGACTTCAACGAAGTTTGTCAACCCTTAGTTGGGTGGCTTCCACCATTGTTCTGTGTGTGATGGTTATGGTCACAAGGCTGCTGAATGTCTTTTGAGATTCACACCCAATCCTAGAAGGCATAATGTAGATACCCCAGGAAAGGCCACTACTTGGCTAGAGCGGTGGAAGGATCTTAGGATGTCTAATTGGTTTTTATTTGTTAGAGTCACCACCTATGTTATTAAGGGAACATAAGAAAAACCTAAAGATAGCCTGATTTATGTTACGAAACCAAAGATTCGGGAGAGAAGGGTTCGGGGGTTAGGTTACGGATTGGGAACTACTTAAGCACCCACTCCGCCCGGCTTAAGCCGGTCTTGCTACTAAAGGTGTTCTAATGCTATAAAGCCCTTCTAATAATATGAGAAATGTGCTAACAATTACATGGAAAGAAAAAGGGGAATTGCAAAAGAGAAATAAAAAGTAACATGTTTTATTGATTTTATGCTAAAGATTATATGTAACAACTATGCTAGCAATTACATTAATATAAAATGAAGGAATTAAAATGGTATTTGGAATGTTGGAAGATAACCTTGACCAAACTTCAAGTCCAAGGTCCCAAAATTGAGGTCCAAAAGTCTTTTTGTAGAGAGAGTCCCCCTTCTAAGGTAAAATGAGAGGGTTTTTATAGGTAGAAAAGAGAGGAAAATATGGTCTTTCAACCAATAGAAAAATAAAGGAAAACAAAATAAATAAAATAAAATAAAAAGGAAATATTTTATTTTAAAGAGATGGCTAGAAGTGTGGGATTGGGAGTTATGAAATAAGGGGGATGAATGTGGAGGTAAAAAGAGGTCTTTGTGATCAAGAAAAGGGAGGGAAAAGACTGCAATCCGTAACTGCCAAAATGGGAAGCGCGCGAGTCCTGTCTTAGGGACGAGACGCGTACGCGGCCCACAAGCAGTGCCGGAGGCGCCCGCGTGTGGAAAATGATGGAATGACATAATGAACCTAAAAGTTAACTCTGTTATGCAGTTTAGTCCAAAACTAACATAATCAGTATGAACTTAACTGAAGTAACAGAAATTAACGAAAATAAGTTAAATAAGAACACTATGTATGCAATCGGGGTGAGAGGTCCAAGGCGGGGTGTCTATATAGCCCCTCAGCAACGAGGATTACGAAGCAAAACGCGTCGACGAAAGAAAGACAACCGCCGAGGACATCGACAAAGAAAAAAGAAAAGAAAATGAAACAAAGACTCGATAAAAGCATGAATTTGAAATTACAAAGGATATAAGTGCGCTCCCTGTGTGAGCGAAGAGATACGGTGATATGAGATGACCCACCGTGGCCAAGGTTTAATTTCTGGTTAGCAGGCTGAGGCTGGAGCCGTATATCGGAACCGTTATGCCCATTTAAAGTCCGTTGAGCGGACTAAAGCTGAAACCCGTTTAGCGAATCCCCTTTGCTGATTTAGAGTCTGGTTGGCAGATTGAGTTTGAGCTGAATCCGTTTGGCAAACCCGTTACTTGATATTTTAAGAGTCCGATGAGCGGACCTAGGCGGAGTTCATTGTGTCGTACCCGTTATGCCCGTTTTATAGTCCGTTGAGTGGACTGGCTGAATCCGTTTGGTGAATCCGTTTGCCGGTTTATAGTCCGTTGAGCGGACTGGCTGAATCCGTTTAGCGAATCCGTTTTCCGTTTTAAAGCTCGTTGAGCGGACTGGCATTGATGAGGGGGTGGTGCTTTCAGTGTTTCACCATGGACCAAATTGCTGTTCGGAGCTACATTTGCTTGTGTCTGCTATTAGAAGCCGCACTTGCTAGTGTCTGCTGTTGTCTGCTATTAGAAGCCACACTTGCTGGTTGTCTGATGTTAGTAGCCGCACTTACTGGTTGTCTTCACCTACCTTGGCCGCTTGATAGATTTCTGGCTTTGATGGAGAATGTGCATGATTTGGATGTTGATGAGTTGCTTTTGCTTTTATGGAGGCATGATAACTCTTGATGATGGGTTGGTCGTGCCAAAAGGCTGCCTAGGTATCCCTTGAAGAGAATCATACCAGCGTAGTTCAAAGATGATGGAGAACGCTGGGGAAGAAGCTAGGAGCAAAGCAAAATAAAACACATACTTTTTACCCAAGTAAGGAAAAGAAAAAAAAAACTTTTTGTCATTTTTTTTAGAAGAAAAATAATATATACGCTTGCGAGAGAAAGATTTTTTTTTTTAGTTCGTGGGCGAACCATTTTAACCATTGTGTGTTTGTAAATCCAACCTAAGATCAAATCATGTTCGGTCGAATTTCGGATTGCCTCGCTTGAATTCTGTTGTCGCTGTTGTGTCCAACGCAGATTGATGTCTATCCCCAAGAGATTTATCGATTATGGGGCTTCAAAAGACTTTCGATGCCGAGATATCAAGGGGTTGCTGATCGTAAAGCCCCTACAACACCTTTGACGCCAAACTTTGAGTGACTTGCATAGCCCAAGATAAATCAGCTCTTAGCCCATTCAAATAAATCGCCTTTTGTTGTTGACGTGAGCAAGCTCCAAGAGAAGATTATTGATACCAAGCTTCGAGATATTTCTAAGCCCCAAGATGGTGGGATGAGAAGACCTTTCGATGTAAATCCCCAATAACGTCTTGGAATCGGCTTGGCGTTATATCGAGAGCGGATGCACTGTTTGGTAGAATTCTTGATGGAGATTTCCTTCTTACTCTTACTGGGGAGATGAATGGCCTCATTGTGTGATGTAAAGGGTTGCAGCGGAATTAAAAATAAATAGTAACCGGATAGGCAATTAATCGAATCAACGACTAATTGACCCAATTCGAATCCACGAATTAGGGTTTGTCAAGAACAACACCAAGATTGATGAAGCTCTCGATTAAACGAAGGAATCCACCTTCAACAAACCAACAATGGTTTCTAGGGATTAAGCCCACAAAGATGCAAAAGAAAACTTTACAAAATAATCAAAATCAACGTTGTTCAATACAAAGAAGTAAAAGAGTATTTATAGGCTAGGAAATAATAAAAACCCTATTCTAAAAAGGACTCCAAAATAGTTTACTAAAGAGAAACCAAAACGAAAAATGAATTAAAACAAGCGATGTTGGAATTGTTTCAGCGTAACAGGACTTCGGCTTTTGGTCTGGGAGGGTGTCTTCTTGGATCCGGGCGCGCCTTGACTTTGGTCCGGCCGGGTCTTGCTCCTGGTCCGGTCGGACCTATGCTCCTGGGTTGCTTCTTCCTTCCTCGTGCTACATGTTGGTAGTGGTGCCCTAGGCACGTTTAATAAACGTTGTAATTGTTATCATTTATTTCATATCAATAAAGAGATGTTTTGATTATTATTGTTGTTCATGTTTACTTATAATAATCTCCGTCCCTAGTACTTGTTAAGCACTAGTATAAAGGCTAAATGATCATGCGATGATCATGTTAGATTTATGGGTACTTGTTTGGAACAAGGTACTGGACATGACCCGCTTTATGAGATTTATGTCATGGTCTATGTCATACATATATCTCATATTAGTTATGTCATTTGAATCCTTAGACATGAAGTTATTATAGTCTTCCACTTGATGAACATTATGTTTGACATATTCAAACGCTACTTTTAACCGAGTAGTTATAAAGGGTATGATTGGCATAATCGGATTCACGTAGGGAAGAATAATAAGCTAAATGGATTTGTCCCTCCTCGGAGAGATGTCAAGCTTGGGCCTCTCGTAGGAATGATGTTGATGAAATGTTCGGCCGGACTCAAATGAATTGATTGGATCAATGTCACTTGGATTATCAACATATTCGCAATCGAGAAAGTATTGAACAAAACAAGTTGACTCTTTGACCATGACTTGTGTTCAATGATATCGTGGACAAAAGGATTGTGACATATTCTAAGAGGAATGCGAACTTGTATCTAGTTATACTATTTGGGTGGGTAT
This sequence comes from Campanula takesimana, assembly GCA_026119855.1. NCBI lineage: Eukaryota > Viridiplantae > Streptophyta > Magnoliopsida > Asterales > Campanulaceae > Campanula > Campanula takesimana. The sequence continues at coordinate 365,033 of JAOWBW010001073.1, read as the reverse complement.
GACGGTTTGCTAGAACCTAATCATATCTTATGGTTTCATGTTTGAACCCATTGCCAACTTAGTATAATCCTAGAGGGTCACACACAATAGAACGAATCTTTAAAAGGACTACATTGGAATTTTGGAAATTCTGGAGTTTCTGGGAAGTGGGCGACCGCAAAGTATGGACTGGGCGGCCGCACACTTAGCCCATTTTTGTACCAGTTTTGTTTCAGATAGTTGTGCGACCGCACAGTGCATTCTGGGCGGCCGCACAGTACTGTCGGGTGGCAGATTCCTAATTTGATTAGGAAACGAATTTTGGACGGATTTTGACACAAGTTTCCTATTTGGAATAGGTCATGCTTGTGTATAAAAGACCAAATTCGGCCAGCACTCTAAGCTAATGATTTTGTGAGTCTCCAAAGAGTTTGAGAGAGGTTTTATTTTGTTCTAAGACATCTTTGGTTGAAGAACAAAATAATACACAAAAAAAATTCCATATAGTCATATCAAATTGTGAAAGAGTGTTTCATAGTTGTTGGTCTAGCAACCAAGATCAAAGAAGCTCCTTTGATATTCGTTCGAAGTGTGGATACCGCTAGAGGGTGAAAATCATCATCTTCAAAGTTCGTGTTCAAGCTTTGTGATCGTGATCAAGTCTTCAAACCTCCACCAAAGACCAAGAGAATTTGATAGCCATCAAGGGTTAGTTTATTCCTTTATTCTTATGTTGTATTTGATTTAATCATATGAACGGATCCATGGCTTTGGGTTTCAAAATTTTAAATGCTTAATTCCGCTGCGCATGCTACTACGAAACCCAACACTACATCATACACCCCCTCTTTAAAATGATTCGTTCCCGAATCATGTACCATCAAAGAACATTCCATGGCAATTTTTGCGCTAGGCTTGGAAAGTGTAACGTTATGCTCGGACTTCCCTTTGTCGATCAATCGTCCCTTCTTCTTAGGCAATGAACCTGAAACAAAATATTTAGGAATACAAAGAGAACTAAGATGTTGTCCTTTTCCTTTGCACCCACCACTCTCCATATTCGTCAATGGGTACAAAACAAATTGACGCCCATGCTTAACCAAATTGATCACATTAGTACGCCCACAATGCATGGAACCAACATCAAAATGCCACGGCCTACCAAGTAATATATGACATGCGCTCATATCCACAACATCGCATGTAATCACATCCTTATATTTGCCAATTGAAAAAGGAATGATACATTGTTGTGTGACCTTCAAAGAACCAGTAGCATTGATCCACCCAACAAGAAAAGGAGACGGATGGTTACGCACCTCAAGCTTGAGCTTATTTACCAAATCTCGTGCCACCAAGTTCTCACTGCTTCCACTATCAATAATAATTTGAACCGCCATATCATTGACCTTACCCTTTGTTCGAAAGATATTATGTCGTGCCAGATTAACCACCACTGCGGGAGTAGTCAACTTACGGACCACACACGTGTGATATTCATCTCTGTCATCATCATCCACATTAGGATCATAACAAACCTCCTCGCCATCACCATCACCATCACCATCATCATCCTCTCGAGCCACCATATTAACATTTTTTCGAAGAGGACAACCACTAGAAATATGTCCTATTTGCCCACATTTAAAGCACTTGGTTCCATAGTTTTTGGCATAAGAATTATCCTTCTGTTGACCACCAGTAGAAGGGGTAACAATTTTTTTAACCGGAATAGCAGTAGTTATTTGTTCGGCTGCAGCGGACTTAGAACCCACACCTTGTGCTGTCTCTTTAGCCTTTAGCGAATTGCCAACAGAAGAATAAGAAACTGTGCTCCCAGAAGCAGTAAGCTGACGTTCAACTGTCGAAGCCCGATCAATGGCCTCATCCAAAAAGTGAACTTGTGTCAACTCAACCTTATTACGAATATTATCTTGAAGCCCAGAAATATACCTAGTAGTTAATTGAGCATCCGACTCACATAAATCGTTACGGGCAGACCAAGAGTGAAATTCATGCGTGTACTCACGAACAGATTTAGTACACTGATGACACTCCAATTTTTTTTTATACAATTGTTGTTCAACATTAGCAGGTAAAAATCGTTGCCTTAAGGCCTGTTTAATCATAGGCCATTCAGTAATCATTGGTCTATTGTTACGAATATTTTGAGTACGTAATTGCCTCCACCAAGCATATGCACCACCCCTCAATTTATAGGCAACATAAGGAACTTGTCGTTCAGCAGAAATATTCATTAAAGCAAAATATTTTTCCACTTCCTCAATCCAATCAGAAAATTCAACCATATCCAATTCACCAGAAAAAAATGGCAAATCAACCTTAATTTTAGGGTTGTGTTCATAAATAAAATTACCTCCTCCACCCAAGTTATGCTGATTTCTTCCGGCTGGCTGACCACGGCGATTGGGAACTCCATGTTCGACACGTTCATCGTGGCGTTCTGCTCTCTGCCCAAGATTGTCAATACCAACTTGCAAAGCCCGCAAAGTCTCCGTCAATATTCTATCCCGTTCAGCGCGTTCGGCCTCTCGTTGCTCTTCGCGTTCAACACTATTTGCCTCGCATTGCTCCAAATCATGTCTGAACCGTTCTAACACCGTAGCTAAATCACCAGGATTCGCTTCCTCGTTGGTCATCTTCCTCCTTGGATCGTCCTTTTCAGATACCAACTGATGTAAAGGGTTGTAGTGGAATTAAAAATAAATAGTAACGGATAGGCAATTAATCGAATCAACGACTAATTGACCCAATTTGATTCCACGAATTAGGGTTGGGCAAGAACAACACCAAGATTGATGAAGCTCTCGATTAAACGAAGGAATCCACCTTCAACAAACCAACAATGGTTTCTAGGGATTAAACCCACAAAGATGCAAAAGCAAACTTTACAAAATAATCAAGATCAACGTTGTTCAATACAAAGAAGTAAAAGAGTATTTATAGGCTAGGAAATAATAAAAACCCTATTCTAAAAAGGACTCCAAAATAGTTTACTAAAAAGAAACCAAAACGAAAAAGGAATTAAAACAATCGACGTTGGAATTGTTTCAGCGTAACAGGACATCGGATTTTGGTCCGGGCGGGTGTCTTCTTGGATCTGAGCGTGCCTTGACTTTGGTCCGGCCGGGTCTTGCTCCTGGTCCGGTCGGACCTATGCTCCTGGATTTCTTCTTCTTTCCTCGTGCTACATCATTGTGGTTGGAACCCAAATGGCGGAAGGCTTACATCAAAAAATGTAGTAAGGTCTTGTGGTATCGTCGAGGTTGCGGATGATAAGGTCTTGGCGTGATAAGGTCCCAAATGGCTATGTTTGCTCGATTCTTCTTGAGTTGAACTAATGACGGATCTTCGGATGCAACTAGTGCTTGGACGCAACTTTGTGCTTAGACGCAACTTAATGCTTTTGATATTGGAGAAGGGGGTGCTGAATTGCAGAAACATTGGGATTATTACCCGCTATAACCCGTTTAAGTGAGTTTAGCATATTGAATCTTTTTCCTTTTCTCTAAGACTTCCTTCATAATCTCGTCGTAAGTCACAACATAACAAGAATCATCAAATTCATTCATAACCTCGGAGCCCTCCATTCAAACCAAAAGACCTTTGACGTGAAGTACCAAGAGACCCTTTAAGCTTGGACCACTCCCCATATTGAATTGCTCAAGTATCATTGCCCAAAAGATTGTCGAAGCCCCTTAAAAAGACTTTCGGTGCAAAATTGAAAGAGGAAGCTTCAAATGTTGCACATGACTTCGCTAGGGCCATCGTTGGGGGAGGTGAAGTGAATTGCACTTTTGCTGAGGGAGCCTTTCAAACTCGAGTCTAGCCCCTAGAGTGCCATCACCGATTGTAAGTAGAGCAAGAAAGTCCTATCCTTGATTGGGGGAACAGGCACGAGCACACATGACAAGAAGGCTTTTCGGCATTCCTTTTGAGAGACTTTCAGGATAGTCTCATACATCTTTCTTGAGTGTAGCCCCTAGGGCTCATTAACTGTCAAATGAAGCAAAAGAAGCTCTCGTTCTTGAGTCACGTAGCCCCTAGGGCGTCATCATTTATAGAGCAAAGCAAGAGACTCATCCTCATGTGGGGGAACAAACATAAGAGGACATGGCAAGAGCTACTCCATTCTCAGGAAGCCTTTTGACATACTTTAGGGGAACATGCTTGAATAAGCTCAAAAACTGAGTCACACGTTGTTTCCATTTGTGATCCATACCAATTGGTGCATTGAAGACCATTCGTGAAACCTCTCACCCCATATCTTGTTGTCGTTCGAAGCCATTGGACCTATTGAAAGAACCCGATTGATCTTAGGTTGTGCCCACAAATATATTTTGAGTAAAATAATTTAACCCACAAACAAGAAAATGACTCAACCACATAGAGAAAAATGATTTTTTTTATTTACAAAAGTCAGAAGGACGTAGTCCTTTTTTGGGTTTCTAGAAAAAATAGTGGAATCATCACACTAGTATATAGACCTTCTCGCGGTCCCATATACTCATCGGATTCCACCACGCTTGTGAGACCTAAGTGTGATGGGATTAAACTAAATTAATGTCACAAAGCATACATGCGGGGACGGAGTTTCATTTCGTCTATAATATCCACTTGGGGATGGAGTTTTATCTCGTCCATAACAACCACTTGTTTCTTTTGGAAACGATATGTATGATTTGATGACATTAGTTTAGATAAATCTCAACACACGAAAACCGACTTGGTCACGGAGTGTTAGAACCTAGACTAAGAATGTGTTGGCTTGTGCTCGGTTAAAGAGAGGCTTAAAGGTCACCCCCGGCATGTAGTCGTGAACTACGCCACGGTTGAGGTTTACCGCTTCGAGAGAGTCAAGGTTGGGTGGAGCTTGAAACTCTCTAGGACGGGCCTAGATGGGTTTGGGGTTATGGACTTTGTGCGACTCGATTGTGAGCAATTCATAGGAATATGTGCATGTAGTGTGAGGTCAAGCCAAGTGACAAAATCATTTTCTTTTCAAAGAAATAAAAACAAATAAGCACGCATGTACAACTTTCGAATCACCCGTGTGACCGATAAAATAAACAGAAAGAAAAGTCATTCAGGTGTAGGCCCGGTGCCCACACACTGTCAAAAACCATTCTGTTCTGTGCACTGTTCTGTTTCTGGAAAATACCCAAAAGCACGCGCATTTGGGTGCCTACTCGGGAGGCGCACGCGTTAGGGGAAATGGGGCAGAGGCGCCCGATTCTAGGTAAAAACATGTAAATCAGTGGGTTCAAGGGATTGCCTTGACCCTAAATAAATATGCTTTCCCCTGCAGAAACTTTTTAGCACAATAACATGGAATTGAAGGACAAGACGGAAGGCGGACGATTCTGGTGGTGAAGGTCGAAGGCGCGCGCCTTAGGCCAAGAAGGCCAGAGGCACACGCTTCCCACCTTTTCCCACCAGAATGCCCAAAAAACAGTAAAAAGAACACCAAAAGTAAGAAACGCAAGTTTAACCCTCTATGATATCCCCAGCGGAGTCACCACTGTAGATACCCCGGGAAAGCCCACTACTTGGCTAGAGCGGTGGAAGGATCCTAGGATTTCTAATTGGTTTTATTTGTTAGATTCGCCACCTATGTTATTAAGGGAACATAAGAAAAACCTAAACATAGCCTGATTTATATTACGAAACCAAAGATTCGGGAGAGAAGGGTTCGTGGGTTAGGTTATGGAGTGGAAAGTACTTAAACACCCACTCCGCCTGGCTTAAGCCGGTCTTGCTACTAAAGGTGTTCTAATGCTAAAAAGTCATTCTAATAATATGAAAAATGTGCTAACAATTACATGGAAAGAAAAAGGGAAATTGCAACAGAAAGAAATAAGAAGTGACTTGTTTTATTGATTTTATGCTAAAGATTATATGTAACAACTATGCTAGCAATTACATTAATATAAAATGAAGGAATTAAAATGGTATTTGGAATGTTGGAAGATAAACTTGACCAAACTTCAATAGTGAATTGGCCTTTTAGGTCATGTTCCCTTTTATGTGGATTGCATAAATTGACAAGACAAATAAAACAGACGAAAAAAAAATTGTACCTTTAGAAAGAAGACTTGAACTTTGACTTGAAAAGACTTTGTGTAGAGTTTTGGCGCTTGAGTTGTTATTGGGAGAATTCTTGTAAAAAAAATTCTTTGAGAGAATTTTGTATAGTGTAAGTCTAAAGAAAATTCAAGTCCAAGGTCCCAAGAGAGTCCCCTTTCTAAGGTAATATGAGAGGGTTTTTATAGGTAGAAAAGAGAGGAAAATATGGTCTTTCAACCAATAGGAAAATAAAGGAAAATAAAATAAATAAAAGAAAATCAAATCAAATAAAAAGCAAATATTTTATTTAAAAGAGATGGCTAGAAGTGTGAGATTGGGAGTTATGAAATAAGGGGGGATGAATGTGGAGGTAAAAAGAGGTCTTTATGATCAAGAAAAAGGAGGGAAAAGACTGCAATCCGGAACTGCCAAAATGGGAAGCGCTCGAGTCCTGTCTTAGGGACGAGACGCGTACGCGGCTTACAAGCAGTGCCGGAGGCGCCCGTGGGTGGAAAATAGCAGAATGACCCTAAAGTTAACTCTGTTATGCAGTTTTGTCCAAAACTAACAGAATCAGTTAGGAAGTTAACTGAAGTAACAGAAATTAATGAAAATAAGTTAAATAAGAACACTATGTATGCAATCGGGGTGAGAGGTCCAAGGCGGGGTGTCTACACATAACCCTCTTGTGAAACAGGTGTGGGTTGTCAAAAGTTGCTAACCCTTTGGACCCAAAAGAATAAAAAGGGGACCGTATTCTTAAATGTCTATTTTGTAGGTCCTCTGCTTAATGGCTGGACATTCCAAGGAAAAATCAAGTTTATGGTATCTCGATAGTAGCTGTTCAAGGCACATGACCGGAGATAGAAACTTATTGGAAGATGTCCGTGAAGAAAAAGGTCTATCTGTAACTTTTGGAGACAATAGCAAAGGAAAGACCGTAGGATATGGAGTCATTCGAAAAGGAAAAATCACCATCCAAGAAGTCTCTCTAGTCATTGGACTTCAACACAATCTTCTCTAAATTTCTCAGTTCTGCGACAAAGGATTACAATGCCACTTCTCTTCAAATCTTTGTCTCATCAAAGATGGCACATCCGGCGTCACTTTGCTCAAAGGGATTCGTAAGAAAAATGTTTATGTTGTTGATTTCAATTCATCTTGTATTTCTTCTAATCTCTGTTTTGTAGCAAAGAATGTTAGTGAAAATAGTTGGCTATGGCATAAAAGACTTAGTCATTTGAATTTCAAGTATCTCTCCAAGATTGGTAGAGAAAATCTAGTTCATGGTCTACCCAAAGTAGCTGATCACCACGATGAGAAGTGCACATCATGTCAACTAGGCAAACAACCAAAAGCGTCTTTCTCCAGCAAGACCACACCTTCAACTTCAAGATGTTTGAAACTACTTCACATGGATTTGTCTAGACCTGTCACTACCGCAAGTATTGGAGGAAATAGATATACCTTAGTTGTGGCAGATGATTATTCAAGATATACGTGGGTTGAAATGATGATCTCAAAAGATGATTGCTATGACATTTTGACCGCACTTTTTAGACAGCTCCAAACTCAAAAAGAAGATGACATTGTTAGTGTTCGATCCGAAAATGGAACAGAATTCAAAAGCAATGGTGTTGCTCAATACTGTGATGATCATGGTATTGACAACAAATTTTCTGCTGCTGGAATTCCATAACAAAATGGTATAGTGGAAAGGAAGAACAAAACGTTGATAGAGGCTGGAAAGACAGTTATTGTTGAAGCAAAGCTACCTTAATACTTTTGGTCTGAAGCTATCAATACAGCTTGCTTCACTCAAAATAGATCCCTTATCAACAAGACCTACAACAAAACTCCTTATGAACTTTGGAGAGGAAGAACCCCCAACATTGCATACTTCAAGATATTTGGATGCAAATGCTTCATACTCTACAATGGTGAAGAACATCGAGGTAAATTTGCTCCTAAGGCTGATGAAGGTATATTTGTTGGGTATACTAAACACTCAAAAACTTTTCATGTTTTTAATAAAACCACTCTTAAGATAGTAGAATCTGTCCATGTTACCTTTGATGAGCGTTCTCTCCTTGAGCCACATTTGGCTCCAAATGTTGCTGATGATTTTGTTGAGCTTAATGAGATAGGTACAACTCGACCACAAAATCAATAAACTCAAGGAAATCTATCTACCTCAATAACACCTCCATCTACCTCATATGAAGCACCTGAAGCTACCACACCTGCCGCAAGTCCAAATGGAGATGAAATTGAAACACCCATCAATGTGGAAGAACCAATCCCTCAAATCACTTATGATTGGGAAAGAAGATAGATTGGGGCCAAGTCATCTATGACATCCTGGTGGCAAACGTTCTATCTTACAAATATGCGGAAGAAGAAGGGGAAACCAAATATCGCACCAACAGCAGGCTGATATTACATGATGAGGCATACTAAGTGAATCAAGGATGAGTTTGAGAAAAACAAGAAATACCAAGTGGCTATCCCGTTAACAAAGGAATTCTGCCGCAAGTCCATGAAGACTAACTACCCTAACAATTTTGGTGATGACATGTACAGGTCATACCTTCTCAGAGATCCAGTTGAGGAGTACATGCCACCCAATTACACTAAGCGCGGTCAAGCAAATTTGGGTGACAAGGTGATAAGTGATGAAGAGGCTGTCGCATTTTAACATGAGAGGTTGAAGGCTGCCGCACTCAAGGCACGGACAAAGGGAAATGATATTGCTACTCCCTCTATTCCAATTTCTTTTAAAGTCAAAGAGAAAGTTGTGCCTATTGAAAAGGTTGTGAAGAAATCCAAACCATCATCTGCTGGAATCAAGATTACCGCACCATCCATCCCAACCACACCAGTGAAGCCTACCGCATCAAAACTCTCCCCCAAACCTAAATCCACTCCTACCGCACCCTCTCTATATCCCACTCCATCTCTTAAACCTCAACCAAAACCAAAACAATCCAAGTCTCTCTATACCGCACCATCCAAATCCTCCATTCCCTCCAAACCTACCGTATCCTCAGCTTCAAAATCAAAATCTTCTCTTCCCTCCAAATATACATCAAGTCAGGTGGAGAAACCCGTTGAGAAACCCCTTAAGAAACGATCTCATAATCCCATCCCCGTTAAGATTACCAAGAAGGCCAAAGTATCCAAACAACCATCTTCGTAGGTCAATTCACCTGTTTTTGAGTCAGATGAAGATATTGAGATTTCTCCTCCAAAACTTTCTAAGAACTTTGTTTTGGATACTCAACTTGAAGATGTTGAGGAATTTTGTGATGATGTTGAGAAAGAAGAGGTTGAAGTTGAAGCTGATGCTGATGCTAGTGAGAAGTCTGGTAAGGATGTTGATGAGAGTTTTGATGCTGAAGTTGCCGCACCACACACCAATCACATTGAGAAAAGGTTAATTGATGAAAGCTCAGAGGAAGAAGAAAGAGAATAAAGAGAAGAAAGCTCTATTGCGAGTGACAAGCCTGCTAGTATCAAAGAAATGAGTGTTGATGATGTTGAAGAGGATGCGACCGTGCATGAAAAGGATGAAAATTTTGTCACTGTTGAAGAAGGCAAGGCTGATGACATTCCTGCTGATGCTTCAGTTGAGAAGATTGCTAAAGAACCTATCCCACCTTCTTCCACAGACACTGCTCCTGCCTTATCATCTGAGACTGCCGCACAATCTACATCTGAACTACTTTCCACAGTCAAACTCCTCACTCAGATGCAAGATGACACTCAATCTCAAGTGTCTTCCTTGATGTCAAGCATGGTTTCCCTTCGATAAGAGCTCATTGAAGTCAAGACTGATCAAGCCTCTCTCCACTATGATGTTTCCACAATTCCCTCTCAAATGATCTTGACCATTAAGGGGGAGAGTGAATTCATAACAAAGGCTATCAGAGACACTCTGGCTGGAACCACAAGATCAAGCTCCACCGCACTATCTAGCTCTACCGCACCCCTCACCTTTATTGAGTTAAAAGAAGCATTGCATTTACAAACTGATTCTATCAGCAATAGTGTGGTTAAAGGAGTAGAAGGGGCTGGCAAAGAAATTTCAAGTGCAATGAGTCAGGATAAGCTTGAAGTGAAAGAAGAACTTGGAAAGGTAAAGTCATCCATTAAAGAGAACATTCTCACTCATACCAATGCCGCATTGATGGCAGTTGTAGACAAGTTTGTACCAAGGATCAATGCCATGACTGCATCAATGCAAGTTCAAACCAATCGAATTGAGATTCAAAACACCAGGATAGAGAGTCAATCTACAAAAATTGATCTTCTCTCGAACAGGGTGAACACGGTAATGAATAGACTCAATAGAGGAGCTAATCAAGCTAATTAGGAAGGCCATGGAAATGTTATAGTTCAAGGTGAAGATGATCCTGAAGAAGATGGAATCAATGTCCCAATCATGATTCCAGGATTGAACTTACCTGCCTACCGCTTTCCTCTTACCACAAGTCCTTTTGATAATGACTTCATTGACATTGACCGTATCTAGCCCTATCGTACAATCTTTTGATATGACCATATGTGGTCATCTGAACAATTTGTGTTGATGTTAAAACAATTCTCTTTTACTTTGTTTATCTCTTGAAATGCTTCAAATCTTATTTCTATCTTCTAGGATTAGTAATTTCTTTTTCTTTATAGGATGATAAAAATCTATGACATTGGCTTAGAGTGTGCATTGACTTGGGACATGAAATTAATATAATGATATTTCTTGAAAACATGTTAGTACCAAGTGTAAGATACCCGCAGGAAAATGGAATGAAGAGGTTCCCAGAGAATCAAACACGGCACTTTCAAATGTTTAACGGAGTCGCCATGTTAGTTTAACTTTAAACCCAAACTTAACGAAAAATGGTTAGAGACAAAGGATTCGGGGGTCAGGTTACGCATTGGGAAGAACTCAACCGGTAGTTCACCCAAAGTGCCTCGGAAGAAACCGAGTCTCCCTAAAGTTTGTTAAAATTGTGTAAATGTGTGTGTGTGTGTTTCTTGAAAATGAGAGAAACTGACTTTTAACAAAATCAGTTATAAACTTAACCTAAAGGGGTAGTTTTGTAAACAGTTAAACAAAAAAGGGAAAGATTGAAAATTCATCCCTATGACCAAACTAGCCGTACGGCTGAGAGGGTCATCCCTGGGGTTTTTACAGATTGTCAAGAAATCAGTCCAGTTTCAGACAGAAACAGAGCATTCTCCTGAAACTGAACTGTTTTACATCTTTCCAGTTTATTTATCCACACACAGTTTGAATTAAATCATCCATATGCGCTTAATCACTAATTAAACACCAAAACACAAGGTTTTAGGTGTGATCAAGGCAATAATTGGGGGAAAATTAAGAAAGGTGATGAACGTGGCATTTGGGCCAAAATCATCATTTGGATGGTTAAAGATGAAGACTTTAACATCCAAATGGATGATTCTTCCAAGGGAAGACCTTAGGGAAGTAAGAAATCAACCTTTGGATGGATAAAGATTGAGTCTTTACCATCCAAAGGGACATTATTGGAGTTAAATCAAAGTTTGAATGATAAAGATTGAAACTTTATCATCCAAACTTGATCATTTCACCATAAAATCATCTTTAAAGTAAAGACATGGAATTTAACTTGCATAAATGTAAAGACATAACATAAATTGCATAAAAGTAACAACATAATGTAAAGAGCATTAATGTAAAGACATTAAATGTTAACAAGCCTTGATCATCTTAGGTTTGAACCCTTGATAATGCATAGAACATGAGGGTACCATTGATTCATATAAAGAAACTTGGTTCCAATTCGTAATATGTGTAAGAATAATAAAAACATAATGTAAATAAGGAAAAATAAAATAGATTATGAGTTGAAGAGAAGATGGGGAGAAGGAGGCCTCACCAATTTTGGTTCTAAGCCTATCTTCTTTCTCTCTTTTCACTCAAGAATGTTTGTATCTCTAATCTGCTCTCAATCAGGCAGAGTTTGCACACAAAAATTATTTTCTCCCCCCTGAAATAATCAGCAAGGGTCTCAATTTATAGGGACTGAGGGTACCCAAACCATCCGTACGGATTGGCCCATCCCCCGTCCAAACCATCTATACGGCTCAGCCTGGCGAGCTTCTAGATTTTTCCAATCTTAATTCCAGAGTAGTCCTAGAATTTTAGGTTTATCTTAGTGAGGTCCCAGCCTATCAGTTTATCCCTGAATGGTGCTAAGAGTTCCTCTAAAGTTGGTTAATTTTAGATTCGGGTACTTACAGAGCCCCTCGGCAACGTTGCTTTGGAAAAGCGGGGTTGTCGATAAAAAGCATCCCAATCTGATGGGAGGACGGTTTGACCGATTTGGTTGCATGGCTGGACCTAGGGGTATAGGATTCCTTAGTATCTCGTTTGCAGGGAATCAAGCCTAACGTAGTTCAGAAGGGGGTGAGAAACTTTAAGGCTACTTAAACCTAAGGGCTAGGTGGATATCTGTCATCCTTTCCTAGGGGAACGGGCATGACTCTCGGGGGTCAGAGGCGAGATTCGGTCAACTTGGATCTATAGAGAGGGTTGACTAAAAGGCATGGGCATGACTCTTGGGGGTCAGATGTGAGACTTGGTCAACTTGGATCTATGGAGAGGATTGACTCAAAGGCATGGGCATGACTCTCGGGGGTCAGAGGTGAGACTTGGTCAATTTGGCTCTATGGAGAGGGTTGACTCAAAGGCATGGGCATGACTCTCGGGGGTCAGAGGCGAGACTTGGTCAACTTGGATCTATGGAGAGGGTTGACTAAAAGGCATGCGCATGACTCTTGGGGGTCAGAGGCGAGACTTGGTCAACTGGGCTCTATGGAGAGGGTTGACTCAAAGGCATGGGCATGACTCTCGGGGGTCAGAGGCGAGACTTGGTCAACTTGGCTCTATGGAGAGGGTTGACTTACAGGCATGTGCATGACTCTCGGGGGTCAGAGGCGAGACTTGGTCAACTTGGCTCTATGAAGAGGGTTGACTTAAAGGCATGGGCATGACTCTCGGGGGTCAGAGGCAAGATACATTCAACTCCAACTTTGGGGAGTTTGATGGGAAAACTGGTCTTACGTCCCACTAAGGACGGCCGGGGATAAAGGCTTCAACCTTAAAATGACCATTCTGGGTCAAGGCTTGGGTCAACTCTATCTTCGTGGAGTTTGACGGGAAAACTGGTCTTACGTCCCACTAAGGACGGCCGGGGTAAAGGCTTGAACCTAAAAATGACCATTCTGGGGGACAAAGTTTTACTGGACTTATGTCAAGGACTACCTAAGTGTATTCTCACACTAGGAAATTTTCACAAAATGTTACTGGGCTTATGTCAAGGACTGCCTAAGATGACCACTCTGGGGGACAAAGTTTTATTGGGCTTATGTCAAGGACTGCCTAAGTGTATTCTCACACTAGGCAATTTTCACAAAATGTTACTGGGCTTATGTCAAGGACTATCTAAGATGACCACTCTAGGGGACAAAGTTTTACTGGGCTTATGTCAAGGACTGCCTAAGTGTATTCTCACAGTAGGAAATTTTCACAAAATGTTACTGGGCTTATGTCAAGGACTGCCTAAGATGACCACTCTGGGGGACGAAGTTTTACTGGGCTTATGTCAAGGACTGCCTAAAATGTTCGCTAAGGCAAAAACGGGCTTCCAAACTGCCAGGTCAATTTTCACATAAAGGCCATGGGCAAATGGCAACAAATGGTCTTACGTCACATTGGGACCGCCTAAGCAATTTTCACAAAATTTTGTTGGGCTTATGTCAAGGACTGCCTAATTTATTTCTTATGAGGGGACCTAATTATTTTCTAGGCCAAGAATCATATTTGCATGAGCCAAAGGAGGGCAAATATCTTGGGTATTTATGATATGGTTGGGATGGGGCTTTGAATGAATGGGATCATAAAGCCAATCTTCCAACAAGAAATTATCAATTCTGTCAGGGCCAAAGTAGCCGTACGGCTGGGACAGTGGGTTCCTTTTTTGCATTGAGTTTTGTCTTAGGTCAGGTCATCTTCTTAAGTGCCTTAGTCTGATGTCCAGAAGCAGTTCATCTCTTCCGTTCTCCGAAGTTTTTCTTTCCATGGAGCCTTTTTTATGGAGAAACCACCGAAATTGTCCAAGATTGATCAAGAATGCTTTGAGGGCAAATTTAGGCTTTGGATGCGGCATCATATAAGGAAGAATAAGGACATTTTTCAAGCCCAATTTGGGCTTAGATCCCTTTGGTCCCTCAAGGAATTCATCCCGGATCTTGAGCTTTTGAGGGCTGCTGTGCCTTTTTGGGATATCAGGAGACATGTGTATTGCTTTTCTTACAACAAAATCACTCCAACTTACGAGGATTTCAAGGCTTTGGTGGGGGTGTGGACACGGAGGTCATTGCCTCCCTTCGATCAATGACACAATGTGTGTTGAATGGTTGGTCACTCTTCTTGGTATCCCTTTGGAAGAGGCTCAATGCATGGTTCTTAATCATACTTTTATTGACATTTTGGACCTTCCCGAAAGGTTCATGGATCGAACCGATGAGGTTTCTTGGAATTCCTTCGGGTTGTGTATCCTCGCCTTTTTCTACATGGTTGGTTCCAAAGGCACTTGCCATAGAGTTTTGTTGAGCATCCTTGAGGAATGCCTTACGGGGAAGGATATTGTCCCTTTGATTCTAGGTGAAACCCTTCATGGTATGGACCGTTTGGATTTAGGTGATGGTTTCATGGGCGGTGGTAGCCCCGCTCTTCTTATTATGTGGTTAAGGGAGAGGTTGATGGCCGTTCCCGAGGCTCCTCTTTCTCACAAACCGTGGTCCTACTTTTTGAGAGGCATTCTTTTGGATTTTGCTCAAGGTGATTGGGAGGCATACATGGCTCGGCTTCGGACCTCACAGATTTGCTGGTGGATCCCACATTGGCGCATTGGCTCCATGAGGGAGTATCAGATGGCTCCCTTATTGTTCAGGTGCCGGGACTCTTGGGATCGTCTTTCTACATCCCTTCATTGGTTCGCAAACAGTTTGGATTGTTACAAACTCCTTTGTTAGAGTGGTCGGGTGTCAATCCGGAGCATTTGAGACTTTTGTCATTATCTATGTGGGATCCCTCCACCATTTCATTTCTTACCCGGTCGTGGGCACATTCCGTTTTTCCGGCTTGGGTGCTTCTTAGGAGTGTGGCTAGCACGGTCTTAACCACAGTTTACTTGGATTGGTATGAACAGACTATGGGGCAGACTCAAAGGCTCATTGAGGAGAGGCATGAGGCCATTCTTGGAGGGGATTATGATGGTAGCCGGACTTTGAGGGAGGATGAGGCTGTGGCGAGCGGCCACAACCATACAGGGGATGTCGTTAAGGACTATTAGATTATGGCCGAAAGGAAGATGGCCACGGTGCCTAAGTGTTAGTACCCGACCTGAAAATGAGTTTATTAGGACTTTCCCAAATATACAAGGACTTTATAGGAATTAGAAACCTTACAAAGACTTGTCCCGGATTCCCAAAAATATCTCATTTATGGCAAAATCTATCAAATTAGGTAATAAATGGTTTCCTTAAAACCATGCAGAAACCCTAGCTTAAGAATCAAGTCAGCCGGCAGCCTTGGCCACGCGGCCAACATTGCTCCACGTTGATCTTGGCCACGCGGCCACTCTTGTAACCGGCTTCAACAATGGCCAGGCGGCCAACCTTGCGCTGGATGATCTGGACCATCAGATCCTCCCCTCAGTTTACTATATAAACCAATCCCATGCTATTGGTTTAGGGGATCCGAATTTGAGAGTTCTTAAACACAATTTTGCTCTCTAATTAGCATTCAAACCTCCAAGAAGATCAAGGTTTATTTCTTGCCAACATAGGTAAGTTTTCTAACTTATTTCTTCACGTTCTTGTATTATTTCTAATGTAGATCTTTAATATTCATGTTCTTGCATGTTTATTCATAGTTTCTTCATATTCTTTGCATGCTCATTCATATGTTCATAATATGTTCTTCGCATGTTCTTCGTGTTCATAGATTAAAACCTTATTTATGCTATATTTAGGGTTGCGATCTTCATAATTACATGTTATTTCATAGCCTATGATGATCGAGGGTTCATCAACCCAAGGATGATCTAGGAACTACTTCTAAACCCTAATCTTTAGGTAATTCCCCCCTCATTATGCATGATCCCGATTCTTCTGCCTATTCTAATTCTCGCGAACTACGCTGACCTGAGCTTCTCACATTGAGAGGAACGTAGGCAATCTTCGGATCCGGTCTCAAACACTAACACACTACTAACACATTCATCATGATAGAAAGACCGATCATTCGGGCAATAGGAGTGATAACGTCCAATATTCTTCTCTTGTTGTAATTTGACCCCCGAACCCATTAAACATGCTTTTTCTCAATGTTTTGGCTATAATTAAAACGGCGTGGCGACTCTCATAATTTTAATGTTACTATGAATATTCCCAAATTCAAACACACGTATTCACACTAAGATTGAGGCACGGATGGAGGATCTCCGAGCTAGGGCCGCAGTTAACAGGGCTTTGAGGGCAACTGGGCTCATCGAGGAGATTGGGAGAGTACTCGATTTTGGGAGGAAGGAGATCGAGATTTTTGATGTGAAGAAGAAGAAAACTCGGAGGAGCCAAAAGAAGAAGTGGAAGGATGAGGAATAATGACAATTCCTACTATTATAAGTATCCACCCATTGCCATTGCAGACACATTAGTTTGTTTTAAATGTCTTAGTTTTGTTTTCAACATGTTATTTTGAGTTGAGAGTAGACCGTGCTTAGACTCATCAAACAAGTGTTTTAACTATGGTGGCAATGGTTATTTATCTTTGATTTTCATAAGGCTAGTTTGCATTTGTATAAAGCCTCTCTAAGAACCAAATTTGAAATTTATTTATTTTTTAGACCGGACCAATAATTGGCTGCCTATGTTCCCCTTTTACAAATAAGACTAAGGGTCTCAGGTCATCATAGTTCATTTGCATGAATTCTGGTGCGACCCTGTTTTTTCTCTAAATTGCCCAAATTGGTTTTCAATCTAGGTGGGTATATTCTTTTAGCACTTTTTTTTTAAACAAAGTAACGGCGGAGCTTATCACCATTGATCGGGTGCATGAAAGGGTTGCCATCCAAGTCTGCAAGTCTCATTGCGCCTCCCGAAAAGATTTCTTGTACCACAAAGGGACCAATCCATACGGGTTCCCACTTTCCATCGGGATTAGACCTTCCCAGGGGTTTTTCTTTGAGAACCAAATCTCCTACCCGAATTTGTCGGGGCTTCACCTTTTTGTCAAAGGCCCGTTATTCTCCCTTGGTAGGCACGGATATGTTCCATGGCCTTCAAATGGCATTCATCCAACAGGGCCAATTCATCATGCTGGCTTCGGAGCCAATCTACCTCATGAATTTGGTTTTCTAGCAGAATCCTTAGAGACGGGACCTCCAACTCAGCCAGGAGCATGGCTTCCATCCCGTAAGTCAAGGTAAAAGGGGTTTCGCCGGTGGCTATTCTGACTGACGTTCGGTAGCCCCACAATGCTAGATGTAGCTTTTCAGGCCAATCCCTACCCCGTTTTGCCATATTTTTGATGATTCTCTCAAGAGTTTTATTAGCGCCTTCTACCGCACCATTGGTCTAAGGCCTATAAGGGGAAGACTTGTAGCGAGTGACTCGAAACTCTTTCAACAGTTGGTCACATTCGCCTTTAAAATGTGAGCCATTATTTGTGATGACCTCATTTGGAACTCCGTAACGGCACATGATGTTCTCCTTGATGAATCCCGCAACCTTCTTAAAAGTGAGGACTTTGTAGGACTTAGCTTCAACCCATTTTGTGAAGTAGTCTACGGCTAAGACAAATTCGTGCCCATTGCTTCCGGGTGGAGAAATTTTTCTGATGATGTCGATGCCCCAAGTCGAGAAGGGCCACGGGATTATCATGCAATACAAGTGATGGGGTGGTAGGTGATTAAGGTTGGAAAACCGTTGACACTTATCACACCTTTTCACAAACTGTATACAATCAGTTTCCATCGAAATCCAAAAGTATCCCATTCGTAGGATGACTTGCATTAATCCTCGAGCGTTCATGTGCGGGCCAAAAATTCCACTGTGGACTTCTTGCATGAGCTCCTTTGCCTTTTCCATGATTATGTATCTTAGGAGGAGGCCTTGGTGGCGATTCTTATACAAGGTGTCCCCTAGGATGACATAGTGAGATGCTAACCGCTTGAGGGCTACCATACCTTTGGCTTTGATCCCATCCTTATACTCTCCTCTCTCATCTGTGAAGGAAGCTTCTCCTTCTTTGAGAAATTGATAGATTTGGTTGTACCACGGCTCTTCTACCTTTTCCGGAACTCTGTCTATTTCGCAATAATAGGCCGGGTTTTCTTTTCTACCAACTCGGAAGGGTTTTATGGATTTCCCTTTGGGGATTTCCACCAAGGAGGCCAAGGTGGCCAATGCATCCGCGAAACGGTTCCGATCCCTTGGTAGGTAATGAAATATGACCTCTTTGAATTGGGCCATGAGTTCTTCGTCTTCCATTTGTTTGAGACTTGGTTGATGATCAAGGCCGAATCCCCGTATACTTCCAATTCTTTCACATTCCTTTCAAGGGCGGCCTCTAAGCCGGATGTGAATGCCTCATACTCGGCGGCATTGTTGGTCACATCAAATTTTAACTTAATGGCAATGGGGGTGTGCTCATCCTTTGGATCAACCAAGAGCATTCCAATGCCATTTCCCCTCTTGTTTGCTGCGCCATCAAAGAACAATTGCCATTTGTTTTCGCCCTCGAGAACGAATATCCATTCGTCGGGGATATGTGGCTCGGTTCCCTTTTCTTCGTTGCTGGGGAAATCTGCTAAATGTTCTGCCATGGCTCTTCCTTTGACCGCTTTTCGTGTCACGTGACTGATGTCGTATTCTGCTAGGAAGAATGACCATTTGGCGAGTCTCATGGAAAGAGATGGCTTTTCCAACAAGCATTTGATGGGATCTATCTTGGAGATGAGCTGTATTGAGTGAGAATGCATGTAGTGTTTCAACTTTCTCACCACCCATACTAGTCCGGCACACATTTTTTCAATGGCGGAGTAGTTAAGCTCACTCATTTGCAGTTTTCGGCTCATAAAGTAGATGGCATTCTCCACTTTTGAATCTCTTTTTTCTTGGGCCAACATGGTTCCCACTGACGTATCCATTACAGTCAAGTATAACAAGAGAGGCTTATCCTTGTGTGGAGGGCAAAGGATTGGCGGATGAGTAAGGTAGGCCTTGATTTTCTCAAAGGCCCTTTGACATTCCTCATTCCATTCAACCTCTGCGTTCTTTCTCAATAATTTGAAAATGGGTTCACATGTGAGAGTGAGTTGATTTATGAAATGGCTAATGTACTGCAATCGTCCTATGAAGGTTTTCACTTTTGTTTGGGTGTGGGGTGGTCTCATTTCCATAATTGCCTTCACCTTTTTGGGGTCGATTTCAATGCCACGTTCGGTGACCATATACCCCAAAACTTTGGCACGGGAAACCCCAAAAGTGCACTTAGCCGGGTTGAGCCTCATGGAGTGCTTTCTTAACCTGTCAAAGGATTTCCTTAGGTCAACCAAATGCTGTCCATCGGTACCTTTGGAGTGGATAATCATGTCATCTACATACACCTCTTTTTCCTTGTGGATCATGTCATGGAAGAGTGCGGTTGCGACCCTTTGGTAAATAGCCCTAGCGTTCCTTGCCTAAAAGGCATCACGGTGTAACAAAAGGTCCCCCATGGGGTGGTGAAGGCAGTCTTTTTTTGGTCTTCTTCAGCCATTTTAATTTGATTGTATCCGGCAAAACCGTCCACGAAGGACTTGACCTCGAAGCTAGAGGTTGTGTCCATAAGCATGTCGATGTTTGGGAGAGGGAAGTCTTCCTTAGGGCTTACTTTGTTGAGGTCCCTGAAGTCGACACAACATCGGACTTTTCCATTGGCCTTTGTCACTGTCACTATGTTGGAAAGCCTTGAGGGATATTCTATCACCCTTATGAAGCCGACTCGGAGCAATTTCTCAATCTCTTCTTTGACTTGCAAATACCATTCCGATTTGATTCGTCGAAGCTTTTGCTTAACCGGTTTCACTTCGGGATCCACGGGCATGTCCTTGTAAGACCAAGAGAAGACATCCACATATTCCTTGAGAAACTTAACCAAGTCTTTCCTCTTGCCCCCTTTGAAGTAGCTACCAACCTGTGTCTCTTTTGGTTCATCCGCAGTCCCCAAATTAACCTTAGTCAAAACCTCTTCGGCAGCTTGGGCACGGTTTTCCTCTCGGTCAATAACCTGTTTTGAGAGTTTTTTAATGTATTGTTTGTTTAGTGCGTCTGCATTATTAGGTGATTCATCATTAACCATTTTCAGATTATTAGTTAATTTATCATCTAATAAATTGGCAATGAGGGGATACTTGGAAAGGTCTATCATTTCATTCAATGCAAATGGGAATACAATATTAGCTACAAGATCATAATCCTTGGGTGTGAGGCCCGAGGAAACAGACTCAAACTCAAAGACAAGAGATTGAGGGGACTCGGTTACATTCGACCCTATGACGTTCGACTCTAAAGGGTGGGGAACCAATCCAAGTTTTGCGGTCATTTCTTCCTTACAAGCCACAGGTCCGGAGAAGGTCACCCAATTCTTCAGAAGCATATCATCTTGCCCAACCAAGGTGCGGGGGTCGAAAATCTCGGGGGATCCATCCTCTATTGCAGCTACCATTTCTTTCCCTAGATCAATTAAATCTGGTACAACCAACTCTTCTCCAAATAACCCTTGCATCACCACGCCATTCCATTCGTCATCTGTGACTTCCTCTTTGGATTTCTTGGGAGCCCACTCCCCAAACTCGTACTTTTCATACAGACACCAAACGGGTTCTTCTTCCTTGCCGTTTCCTTTTACGGACCAAGCCTCGAATTGTTTCACCATTTCAGGCACCCCTTTGAAAGAGTATTCACGTGTCACCGTGGTCTTGGTGGGACCTGGCATCTTAGGCGTATCCAGGAATGCCCTCCTCACGGGGTTGGTGGTCATCCCTCGGAATCTCGTAAGGTCCTCTTGAAGCCTGTCCCAATTGGTTACCATTGGCTCCTTTTTCCTTGGGGCTTCGGTTTGGACCCCTCCTTTCACGAAGTACCGGCTCATATCAAAGGTATATGGGCGAAGGTTAGGAGCCTTATACGGGACTCCTTGTGCTCTGGATTAGTTCTTCCTTCGGGCCATTTCCTTATCCATTTTGAGGTCTTCGGGACATGGCTTATACCCCAGGCCGTGGAGTGTCTTTTGTTCCCTAATCTCGACAACCTTGTGAGTCCCTTGGAGCTTCTTCCCAAGACCAAGTCCCGGGAGGTAATGCATCAAACGCATCATTTTCATTGTGGGGGGAATTTTATCCTTGGTGAGTGTGAGGTCCACACAACAAACATGGGTCTCGGAAGGTATTTCCGTGAAGCCGGTCAAGACCATACCGTTCTCCTCGTGCTTAATTTCCAGCACAGGAATCCCGTTGGTGTTAGTTCCTTCCATGGTGACACTGTCCCCGAAAATGATCGTTAGGTTACCTCCTTGCATATATTTCACGCACTGATGAAGGGTGGAAGCTACTCCATTGACTTTATGGATCCAAGGACGGCCTAACAAGGCGGTGAAAGAGATAGGGATATCAAGCATTTGGAAATCAGTTGGCATCCTTTGATTTCCAAACCATAGGTTCAAAGTGACCATCCCTAGGACCGATCGGGCTGTAGAGTCATAAGCTTTGACGGTAATTGTGGAGGGCCTTAGGTCGTCGTCTTTGAGACCGAGGAGGTCCATTATTTTGGCACGCAAGACCTTCATAGCGGAACCATTATCAACCAAGACCCAAGGGAGGCGGCACTCGTCCAACTGTACCGTAATGTAGAGGGTTTCATTGTGGTTAGCCCCAAATTTAGGCAAATCCAGATCGGTGAAGGTGATGATGTTTCCATACTAAACACTTCTAATCTTTTTTACAGCCTCCTTCGGGGTAGTCGTGGTAGGCACCATGGTTTGAGCCAGGAATTCTTCCAACTTAAGCTTATGCAGGTAAGACGACGTAAGGAGGGACCAAAGGGATATGTTGGCTTGGGTCCTCTTTAGTTGAGTAAGGATGGGTTCTTCCTTTTCGAGATCCATGTCTCCTGCCTCTTTGGCAAAAGAGGGTGGTAAGCGGTGTTGGGTTTCATTGTAACATGCGCAGTGGAATTAAGCATTTAAAATTTTCATAAAACCCAAAGCCATAGATCCGTTCATATGATTATATAATATACATGCAATATGAATACTAGAATACTAACCCTTGATGACTTTGAATTTTAGCCTTTGATCTTGTAGGAGAATTTGAAGCTTGATCACGAACAAGTAAGAACACGAACTTTGAAGATGATGAGCTTCACCCTCTAGCGGTATCCATACCTCGAACGAATATCAAGAGCACTTGATCTTGGTTGCTAGACCAAAATTATGAAACACACTTTCACAATTATATTGACTATATGGAATTATGAATTCTTGATCTTAGATTTCAAATCACTAATCAAGAATATTGTTCTCTCAATGAACTAGGTAGATCAACCTTAATGGCTGGTGAAAAAGGCTTTATATAGGTCCTAGTCCTTAACCCTTAAGGACCTAGGATTCCTAATCCCGTCACCCAATTGAGGAAATAACTTTCTGTCCAATCAGCACGGGCACGGTCGTGCCCTAAAACTGGCACGGTCGTGCCAATAGGGTCTAGCCTGGCCTCCGAAATCTGATTATTGGCACGATCGTGCTTTATAATCGGCACGGCCGTGCCTAGCACGGTCGTGCGTTATAACCAGCACGGTCGTGCCACCAGGTTCGAGCCATGCTTCCCTTATGCCGATTATTGGCACGGTCGTGCGCTATAATCGGCACGGTCGTGCCAGACCAGAAAAAGCTCAAATCTTCATAATTCCAATTCAGTCCTTTGGGATTCGTTCTATTTGTGTGTGACCCTCTAGGATTACACTATGTTGGCAATGAGTCCAAACATGAACCCATAAGATATGATTAGGTTCTAGCAAACCGTCATACATACCCAAATAATGTAACTAGATACAAGTCTGCATTCCATTTAGAATATGTCATAATCCTTTTGTCCACGATGTCATTGAACATAAGTCATGGTCAACAAGTCAACTTGTTTTGTTCAATACTTTCTCGATTCCGAATATGTTGATAATCCAAATGACATTGATCCAATCAATTCATTTGATTCCGGCCGAACATTTTCATCAACATTATTCCTACGAGAGGCCCAAGCTTGACATCTCTCCGAAGAGGGAAAAATCCATCACAGCTTATTATTCTTCCCTACATGAATTCGATTATGCCAATCATACCCTTTATAACTACCCGGTTAAAGGTAGCGTTTGAATATTGTAAGTACCCCAATCTGAAACCGACCTATTTTAGAGGTAGCCTTAGCACCATTTCAGGGATAAGCTAATAGGCCAGGACCTCCCTAGGATAAGCTATAAATTCTAGGACTACTCTGGTATAAAATTGGAAAAATCCAGAAGCTCGCCATGCTGAGCCGTACGGATGATTTGGGAACTAGAGGTGCCTAGCCGTACGGCTGGTTTGGGCGCACTCAGTCCCTATAAATAGAACCCCTTGCTGATCATTTCAAGGGGGGAAGAAATACACATTAGAGAGGTCACTCTGCTGGAATTGCCACAGAGCAAGAGTGAGAGTGATCACAAACCAAAAAAGGAGAGAAGAAAGGAAGATTGGCCTTAACCATCATAGGTAAAGCCACCTCCCCCCTCCTTTCTCTTCATCTTACTCCTATTTTCTTTCTTATATCTTGGTTATACATGTATTTATTCTTCATTCATGTAAAGACTTGTCCATTTCAAGCACCTTTTGTTTCTTGCAAGACTTGTCCATTTGTAGACACCCCGCCTTGGACCTCTCACTTTGATTGCATACAAAGTATTTTTATTTAACTCATTTTCGTTAATTTCTGTTACTTCGGTTAAGTTCCTAACTGATTCGGTTAGTTTTGGACTAAACTGCATAACAGAGTTAACTTTTAGGGTCATTCTGTCCTTTTCTGCCGCGGGCGCTTCCGGAACTGTTAACGGGCTGCGCGCGCGTCTCGCCCCAAAAGCGGGACTCGCGCGCTTCCCATTTTGGCAGTAACGGATTGCACCTTATTTCCCTCCCTTTTCTTATTTGCAACATCTCTTTCTTGATCACAAAAGACTTCTTTTCTCATCCACATTCACCCCCCTAGTTTTATAACCTCCAATCCCATTATTCTAGCCATCTCTTTAAAACAAAATAATTCATTTTTATTTTATTTGATTTTCTTTTATTTCTTTCATTTATTATTTTATTTATCTTATTTTCTATTGGTCAATTCCATCTCACATGGATTGACCAATTTCCCTCCAACCTTTCCCTCTCTTTTTTACCTATAAAAACCATCATCTTCTACCTTAGAAAGGGACTCTTTTTACACTCTTTGGAGGAACTTCATCTTCCCTACAAGAACTATACACAAGTTCTCTCAACACATTTTCCCTACAAACAAACACTACACAAAGTGTTGCACAACCATTTCTCTACAAACAACACCATCTTCAAGTCAAAGTCTAAGGTCCTCTTTTCTAAAGGTACTTTTATTCTTCTTCTCTTTTATTCTAGTCTTACTAGTATGCAATCCCCATCAATTGGGACATGACCAAATGACCACTTTACTACGTTAAAGTTGGTTAAGGTTATCTCCCTACATTTTAATCTCTACTTTAATTTCCTATACATTTCTTAATGTAATTGTTTAGCATAAATTTATAAATAAAACAATTCTCTTTTCTTCCCCTTTTCTTTACATTATAATTGATAGCACTGTTAATAAATTGAAGGACATTTAGCATTAGAACACCAATAGTAGCAAGACCCGCGTAAGCGGGGCGGAGTGGGTGTTTAAGTACTTCCCACTCCGTCACCTAACCCCCGAACCCTTCTCTCCCGAATCTCTGGTTTTGTACATAAATTAGGCTATTTCTAGGTTTTTCTTATGTTCCTTTAAAAACATAGGTGGCGACTCTAAACAATCTAAAACAAGTTAGACATCCTAGGATAATTCACCGCTCTAGCCAAGTTGTGGTTTCCCGGGGTATCTACAGTGGCGACTCTGATGGGGACGATTTAGAGGGTTAAACTTGCGTTCTTAACTTTTGGTGTTCTTATTACCGTTTTCTGGGCATTCTGGTAAAAAGGGTGGGAAGCGCGCGCCTCCGGCCTTCTTGGCCTAACGCGCGCGCGTCCGACCCTTATTATCAGAATCGCCCGCCTTCCTTCTTGTCCTTCAATTTCATATTTCTGTGCTAACAAGTTTCTGCAGGGGAAGGTTACATAATTTGGGACCAGGGCAATCCCCTGAGTCTGCAGTTTCTTCTAACATTCTGACAGGTACCCCAGATGCGCGCGCCTCCCATATTCATTGCCCAATGCGCGCGCTTCCCACATCACTTCCCTGAGGCGCGTACTTCTGGGCAATTTTCCAGAAACAGAACAGTGCACAGAAAGCAGAACAGAGCAGAAAGACAGTGTGTGGGCACCGGGCCTGCATACAATTTCTTTTACTTTCTGTTTATTTTTACCGGTCACACGGGTGATTCGGGAGTTGTAAATATGTGCTTATTTGTTTCCTTTTTTTCTTTCTTTGAAAAAAAATTTATTTTTTTGTCACTTGTTAGAACTCACACTACATGCACATATTCTTATCAATTGCTCACTATCGAGTCGCATAAGTCAACCCCAAACCCGTCGAGGCCCGTCCTAGAAAGTTTCAAGCTCCACCCGACCTTGACTCTTTCGAATCGGTCAACCTCAGCCCGTGGCGTAGTTCAAGACTACATGCCGGGGGTGACCTTTAAGCCTCTCTTTAGCCGAGCACAACCCACACAATTCTAGTCTAGGGTCTAACACTCCGTGACTCAAGTCGGTTTTTCATGTATCGAGATTTCCCTAAACTAATGTCTTCAAATCATACATGCCAACTTGTTGCAATGGACGAAATAAAACTCCGTCCCCAAAAGTGGGCATTTTGGACGAAAATAAAAATCCGTCCCCGCATGTATGATTTACTACATTAATTTAGTTTAATCCCGTCACATGTAGGTATCACAAACGTGGTGGAATCCGATGAGTATATGGGACCGCGAGAAGGTCTATATACTAGTGTGACGATTCCACTATTTTTCTAGAAACCCCAAAAACGACTCCGTCCTTCCGACTTTGTAAATAAAAAAAATAGTCTTTTTCTTTATGTGGTTGAGTCTTTTTCCTTTGTTGTGGGTGAAGTTACTTTACTCAAAAGGTGTTTGTGGGGCCTTCCTAAGATCAACCGTGTTCTCTCCATAGGTCCAATGGCTTCAAATGGCAACGACAACGGCATTCCCATGTCCAACGAAGGGTTATTCCGCATGGTGGAAGCATTGAAAGAGCAAGTTGATACACTAGCCGAGAATGTCCGCCGCAAGGATGATCTATGGCGAGCTCGTTACAAGCATGTGAAAACGGTCCACGAGAAAGAAGTTGCTCAACTCAAGAACCGATTAAAGGGGCTCACGAATGAAGGAAAGGTCCAAAGCATTGATACCGGTTTGGTCAACACTCTCATGTCCTACATTGACCAAAGGCTTAGTGGGCTAAATTTGCACAAGGGCCCGAGCACCGATCTCCATCAAGCTTCCCTCCTCATGAACACAATGGAGGCTCTTCCCGAAAAATTCAAGATGCCCGATATTGGCAAGTTCAAAGGCACCTCTTGCCCCGACGCTCATGTCGACTCCTACATTTGGGCCATGCTGCCGAAGAAAGTGTCTCCTCAAATAATGGCACAATGCTTCCCGCTTACTCTCGATGGGGTCGCAAAAGATTGGTACATGGGTCTTCCGATTTCCACCCGCCTCAATTGGGATGCCGCTATGCTTGCCTTCAAGTCACAATACCAAGGCAACTCCATGTTCCGTCCCACCAAGAAAGAATTGGAGAGCACCGTGCAAATGGGTGATGAATCATTTGGGGGCTTCTATCGCCGTTGGAACGACAAGCTAGCCGAGATGGTTGATAGGCCTTCCAAGAAGGAACAAATGGACATCTTCTTGAAGTGTTTGAAAATGGACTACCGCACTAATCTTAGTGGGGCTTTTCACTCCGATTTTGCAAGCATGTATGATGCGGGAATTAGAGTCGACAATTTGCTCCGAGAAATGGTCGAGTCTTCCTACGAGACAAGCTTCAACGATGAAGGGTTCCCGAGCAATCGGAGCAACGACATGGACGAATGTAGTGACATGGAAGACTACAACGACAATGGGGACTACGACAACAATCTTCGTTTCTCTTTCTCTACTTAGAAAATAGGATTTAAAAAAAAAAAAAAAAAAAAAAGGAGTCAAAAGTCCTCTTTAGTGTGCATCAATGTTTTCTCTCGTCCCATGTTAAGTGTCGAGTCTTATCATCGAATAAAAAAAAGTCGTTCTTGTCCTCATACACTCTTCCAAGTTGTTCAATCTAATTCTTGGCAAAATGATGAAAAGATGTCTAAACGAGTTTTGGAACGAAGTCCATCACTTGAACGCCTAGGGGCTAAACATCGTGACGAAGGCGACAACATCAAATCCAAGACATCAAGCGACAAAGAAAGGTGGAGCAACAACCATGGAGACATCAAGCAAAGTTTTCAAAGGGGGATTAAAAAAAAAAAAAATGCTCGCTAGGTTGAACTCAAATTAACCTAGGCAAATGTTAGAGCACAAAAAAAAAAAAAAAAAAAAAAAAAAAAAAAAATCCCCCTCAATCAAAGAAGTTCACATCAACATCAACATCATTCCACCAATGAACGACGAACCGACATCAACAACAAATCACGACGAAGCAACAAATCCTCACATCAAAAGGAGGATCCACAAGAACTACGGTGACCTGAGCCTCTACACTGGAGGAACGTAGGCAACCTTCGGGTCCGGTCTCATGCAAGAAAGAAGATATGTTTAGCCCTAGCGAGTTATGGTGATTGGCCTTCATCTTGAACTTGTCAAGACATCTTTGTACGATTCATTTGCCAATGAATTAATCACCAAAAAGATTGAACAACTTTCTTAGATTTGGAATCATTTCGCGCTCCTTGTCGAGTCTAGGGACTTCTATTCTTTCTGCATACTCCCAATTTCTTGCAATCAAATTGGGGCTTTCCTTCTCTTCTCTCTTAATAACTTACTTGCCTTCGCGAGTCATTCAATTCAATAAAAAATACATGTCAATACTAGGGACACTTTCCTAGTCAAGTCAATGTCACTCATCATTAGTGACAAAAAGGTCTCCACCGCAAAATCACATGTCTTATCTCCTTAGCTAGAGTCAATGCACACTTCCTCATCAATTGAGTCAAAAAAAAATGATGAAGACGCAAAAGAGATGCCCGCTAGATTGAAAACCCGAAAGGGCGGTCTAGGCAAAAAACAGGGTGTGTCATAAAAAAAAAATGAGAGAGTGAGAGAGAGAAGGGAAAGAGAAATGGAGATCCCCGGCCTCTAAAGAAGACAAGTTCTACATTGAATCTCCTCAGCAAGTCAATTCCCCACCGAGTCAACTTTGGGATTGCAAAAGGCTCGACAAGATATAGCACCATCAAAGGTTGTCTTGGGTTATCGGCATCATTCTCCAGCCGTGTGCATTTTTGGGTTCATGAAAAGAAGGCCCGTGGTAACCAAGATCCATCCGAGAACAAGCCCATCATAAAAGGGCACGAGGTTGCACAAATAATCCCTAGCTAGTCAATTGGCTTGGGCAGCAAATAGCAACAACATGTGTCTCAGTTTTCAAGGCTTCTTCAAGTATGTGCTTCTAAAGTACGCCGAAAGTCTCCCGAGAAATGGAGTAGCTCTTGCCATATCCTCTCATGTTTATTCCCTCACACGAGGACGAGTCACTCTTGCTTTGCTCAACAAATGGTGACGCCCTAGGGGCTATGTGACTCAAGAACAAGGGATTCTTTTGCTTCATTAGGCAATCAATACGCCCTAGGGGCTGTGCTCAAGAAAGATGTGTGAGACTATCCTCAAAGTCCCTCAAAAGGGATGTCAAAAAGCCCTCTTGTCATGTGTGCCCGTGCTCGTTTCCCCAATCAAGGGTGGACCTTTCTCGCAATCAATGATGGCACTCTAGGGGCTATGGTCAAGTCTTAAAGGCTCCCTCGGCAAAGAGCAATTAACTCCCCAGCAGTATCCCCAGCCGAGTCATGTGCAACATTGGAAGCTTCCTCAATTCGGCACCGAAGGTCTCAACGGGCTTCGCAATCTACAATCTTTTGGGCTACGGCATTACAGTAATTCAAGCAAAGGACAGTATTAGGGCTTCGCGACCGACAGTCTTTTGGGCAACAATACTCGAGCAAGTGCAATGTGGAGTAGTCTTATGGCTCCATGAGAACAATCAAGATTCAAGGGTCTCTCAACACTTCAAGTCAAAGGCCTCTTGGTTTTAAATGAAGACTCCGATGTTATAAATGAAGTTGATGATTTTTGTTAGAACTCACAGCGAGATTTTGAAGGAATTCTTAGAGAAAAGGAAAAAGATTCAATATGCTAAACTCTAATCAAAACAGGGTTATAGCGGGAAATGCCACGGCCAATCCCAATGTTTCTGCAATTCAGCACCCCCTTCTCCAAGATCAAAAGCACAAGGTGCAGCTCAGATAAAGTTGGGCCATAGCACTAGTTGCATCCGAAGATCCGTCATTAGTTAAACTCAAGAAGAGTCAAGCAAGCATACTCATTTGAGACTTTATCACGCCAAGACCTTATCCTCCGCGACCTCGACGGCACCGCAAGACATTACTGCATCCTTTGACATAAGCCCTCAGCCATTTGGGTATCGACCACAATGAGGCCATTCATCTCCCCAGTAAGATCAAGAAGGAGATCTCTATCAAGAATTCTACCAAACGGTACATCCGCTCTCAATGCCGAGCCAATCACGAGATAATTTGGGGCTTTACAATGAAAGGTCTTCACATCCCACCATCTACAAGCCCACGACACTTGGAGATTTGCAATATCTCGAAGCTTGGCATCAACGATCTCCTCTTGGGGCTTGCTCACTACAACAACAAAGGGCGATTTACTCGAATGGGCCAAGAGCTGATTTATCTTGGAGCTATGCAAGTCCCTCAAAATTTGGCATCAAAGGCATTCTAGGGGCTTTACAATCAGCAACCCCTCATCTCGGCATCAAAAGCCTTTTGAAGCCCCATAATCGACAAATCTCTTGGGGCTAGACATCAATCTTCGTTGGGCACACCGGCGACAACAGAATTCAAGCGAGGCAATCCGGACTTCGACTGAACATGACTTGATCTTGGGTTGGCTTCACAAGCACACAATGGTTAAAATGGTTCACCCACGAACTAAAAAAATATATATTTTCCTCACATGTGTGCATATTCTTTCCTTTCAAAAAAAAAAAAAAAAAAGATTTTTCTTTTACTTTTTCTCCTTCTATGTTCAAAAGTATGTGCTTTACTTTGCTTTGCTCCTAGCTTCTCCTCCAGCATTCTCCATCATCCTTGAACTACGCTGGTCTGATTCCCTTCAAAGGATACGTAGGCAGCCTTTGGCACGACCAACCCATCATTCAGAATGTCATCTCAACAACATTCCATCGAAGGCAACGGCAGTTCATCATCTTCATCAAAAGTATCAACATCCTTCGGCAATCCATCTCCAATCAAGCGGTAATGGTAAGTAAAGGTATGAATGCATCTGAGGCTTTCCTCAAATCACACCGCACACAAAATCACTTTCTCCATTCCTATAAAAGCTCTCTCTCATGCAAAACTGCTCTCAAATCACATTGCACCACGAGCACAATTTCTCTCTTCAGGCATCTTCTTGCACAAACACATATACCTGCCAAGCACACACATAACATGTATCACCACGAAGTCAACAGCTTCCGCTACTCAAGGCACTTCATCCCCAGCAGAAAATGGTCCACAGTCAACCATGCCCGCATCCCCACGGACTCATTCAAAGGTTCACTAACGGCCTCCTCAAAGGTTCACTAACGGCCTCATCAACGGATTTCACTAACGGATTCGTCAACAAAGGTTCACTAACGGCCTCAAAGGTTCACTAACGGCCTAATCAACGGATTTCACTAACGGATTCGTCAGCAAAGGTTCACTAACGGCCTCATTCGAAGGTTCACTAACGGCCTCATCAAACGGATTTTACTAACGGATTCGTCAACAAAGGTTCACTAACGGCCTCATTCAAGGGTTCACCAACGGCCTCGAAGGTTCACTAACGGCCTCCTCAAAGGTTCACTAACGGCCTCAAGGTTCACTAACAGCCTCCTCAAAGGTTCACTAACGGCCTCATTCAAGGGTTCATTAACGGCCTCAAGGTTCACTAACGGCCTCATTCAAAGGTTCACTAACGGCCTCCTCGAAGGTTCACTAACGGCCTCATTCAAAGGTTCACTAACGGCCTCACTCAACGGATTCAGCCGGCAGGTTTACCAATGGATCATGCCACCCCCCTCTATCAACAAAAGACGCTCACACAGGAAACGCACCCCTATCTCAAGCAATTTCAAATTACTGCTTTCATCGAGTCTTTGCTTTCTTTTCTTTCTTTTTCTTTGGACCTCTCACTTTGATTGCAT
This sequence comes from Campanula takesimana, assembly GCA_026119855.1. Lineage (NCBI taxonomy): Eukaryota > Viridiplantae > Streptophyta > Magnoliopsida > Asterales > Campanulaceae > Campanula > Campanula takesimana. The sequence continues at coordinate 333,133 of JAOWBW010001073.1, read as the reverse complement.
ACAAAGTATTTTTATTTAACTCATTTTCGTTAATTTCTGTTACTTTGGTTAAGTTCCTAACTGATTCGGTTAGTTTTGGACTAAACTGCATAACAGAGTTAACTTTTAGGGTCATTCTGTCATTCTGTCCTTTTCTGCCGCGGGCGCTTCCGGAACTGTTAACGGGCTGCGCGCGCGTCTCGCCCCAAAAGCGGGACTCGCGCGCTTCCCATTTTGGCAGTAACGGATTGCACCTTATTTCCCTCCCTTTTCTTATTTGCAACATCTCTTTCTTGATCACAAAAGACTTCTTTTCTCATCCACATTCACCCCCCCTAGTTTTATAACCTCCAATCCCATTATTCTAGCCATCTCTTTAAAACAAAATAATTCATTTTTATTTTATTTGATTTTCTTTTATTTCTTTCATTTATTATTTTATTTATCTTATTTTCTATTGGTCAATTCCATCTCACATGGATTGACCAATTTCCCTCCAACCTTTCCCTCTCTTTTTTACCTATAAAAACCATCATCTTCTACCTTAGAAAGGGACTCTTTTTACACTCTTTGGAGGAACTTCATCTTCCCTACAAGAACTATACACAAGTTCTCTCAACACATTTTCCCTACAAACAAACACTACACAAAGTGTTGCACAACCATTTCTCTACAAACAACACCATCTTCAAGTCAAAGTCTAAGGTCCTCTTTTCTAAAGGTACTTTTATTCTTCTTCTCTTTTATTCTAGTCTTACTCGTATGCAATCCCCATCAATTGGGACATGACCAAATGACCACTTTACTACGTTAAAGTTGGTTAAGGTTATCTCCCTACATTTTAATCTCTACTTTAATTTCCTATACATTTCTTAATGTAATTGTTTAGCATAAATTTATAAATAAAACAATTCTCTTTTCTTCCCCTTTTCTTTACATTATAATTGATAGCACTGTTAATAAATTGAAGGACATTTAGCATTAGAACACCAATAGTAGCAAGACCCACGTAAGTGGGGCGGAGTGGGTGTTTAAGTACTTCCCACTCCGTCACCTAACCCCCGAACCCTTCTCTCCCGAATCTCTGGTTTTGTACATAAATTAGGCTATTTCTAGGTTTTTCTTATGTTCCTTTAAAAACATAGGTGGCGACTCTAAACAATCTAAAACAAGTTAGACATCCTAGGATAATTCACCGCTCTAGCCAAGTTGTGGTTTCCCGGGGTATCTACACCATTATCAAGCACTATATACCTATCTATTACATTACTATCTTGTCCAAGCTATGAGAAGTTCCAAGGTGCCCTCCATACCTTGTATGGAAGAGGTTCTAAACCTAGACACTCATAGACTTGTTGATTGTCATTTATATTCCTTATTCATTTAAATGGTATGCTTGTTTGGCCATGATAATCATGAGGGTGATGAAACGTTAGTGTTCATCATTTTCCTCTTTGGTTTAGCCTCAAAATCCCACTCTTGGGTCATAAAGATTCAATCTTTATGTGTTGTTTTGACTCTTGGAAAGATTTTAAGTCATAAAATATCATCTTGGTGATAAAGTTCCAATCTTTATTCACCAAATGACCAACTTGGGTCCAAAGGGGACATTCATCAACTTTCTTGATTTTCTCCTATGATTGCTCATGATCACACCCAAATACTCGTTTTAGGGGACCAAGTGATGATCATTTAGGATAGGAATGATGTTATAAAACTTGTAAAATGATTTCTTGCAAACTGGGATAAAAAACAGTTTGTCCAGCTTCAGACAGAATGCCCTGTTTCTGTTCTGAACTGGACTGTTCTTGAGCAAACTGTAAAACCCCATAATCGCCTCCTCCAGCCGTACGACTACTTTAGGTAGGAGGGCAAAATTGTCTATTTTGCCCTCTGACCTTTGTCTTATCACTCAAGGCCCCTTTTTCAGCCGAGTTTCTCAAATAAAATCAATAACAGAATTTTTCCGTTAAATACACATACACATATGCACATTTTAACGAACTTAGGGAGACTCGGCTTTATCCGAGGAAACTTGAGAGGAAGTAAAAACTCCTCCCAAGTTGTAACCTGACCTCCAAACCTTTGAACTCAAACCTTTGTCATTTTGTTGTGTTTAAAATTAACAAAATGTGGCGACTCCATTAAATTTGACCGGTTCCCGTGTTTAGCATTTTGTCCTCGTGCGAACTTCGCTTGTTTCGCCCCGAGGGCGGGATCCTTACAGTGGCGACTCCGCTGGGGATTAGAGTGTTTTCGGACTTCTTTCTAGAAGGTTCGGGGGCATTCTTGTGTGGGTCAAACTCCCGTTCCCATTAGTTAACTTCTTGCATATTTGTGTGTGTTTGCTGTTTCTGTTTGAACTGTTTTGAGTACATACGTTCTGGAAACACAATAAACTGGGGCTTGATGATCAGAAGTTGGAGAAACTGAGAAAAATCTTCACCCTCTTGCTTTAGCCGTACGGCTACTTTGGGTAGGGACCAGAATGTTGCCAATTAACAGTTTGGTGTAGGGCTGCAACATTCTGAGTGCCCCCTCTGCTTCTGCTTGTCCAGGTTCCAAATTTACAGTCTTACTTGTGCACCTTACCTTCATTCTTTTGGCCAAAACTTGGTTTTAAAAGGTAATAAAACTTGGTTATGCATGATCTTTTGTCAATAAAATGGGGTTCCAAAACCTCGTCGTGCATAACCCATTTTTGTAAGGGTTTTCTTGAGTCTCCTCGTTGTGCACAAATTTCTTTATATAAAAGGGTTTCAATGTAAAATATTTCTTTTGCAAAAGTTTGATTCAAAATTCTTTGTTGTGCACAACTTGGTACATGTACAAGTTTTGGTCTTTGTTTGCTTATATTCTTTGATTTGTTGTGTATAGATTGCTCAATTCATGCTTGTTCATACTTGTTCATATCTTGCTTAAGCCATGCTCATGATATCGAAAAACGAATTGAAAATCTCTCTTTTTACTCAAAAAAGGAGCATAGAATGACTTAACACCACACGCACTTGACCGTGCACGTTCCAAATACCCTTTAAACCCGGGGTGGATGCCACGATGCAGTTCGTTGGGCGCTCGTGTTCCCTTCGATGCGTGCACGGGTCCATCCCACTTTCCCTTCCAAACCGAGTCAACCACACTTGTTCGTGACACACAAATACCGTGACTATGGTTGGTTTTTGGTCTAGATCACGTTACCACGTCCTTGATACGTGCTCAAAGCTAATTTTGGCCAAATTAATGCCCGAGTTGTGACTCCTTGATGAAATGCAAGCGTGGCCTAACCAGCCTCCAACTCGTGTGTTAGTGACGACCGCAATTAGCAAGGGCCATGTACTAAGGATAGGGTGACACTGTGTCGTTAATCCATAATGAACGAGTTATTTTAATCATTCTTAAGCCTATGGTCAAGGATCGAGACGCCTCATTCAAAATGAGGTCATGACGGAATGTCGGCGCAGCCTTCGGTATAGCCTTCGGGGAAAAGTCTTGATTCCGACTGGGGCTTAACCATGATTAGGATGACCCGCATATTGGGAACCTTATGATGCACTAGACCCTAGGTTCACTTCTTTTGATCGGTGGAAGCCGCGTGCCCCATAGGACCCTCGCCCGGGATAGTCCGTCCTTGGGAGCGTGCAATACAGGTGAAAAACGAGGGGTCTATAGGCGTAGTGATGGCCTCCACTGATCCAGGATTTAGAATAGTTGCGAAAAAGAAGAGCGATCTTTTCCAACCAGTTAGGAATAAATCAGTTTTAAGTAAACGTGAACATAATTAATCAATAATAATAAACTTTCATGTTGCATGAGCCTAAAGTCTGTCTGCCCCTAAACACCGGCCCGAGTCCATACCTGAGTCTGAAATAAACCTCCTTCTCCGCAGCGCATAAAAAGTGGGTCAGAGTTCCGGGTCATCGCCTGATTAGTGCCGAGTCGGACAGTTCATCGACAGCTTCATTGAGGTTTTTCCAAATGACTAGCCCGGCAGAAAGTAGTAGTGGGGGTTACAATGCCACAGATCCGAACGGTCTTAGCAGGGAAGAGTTGGTACAGGTTTTAGAGGCCGCCAGGGCCCGGGAAGAGAATGACAGAAAACGCCTCGAGGATATGCAGAACAGGGTTACGGAGATCATGAGACAGAAAGGGGTAGCCATTGTGTTTGAAAATGACGGAGGCTTTGTGGAAATCACTGACGAAGAAGGAATTGAGAATGTGCCGCCTCAAGGGTACAGTCGGGTCCCTGTTGGTAGTGGTGCCCTAGGCACGTTTAATAAACGTTGTAATTGTTATCATTTATTTCATATCAATAAAGAGATGTTTTGATTATTATTGTTGTTCATGTTTACTTATAATAATCCCCGTTCCTAGTACTTGTTAAGCACTAGTATAAAGGCTAAATGGTCATGGGATGATCATGTTAGATTTATGGGTACTTGTTTGGAACAAGGTACTGGACATGACCCGCTCTATGAGATTTATGTCATGGTCTATGTCGTACATATATATCATATTAGTTATGTCATTTGAATCCTTAGACATGAAGTTATTATAGTCTTCCACTTGATGAACATTGTGTTTGACATATTCAAACGCTACCTTAACACGGTAGTTATAAAGGGTATGATTGGCATAATCGGAATCCCGTTGGGAAGAATAATAAGCTAAATGGATTTGTCCCTCCTCGGAGAGATGTCAAGCTTGGGCCACTCGTAGGAATGATGTTGATGAAATGTTCGGCCGGACTCAGATGAATTGATTGGATCAATGTCATTTGGATTATCAACATATTCGGAATCGAGAAAGTATTGAACAAAACAAGTTGACTGTTTGACCATGACTTGTGTTTAATGACATCGTGAACAAAGGGATTGTGACATATTCTAAAGGAATGCGAACTTGTATCTAGTTATACTATTTGGGTAGGTATGACGGTTTGCTAGAACCTAATCATATCTTATGGGATCATGTTTGAGCTCATTGCCAACTTAGTATAATCCTAGAGGGTCACACACAATAGAACGAATCTTTAAAAGGGACTATATTGGAATTTTGGAAATTCTGGACATTCTGAAGAGTGGGCGACCTGCACAGTATTGACTGGGCGGCCGCACACTTAGGACAGTTTTGTACCAGTTTTGCTTCAGATAGTTGTGCGACCGCACAGATGATTTTGGGCGGCCGCACAGTGCTGTCGGGTGGCAGATTCCTTATTTGATTTGGAAACAAATTTTGGAAGGATTTTGACACAAGTTTCCTATTTGGAATAGGTCATACTTGTGTATAAAAGACCAAATTCGGCCAGCACTCAAGGCCAATGATTTTGTGAGTCTCAAAGAGTTTGAGAGAGGGTTTATTTTGTTCCAAGACATTCTTGGTTGAGGAACAAAATAATACACAAAATAAATTCCATATAGTTCTTTTGATTGTGAAAAAGTGTTTCACAATTTGGTCTAGCAACCAAGATCAAAGAAGCTCCTTTGATATTCGTTCGAAGTGTGGATACCGCTAGAGGGTGAAAATCATCATCTTCAAAGTTCGTGTTCAAGTTTTGTGATCGTGATCAAGTCTTCAAACCTCCACCAAAGACCAAGAGAACTTGATAGCCATCAAGGGTTAGTTTATTCCTTTATTCTTATGTCGTATTTGATTTAATCATATGAACGGATCCATGGCTTTGGGTTTCAAAATTTTAAATGCTAAATTCCGCTGCGCATGTTACATCGAAACCCAACAGTGGTATCAGAGCCCCGTTCATGTTGACTAATTCAATACTTGGATCATGTTATGTGTATATAAATTGTTTATGTGCCTTGCATGATATGAATATTGGAATATGTGATGTTTATGTGTTATGTGATTTTATGTGGTTTATTGTTTTGCAACTTTAATCGCACGATTCAATCGCAATAAATAAATTATGGTGGATTCAGAATTGTTGATTATTAATTTTTGATTGGATCAAAGTTTTAATAATCGGGGAAAAACGATTTTGAGAGAAATTTTCGAACTTCAAAATTCTGTACATTCTGATCAGTTTGGGCGACCGCACAAAATCACTTGGGCGACCGCACATGTTTGGGCGACCGCACAGTGAGTTTTGGGCGGCCGCACATGAGGATCAGATTGTCTGATTTTTGGTTGAAATCAGAATTTGGAATTTTCGAGAGATCCAACAAAACCAGTAACAGAACCAGTCCAGACTTGCTGATCTGGAATGAGTTTTGGGTAGTTGGTTTATGTGAGGATCTTGGGGTTTGATTTTCCTATTTGTTTTAGTCTTGTGATTCTAAGATTGGTTCAAGGTTTGGATGGCTAATCTGCGTTCATCGAGATTGTGTTTCCCAAACTTGATCGCAATCAAAGTTTCAAAGATAAAACGAAGTTAGAATTATGAAGAGTTCATAATTGTTAAAATTGAGAAACAAAGTTCTTGATTCAATGATTGGAGATCCGTGTGGAATTGTGAATGCAATTGGCCTACGTTCATCGAGACCATCTATTGCTTAGTTTCGGCCACATGGACTACTTTCTTGGTTTCTTGAATTAGTGCGGGATTGTGGTTGCCTAATGGCTTAGTTCGACCGCACTTCTTGTTGTCTTGATTTGGAGATAATGACCAAAGTTGAAATAGTCTCATCCTCATAATTATAGAGAAACTAATGACACATAAATATTATGCTTAAATTAATGGAGATTAATTTAGTGGCTAAACTTGATGTGAAACATGTTTATATTATGTGCTCATAAATGTGTTATATGCTATATGTGATGAACCTTCAAAGAAAGTTTTAAGTCTTTTATTGCCATGCCATGATTAAAACACTTGTTAGTACATGAGTGATTTTAATGTAGGTTCGCCCTAGCGAGGTGCATTAAATTTATTTATGTATGAGCAAGATAGATAATGTGGGCACGCCCTAGCGGGACACATTAACTATGCGTTTAAAATGGTTAGACTTAATTGGGCGTCAAAACAGTTTTGGGCCTAGGCAAAGATGAGGTTTAACATGCTTTTTGAAATTGGATTTCTTAAAGAATCTCATAAAAGGAACTAAGAGTCATATGAGATATGATTGACAAGAGTTGTCTACCTAATTAATTTGATTTTGTGTAATCCGCCTTAGCGGACTTGAAATTAAATTAAAGTTGGATCTTAACCCATTTAAATTATATTATACATTGGATGTATATGAAGGTTATATAATTTAGTGGGAGTATTTTGTTTGAAAAATACATTATTTATCTCTTTAATGAGAATCGGTACTTATTAAATTTTGGAAATTTTGCATATTTGTAGATAATGACTAATAACACTCAATCAATGTCGTTGCGATCGATCCTTGAGAAGGATAAGCTCGAAGAGAATGGTACCAACTTTATGGATTGGATCCGTAGCATAAGAATTGTTCTTAGGCAAGAAGATAAGTTGTACATTCTCGATGGGCCTCTCCCTGCTGAACCACCGCCTACTGCCCCTAGGGTAGAAAGAGACAATTACAAGAAACATCGTAATGATTCTAGAGATGTAAGTTGTCTCATGCTTGCTGCTATGTGTTCAAAACTCCAACAAAGTTTGGAACATTTGGAAGCCTATGAGATAGGCGTGGAGTTGAGAACCATGTTTCAAGAGCAAGCTAGGCAAGAGAGGTACAAGACCATTGTTGCATTCACTACTAGTAAAATGAATGAAGGGCAACAAGTGAGTCCTCACTTTCTTAAAATGAAAGGTTACGTAGAGCACCTTGAGAAACTTGGCTATCCAATCCCATTGGAGCTAGCCACGGATCTCATTCTTAATTCATTGCCTAAAAGTTATAATCAGTTTGTGATGAATTATAACATGCATGGAATGGATAAGAACCTCTCTGAGTTGCATGGGATGCTAAAACTGCAGAGATGAAAATTGTGGAGAAAGGTTCTCCCGTGCTTTTGGTTCATGATGGGAAGAAGGCTGGTGCCAAAGGAAAGGGTAAGGCAAAAGTTGTCAAACCCAAAATAAGCAAGGCAAAGGTTGCCAAGGCTTCTGAGGCAAAACCCGATTCACAAAAGGATGCAATTTGTTTCCATTGTCAAGAAATTGGTCATTGGAAACGTAATTGCAAGGCTTTCTTGGAAGAGCAAAAGAAGAAGAAGAGCAGCAAGGCTGCGTCGACTTCAGGTATCTATATGATAGATATTCTCCTTTCTACCACTGATTCTTGGGTATTGGATACCAGATGTGGTTCTCACATTTGTCTAAATGTGCAGGGACTAAAGAATAGGAGACTGCTTAAAGAAGGTGAAGTAGATCTACGCGTGGGGAATGGAGCAAGAGTTGCTGCATTAGCCGTAGGGACTTATGAAGTCACTTTACCTTCCGGATTAATTCTTGTTTTGAACAATTGTTATTATGTTCCGGATTTAAGCAGAAATATTATTTCAATTTCTTGTTTGGATAATGAAGGTTTTAAGTTTCTTATTGAGAATAAGAAATTTTCTATTTATTTAAATGATGTGCTTTATGGTATTGCTAATTCATTTAATGGCCTTTATATCTTGGATGTCAAGAATGAAAATAATGTCTATCATGTAAATAAGAAATCTAAACCTAATGATGTAAATCATACTTATATGTGGCATTGCCGTCTTGGTCATATTAATGAGAAGCGTATCTCAAAACTCCATGGGGACGGACTTTTGGGTTCATGTGACTTAGAGTCATATGATACTTGTGAGTCGTGTCTTCTTGGAAAAATGACTAAGACACCTTTTACCAAGTTGGGTGAAAGGGCAAGCGACTTATTGGGTTGATACATTCCGATGTATGCGGACCATTAAGTAGCAATGCTAGGGGAGGATTTCAATACTTCATAACCTTCACTGATGATTATAGTAGATTTGGGTATGTTTACCTAATGAAACATAAAAGTGAAGCATTTGAGATATTTAGAATTTTCAAAATGAAGTAAAAAAACAACTTGGCAAAAGTATTAAAGCACTTCGATCATATCGTGGTGGAGAATACGTAAGTCAAGAATTTGACGATCATCTAAAGAATTGTGGAATAGTTTCACAATTGACTCCGCCCGGAACACCACAATGGAATGGTGTGTCCGAGAGGAGGAATCGGACTTTGTTAGACATGGTTCGATCAATGATGAGTCAAGTTGATCTTCCAATATCCTTTTGGGGTTACGCCCTAGAAACCGCTGCTTTCACACTAAATCAAGTTCCAACTAAATCGGTTCCAAAGACTCCATATGAGATGTGGAGTGGAAAGAAACCTAGTTTATCTTTCATGAGGATTTGGGGTTGCGAAGTTTATGTCAAGAGACTTATCTCTGACAAACTAGCACACAAATCTGATAAATGTATTTTCGTGGGATATCCTAAGGAAACTAAAGGATATTACTTTTACAACCGAGAGGACAACAAAGTGTTTGTTGCCCGAACTGGTGTCTTTCTAGAGAAAGAGTTTCTCTCCAAAGAAATCAGTGGGAGTAAAATAAATCTTGAAGAAATTCGAGACCCAGAAAATAACATTGAACCAATAGTGGAACGGGAACAAGAACCACAAGGAGTTGTGGAACCTGTTCAAGATACACAAGTAACTCGCAGATCTAGTAGGGTACGATCCGAATTCGAGAGATATGGATTTCTCGTAACGGATAGTAATGAGGTAGAAATCATTGAGAATGATGAACCGTCAACCTACCAAGAGGCGATGTCTTCTCCTGATTCGGACAAGTGGCTTGGAGCCATGGAATCCGAATTGCAATCCATGCAAGACAATCAAGTTTGGAATTTGATTGATGCGCCCGAAGGTGTAAAAACCATAGGATGCAAATGGGTCTTCAAGAAGAAGACTGACATGGATGGGAAGGTGCATACTTACAAAGCTAGGCTTGTAGCGAAAGGTTATAGGCAAGTTCATCGTATTGACTATGATGAGACCTTTTCACCCGTAGCAATGATCAAGTCTATAAGAATTTTGCTTGCCATTGCCGCATATCATGACTATGAAATATGGCAGATGGACGTCAAAACCGCTTTCTTGAATGGAAAACTCCAAGAGGATGTGTATATGACACAACCAGAAGGTTTTGAACAAGATTCTAAGGTATGCAAATTGCAAATATCCATCTATGGATTGAAGCAAGCTTCAAGGAGTTGGAATCTCCGTTTTGATGAATCGGTCAAAGAGTTTGGTTTCATCAAAAACGAAGATGAGCCTTGTGTATACAAGAAGATTAGTGGGAGCATAGTGCTATTCCTTATTTTATATGTGGATGACATATTGCTCATTGGAAACGACATTCCTACACTTCAGTCTGTGAAGACTTGGTTAGGAAAGTGCTTCGCAATGAAAGATATGGGTGAAGCCGCATATATTCTTGGCATTAAGATCTATAGAGATAGATCAAGGAGGCTACTTGGTTTAAGCCAAAGTACATACATTGACAAGGTCATTAGAAGATTCCGTATGGAAAATTCTAAGAGAGGAACCTTGCCCGTGTTACATGGAGTTTCTCTAAGCAAGACTCAATGTCCTAAGACAAAAGATGAGCGTGAGAAAATGAATGATGTTCCATATGCTTCGGCAATTGGGTCCATCATGTATGCCATGATTTGTACTAGGCCGGATGTATCTTATGCTTTGAGCATGACAAGTAGATACCAATCCGACCCTGGCGAAAATCACTGGATAGCTGTAAAAGCGATTCTTAAGTACTTGAGAAGGACTAAAGACTCGTTTTTGGTCTATGGAGGAATGGAAGATGATCTCGTTGTAAATGCTTACACGGATGCAAGCTTCCAAACTGACAAAGATGATAGCCGATCGCAATCGGGTTTTGTGTTTATGTTAAATGGTGGAGCTGTAAGCTGGAAGAGTTCCAAGCAAAGTACAACCGCTGATTCTACAACAGAAGCTGAGTATATTGCTGCATCGGATGCTGCAAAAGAAGCTGTTTGGATTAAGAAGTTCATAACTGAACTTGAAGTGGTTCCTAGTATTGCTAATCCAATAGACCTTTATTGCGATAATAATGGTGCTATTGCTCAAGCAAAGGAACCAAGAGCACATCAAAAATCCAAACAAATACTTAGGCGTTTTCATATCATTCGAGAGATCGTTGATAGGGGAGACGTAAATATATGCAGAGTACCTACTGATGACAATGTTGCGGACCCGCTAACAAAGGGACTTCCACAAGCTAAACATGATGGTCATGTTAGGTCCATGGGTATTAGATACATGGGAGATTGGGCCTAGGGCAAGTGGGAGATTGTTGGTAGTGGTGCCCTAGGCACGTTTAATAAACGTTGTAATTGTTATCATTTATTTCATATCAATAAAGAGATGTTTTGATTATTATTGTTGTTCATGTTTACTTATAATAATCCCCGTCCCTAGTACTTGTTAAGCACTAGTATAAAGGCTAAATGGTCATGGGATGATCATGTTAGATTTATGGGTACTTGTTTGGAACAAGGTACTGGACATGACCCGCTCGATGAGATTTATGTCATGGTCTATGTCGTACATATATCTCATATTAGTTATGGCATTTGAATCCTTAGACATGAAGTTATTATAGTCTTCCACTTTATGAACATTGTGTTTGACATATTCAAACGCTACCTTAACACGGTAGTTATAAAGGGTATGATTGGCATAATCGGAATCCCGTTGGGAAGAATAATAAGCTAAATGGATTTGTCCCTCCTCGGAGAGATGTCAAGCTTGGGCCACTCGTAGGAATGATGTTGATGAAATGTTCGGCCGGACTCAGATGAATTGATTGGATCAATGTCATTTGGATTATCAACATATTCGGAATCGAGAAAGTATTGAACAAAACAAGTTGACTGTTTGACCATGACTTGTGTTTAATGACATCGTGAACAAAGGGATTGTGATATATTCTAAAGGAATGCGAACTTGTATCTAGTTATACTATTTGGGTAGGTATGACGGTTTGCTAGAACCTAATCATATCTTATGGGATCATGTTTGAGCTCATTGCCAACTTAGTATAATCCTAGAGGGTCACACACAATAGAACGAATCTTTAAAAGGGACTATATTGGAATTTTGGAAATTCTGGACATTCTGAAGAGTGGGCGACCGCACAGTATTGACTGGGCGGCCGCACACTTAGGACAGTTTTGTACCAGTTTTGCTTCAGATAGTTGTGCGACCGCACAGATGATTTTGGGCGGCCGCACAGTGCTGTCGGGTGGCAGATTCCTAATTTGATTTGGAAACAAATTTTGGAAGGATTTTGACACAAGTTTCCTATTTGGAATAGGTCATACTTGTGTATAAAAGATCAAATTCGGCCAGCACTCAAGGCCAATGATTTTGTGAGTCTCAAAGAGTTTGAGAGAGGGTTTATTTTGTTCCAAGACATTCTTGGTTGAGGAACAAAATAATACACAAAATAAATTCCATATAGTTCTTTTGATTGTGAAAAAGTGTTTCACAATTTGGTCTAGCAACCAAGATCAAAGAAGCTCCTTTGATATTCGTTCGAAGTGTGGATACCGCTAGAGGGTGAAAATCATCATCTTCAAAGTTCGTGTTCAAGTTTTGTGATCGTGATCAAGTCTTCAAACCTCCACCAAAGACCAAGAGAACTTGATAGCCATCAAGGGTTAGTTTATTCCTTTATTCTTATGTCGTATTTGATTTAATCATATGAACGGATCCATGGCTTTGGGTTTCAAAATTTTAAATGCTAAATTCCGCTGCGCATGTTACATCGAAACCCAACAGTCCCGCCCCCTCAAACTTACCCAAATATGGGGACCTCACGTCCCGCATCCCAAACCGCCACTCATCAAAATGTGCCCATCACTCATGTTCCCCTTGTCCCACTCTATATGACACGGTCCAAAACAGTCAAGCACCCTTGGCTCCAGCTACTGCCGGCTTGCCACCTCCGGCCCTGCCAACCATCTCCAGAGAAGTGCCTTACCCACTCTACTACCCGATGGCCCAAACATCCAAAACTACCCCACCATATATCCCAACAAGCAACCTGGCGCCAGGGTATGTCTACACCCACTTGCCACCTACAAATCCTCCTCCGATAGTTCCCTCCACCACTTCACCTCCCAACGCAGTGCCATTGACAAGTCAAATCATGGGATCCGTTAACTCCAACCCCCATGTGGACCCTCAAGTGGGATGGATAGTTGAGAAGCTGAAACAAATGGAGGAAAGGTTCGAGGGAATGAACGAGAAGAAGTTCACCTCGGGAGTCACGGACCCCGATAAGGTCGTCCCCCTCCCTTATCGGTTGAAAATGCCAGAAATTGACAGATTTGACGGGACCGCCTGTCCCCAGACTCACCTCAACGCCTACACCTTGGCAATGAGGGTGAAGGGTTGCACCGTGCAGCAAATGGCTGATCACTTTCAGTTGTCCTTAAGGGGAAATGCACTCAAATGGTTCTTCAACTTAAAGGATGAGTCTCGAACCACATGGGACCGGATTAAGGAAGCATTCCTCACCAAGTACCGTTCTAACTTGGAGTGGGAAACCAATCGCATCGATTTGCAAATCACACTGCAAAAGACCGAAGAGCCGATCAGTGAGTTTTACAAAAGATGGAACTACAAATTGGGAGAAATTTCCAATCCTCCCACCGAGGATGAACAGTTGGATATATTTCAGTCATGTTTGAAACCCCAACTGCGAGCTTTGATCAGCCATCACTTCTGCGCCAATCTCCGAGCCATGGTAACCGCAGGATCCAAATTTGAGAAGGCTCTCAATGAACAGTCTCCGGCCCAAAATAGCGGAAACTCCTATAGGTACCCCCCTCCGACCACCGGTACACTGCAAAAGACCGAAGAGCCGATCAGTGAGTTTTACAAAAGATGGAACTACAAATTGGGAGAAATTTCCAATCCTCCCACCGAGGATGAACAGTTGGATATATTTCAGTCATGTTTGAAACCCCAACTGCGAGCTTTGATCAGCCATCACTTCTGCGCCAATCTCTGAGCCATGGTAACCGCAGGATCCAAATTTGAGAAGGCTCTCAATGAACAGTCTCCGGCCCAAAATAGCGGAAACTCCTATAGGTACCCCCCTCCAACCACCGGTACACTGCAAAAGACCGAAGAGCCGATCAGTGAGTTTTACAAAAGATGGAACTACAAATTGGGAGAAATTTCCAATCCTCCCACCGAGGATGAACAGTTGGATATATTTCAGTCATGTTTGAAACCCCAACTGCGAGCTTTGATCAGCCATCACTTCTGCGCCAATCTCCGAGCCATGGTAACCGCAGGATCCAAATTTGAGAAGGCTCTCAATGAACAGTCTCCGGCCCAAAATAGCGGAAACTCCTATAGGTACCCCCCTCCGACCACCGGTAAAGGGAAAGAAACCCTGGGAACGGTTAACAGCATCCAAGAAGGAAGCTCAAAGCAAACCTCTCAAAAGGGTGGGACTGCAGAAAGGCGTCAGTATGTAAGGTTTAAGGATTTCAGAATGCCTATAAGGAAGGTGTTCGAAGGGTTAGTCAAGCAAGGCCTTGTAAAACCTTTGGTCAACTATCAGCCAAGGAATCCCGAGAAACCCTTTGACCAAAACAAAAGACGCGCCTTCCACAATTATCATGGCCACAATACCGATGATTGCTCCATAATAAAACGCATCATCCTCGACCTCATCGACAAAGGAAAACTTGAACACCCCCATGGCCCGAGCGTAATTAATAACCCTTTCCCCAACAACCAAGGCATTAATATGATTGAGTTCGAGGAGCCTACACATGTGAACCTTTTGGAATTCAATGTCCCAATGGCTCAGATTGGGGAAGAATGGAAGGAAGCCTTATGGGCATGTGTGCAAGAGGGAGATATGAGATGCCCATCCGACTTTATGATCGCCAATGTGATGAGTGCAAGGGTACCCCACCAAAATGCCGATGAATTGGTCGTAATAACACTCACCGAACATGATTTAACGTGTGAACAATGTATGGAGGAGATGGAAAAGTCCATTAAGAGTACGTTGGACAGCGAAAGCCAAGGCTCGAATGGGGATGGCCTTTCCCATGATGATTGCTTCCATATCATTGAGGCATGTAGTTCATCTACGGGCAAGAGGACAATTAAATGAAACGGGTCCGAGGTAGCAAAGATCCCAGAAACGATTGATTATCTCACCCAAATGAAAGAAGCCGTTCGTTCTCTACCTCACAAGGAGCTCCAGATCCTATGTGAAAGTGATGATGATGAAGTACCCTCAAATATGGCTCCTTGTGTTTTCTCCCCGAAATTGGGAAAAGAGGAATTTCTAGCCTTGGATGATTTCTTAGCTTTGCCACCACTATCTCCGCCACCGCCGCTGTTTGACGGGTCAGCATTCCCAGATGATTATTGTTGCATGCTCACCCTGGAAATGCTTCGTGAAACTGTGGGAGCCGGGAAGAGCCAGAACCGCCACCCTATCTCCCTAGGGAAAATTTGTGGGTCAACATCCACCCCAAAATGAATGGTCACGGTAAATGAGTTAAGGAGGGAAGTATGGCCGTACGGTACCCAAAACTCTCCGCCTATCGGAGATGAGATGATAAAAGTCGATGACCCCTTGGAAGTGAGTGTATTAACTCGATCAGGGCAAGTGCACACGGAGAACCCTAAAAAACCTCCACCACCGGAACACCGAGCACCTCCCCTTCTTGTTGATGAGGCAAAACCCCCAGGTTCCGGAGAAGAGGATCCCATCTTAGCCCAACTTAAGAGGACACAAGCTAACATATCTTTGTGGTCCCTCCTTACTTCCTCCTACCCTCATAAGCTCAAGTTGGAAGAATGCTTGGCCCACACTATGGTACCCACCACAGCTACCCCCGAGGAAGCCTTACAAATGATCGGAATTGTTCAGTATGGAAATATCATCACATTCACAGATTTGGATTTGCCAAAGTTTGGGGCTAGCCATAACGAGGCCCTTTACATCACGATACAATTGGACGATCGCCGCCTCCCACGGGTTCTGGTCGATAACGGCTCCGCCATGAATGACCTCCCCGCCAAGATGATGGACCTACTTGGCCTTGAGACCACCGACCTAAAGCCTTCCGTGATTACTGTCAAGGCTTATGATTCCACGGCCCGCTCAGTCTTAGGCGTGGCCACTTTGAACATTTGGTTTGGGAAACAAATGATGCCGACCGACTTCCAAGTGCTCGACATCCCCATATCCTTCACTGCCTTATTGGGATTCCCGTGGCTCCACAAAGTCAACGGGGTCGCCTCCACTCTCTATCAATGTGTGAAATACGTGCAAGGGGGTAACTTGACAACTATTTATGGGGACAGGGTGACCATAGAAGGAACCAACACCAATGGGATTCCTGTGTTAGAAATTAAGAATGAGGGAAGCGGCATGGCTTTGACTGGCTTCACAGAAGTACCACCCAAAACCCACATTTGTTGTGTAGATCTCACGCTGACCAAGGATAAGATTCCTCCTGCGATGAGAATGATGCGCCTGATGCGCTACCTCCCGGGGCTCGGACTAGGAAGAAAGCTCCAAGGGACTCACATGATTGTTGAGATCAAAGAGCAAAACACGCTTCATGGCTGGGGATACAAACCCACCCCCGGAGACCTCAGGATGGATAAGGAAGTGGCTCGGAAAAAAAGCCAATCCAGGGCTCAAGGGACTCCGTTTAAAACCCCTAACCTTCGTCCTTATACCTTTGATATGATCCGTTACTTTGTGAAGGGGGGAGTTCAAGTCGAACCCCCAGAGCCAAGAGAGCCGATGACGACCAATTTGGGATAAGTTGCAAGAGGATCTCAAAAGGTTCCGAAGGGTGGTGGCAAACCCCGTGAGGAGGGAATTTCTGGATACGCCCAAGATAAAAGATCCTACTGATACTACTATCAGCCACGAATACACCTTCAAGGGGGTGCCCGAAATGGTAAAAGAGTTTGAAACCTTGTCTGTGACGGGAGCTAGCAAGGAAAGGGGATCCGTCTAGGGACAAAATGGCGAATACAAGTTTGAGGAGGAAGTTCCAAAGGGCACCGCCAAGGATGCTATGATCAATGAGTGGAATGGTGTGGTAATGCAAAGAATGTTCGGAGAAGACATGGTTGTGCCTGACCTAATTGACATCGAAAAGGAAATGATTGCCGTGATTAAAGATGGACCGCTTGAAACCCTTGACCCACACACTCTTGCAAGGCCAACGGACATGCCTCTGAAAAATTGGGTAACCTTCTCTGGACCAGTGGCGAGCAAAGAAGAAATGACCGCGAAACTTGGACTGGTCCCTCGTCCCCTAGAGTCAAACGTTATAGGGTCCAATGTAGTTGAGTCTCCCCAATCTCTTGTCTTTGAATTCGAGTCTGTCTCCTCCGAGGGCCTCACGCCCGAGGATTATGAACTTGTATCCAACGTTGTATTCCCGTTTGCATTGAATGAAATGATAGATCTTTCTGAGTATCCCCTCATTGCCAACTAATTATATGATAAATTAACTAATAATCTGAAAATGGTTAATAATGAATCACCTAATAATGCAGACACACTAAACAATCCAAACATTAAACAATCATCAAAGCAGGTTGTTGATCAAGAGGAAAACCGTGCCCAAGCTGCCGAAGAGGTTTTGACTAAAGTGAATTTGGGAACCGAAAATGAGCCAAAGGAGACACAGATTGGGGAATACTTCAAAGGGGCCGAAAGGGAAGCTTTGGTTGAGCTACTCAAAGAGTATGTAGATGTGTTTGCGTGGTCTTATAAGGATATGCCAGGGTTAGATGCTTCGATCGTGGAACACAGGATCCCCGTAGACCCCGAGGTGAAACCCGTTAAGCAAAAGCTTCGGCGAATCAAACCAGAATGGTCCCTGCAGGCCAATAAAAGAGGAAACGGTGTAGGATTGCTCTTAGTGAATCCAAAAGACGAGCACACCCCCATCGCCATCAAATTGAACTTTGATGTCACCAACAATGCCGCAGAATATGAGGCATGCACAGCCGGTTTGGAGGCAGCTCTAGAAAGGAATGTTAAGGAGCTGGAAGTATACGGCGATTCGGCCTTGATTATCAACCAAGTCTCGAACAAATGGAAAACACTGAATCCCGGTTTGCGAAAATATCATGCCTATATGGAAGAGCTCATAGCACAATTCCAAGAGGTCAGCTTCCATTACCTGCCGAGGGACCGGAACCGTTTCGCCGACGCCCTGGCAACTTTGGCTTCATTGGTAGAAATCCCCGAGGGAAAACTGATAAAACCATTTCGGGTCGGGAGAAAGGAAAGCCCAGCATACTGCTTCGAAATCAGAGCAATCCTGGAAGAGGTAAAGGAGCCATGGTACAACCAGATTTACCAATTCCTCAAAGAAGGAGAAGCTTCCTTCATGAATGAAAAGGGAGAGTATTTGCACGGGATCAAAGCCAAAGGTATGACGGCACTCAAGCAGTTGGCATCCAACTACGTCATCCTGGGGGATATCCTATACAAAAAACGCCATCAGGGCCTCCTACTTAGATGCATAAGTGGGGAAAGGGCAAAAGAACTCATACAAGAAGTTCATGGTGGAGTGTGTGGTCCTCATATGAACGCAAGGGCATTAATGCAAACCATTCTGCGGATGGGTTACTTCTGGATCTCAATGGAAACAGATTGCATGCAATTCGTAAAGAGGTGTGATAAATGTCAGCGTTTCTCCAACCTCAACCACCTACCGCCTCATCATCTCTACTGCATGACTACACCATGGCCCTTCTCAACATGGGGCATAGATGTTATCGGGAAAATCTCCCCGTCTGGTAGTAATGGTCACGAGTTTGTTTTGGTAGCCATGGATTACTTCACAAAGTGGGTAGAGGCTAAGTCATACCGGGTCCTCACCTCCAAGAAGGTGGCGGGATTTATCAAAGAGAATATCATGTGCCGGTACGGAGTCCCGAACGAGGTCATTACCGACAATGGCTCGCACTTCGAGGGTGAATGTGATCGATTATTGGGAGAATTCTGAGTTACTCGTCACAAGTCCTCCCCATATAGACCCCAGACCAATGGCGCGGTAGAAGCCGCCAATAAAACGCTTGAGAGGATCATTAGAAAGATGGCAACACGGGGAAGAGATTGGCCCGAAAAGCTACACCTAGCTTTGTGGGGCTACCGAACTTCGGTCAGAACAGCCACCGGAGAAACTCCTTTTGCTTTGATGTACGGTATGGAAGCCATGCTCCCCGCAGAATTAGAAGTACCGTCACTAAGAATTTTGTTGGAAAATAAGATCCACGAGGTCGATTGGCTTCAAAGCCGACATGATGAGCTGTCTTTGTTGGACGAACGTCGCTTGAGGGCCATGGAACACATCCATGCCTACCAAGGAAGAATGGCGTGAGCCTTTGATAAGAAGGTAAAGCCCCGAGAGATTCGGGCAGGAGATTTAGTCCTTAAGGAAAAACCCCCGGGGAGGTCTAATCCCGATGGAAAATGGGAACCCGTGTGGATTGGTCCCTTTGTGGTGCAAGAAGTCTTTTCAGGGGGCGCAATGAGGCTCGCAGACTTGGACGGCAACCCCTTTATGCAGCCAGTCAATGGTGATAAGCTCCGTCGTTACTTTTTTTTTTTTTTAAAAAAAGGGGGGGGGTGCTAAAAGAATATACCCACCTAGATTGAATACCCATTCGGGCGGTCTAGAGAAAAAACAGGGTCGTATCCTAAAAATTTGTGAATGAAATGAACTACGATGACCTGAGCCCCTTAGATTTTCATTTGTAAAAGGGGAACCTAGGCAGCCAATCTTTGGTCCGGTCTAAAAAATAAATAAAAATCAAATTTGGACTTGAGCAAGAGCTCCATGAGAATGCAAATTGGCTTCATAAGTAACCATTTTCATTACAGTTAAAACACTTCTTTGATGAGTTCAAGCACGGTCTACTCTCGACCTAACTAACATGCTTAAGACATAATTAAAATACCTAAGATAAAATAATCTGTCTGCAATGGCAATGGGTGGATACATGGAAATCACTGTCCTTCGTCCCTCCACTTCTTCTTTTGACTTCTTCGGGTCTTCTTTTTCTTCACCTCAAAGAGGTCAATTCCCTTTTTTTCCATGATCAGAGGCTCTTCCAGCATCATCTACGAGCCCGGTCGCCCTCAAAGCCGCATTGGCGGTAGCCCGAGCCCGAAAATCCTCCATTCGTGCCCCCGCCTTAGGCATCGCAGCCTTCCTCCTGTCTGCCAAAACTCTGTAGTCCTCAACAACGTCTCCAGTAATGTTATGGCCACTCGCCACAGCTTCGGTCTCCCTTAGAATCCTGCTAGGATCATAAGTCTCACCAAGAATAGCCTCACTCCTTTCCTCAATGAGCCTCTGAGTCTGTCCCATGGTCTGTTCATACCAGTCCAAGTACACCGTGGTCAAAACCATGCTAGCCGCTCGCCCAAGAAGTGCCCGAGCTGGAAAGAGGGAATAAGTCCACGACCGGGACAGGAATGAAATGGTGGAGGAATCCCACATAAACCGAGATGGAAGCCTCAAGTGCTCCGGGTTGACACCCGACCACTCCAACAGTGGAGTCTGCGGTAACCCAAACTAACGACGGACCAAAGAAGGGATATAATGAGATGAACCCAAGAGCCCTGGCACCCGAACAAAGGGGGAATTATCTTGATACTCCCGCATCGAGCCAATACGCCAATGGGGAACTAGCCAGCGTATCTCGGCAGTCGTGAGGCAAGCCATGTAAGCCTCCCAATCACTCTGAACTAGGTCCAAGATAATACCTTTCAAAGAGTAAGACCAAGGATTGTGAGAGATAGGAGCTTCCGGAATGGCCATCAACCTCTCCCTCAACCACAAAGTAAGCAAGGCAGGGCTACCGCTGCGCATAAAACCATCCCCCAAAGACAAGTGGTCCATACCGTGAAGGGTCTCGACCAAGATCAAGGGGACTATATTGTGAATACGTGTGTTTGAATTTGAGAATATTCATAGTAACATTAAAATTATGAGAGTCGCCACGCCTTTTTAATTATAGCCAAAACATTGAGAAAAAGCATATTTAATGGGTTCGGGGGTCAAATTACAACAAGAGAAGAATATTGAACGTTATCACTCCTATTGCCCGAATGATCGGTCTTTCTATCATGATGAATGTGTTAGTAGTGTGTTAGTGTTTGAGACCGGATCCGAAGATTGCCTACGTTCCTCTCAATGTGAGAAGCTCAGGTCAGCGTAGTTCGAGAAGAATTTAGAATAGGCAGAAGAATCGGGATCATGCATAATGAGGGGGGAATTACCTAAAGATTAGGGTTTAGAAGTAGTTCCTAGATCATCATCGGGTTGATGAACCCTCGATCATCATCGGCTATGAAATAACATGCAAACATGAAGATCGCAACCCTAAATATAGCATAAATAAGGTTTTAATCTATGAACACGATGAACATATGAAGAACATATGAATAAACATGCGAAGCATATGAAGAAACTATGAATAAACATGCAAGAACATGAATATAAAAGATCTACATTAGAAATAATGCAAGAACGTGAAGAAATAAGTTAGAAAACTTACCTATGTTGGCAAGAAATAAACCTTTATCTTCTTGGAGGTTTGAATGCTAATTAGAGAGCAAAATTGTGTTTAAGAACTCTCAAATTCGGATCCTTAAACCAATAGCATGGGATTGGTTTATATAGTAAACTGAGGGGAAGATCTGATGGTCAGGATCATCCAGCGCAAGGTTGGCCGCCTGGCCATGGTTGAAGCCGGTGACAATAGTGGCCGCGTGGCCAAGATCAACGCGGAGCAAGGTTGGCCGCGTGGCCAAGGATGCCGGCTGACTTGATTCTTAAGTTAGGGTTTCTGCATGGTTTTAAGGAAACCATTTACTACCTAATTTGATAGATTTTGTCATAAATGAGATATTTTGGGAATCCGGGACAAGTCTTTACAAGGTTTCTAATTCCTATAAAGTCCTTGTATTTTTGGGAAAGTCCTAATAAACTCATTTTCAGGTCGGGTACTAACAGTAGCCCCTCGGCGACGCTTCTTGCAAGGCAATGTGGGGTCGACGATAAAAGAAGGATCCGTCTGAAACATGAGTTCCAAAACAGATGAAAGGTAAGGGAACGGCTGAACCTTGGCAGGCGACCTACGTATCCACGGGGGAATCAAGCCAAACGTAGTTCAAATCTGATGGAAATTGGGAATGACTGTCCTCTGATGGGGAACAAAGTCTTCTGCTGGGAAAATGCACTTGCTGGGGATGAGAGATGACCGCGTCAGTCGGGTGGCTGGACCTTTTCAGGTTTCCTACGTATCCTCTGAGGAATCAAGCCAAACGTAGTTCGGAGCGATTAGGGAAAAGCGAGCCATCAGACTTCTGCTAGGGATAATAAACCTACGGGCACTATCCTGTATGAAGAACGAACATTCGTTAGGAAATGAAGTCATTTGGGAAAAATAAAGATTACGTTGTCTAAATAATCCCAAGATGGAATGGTAAACACAATCAGGATCGCCAGGGCTCCTGCCGATTGTGCTAACGAAACGCCGAGGCTTCTGCCAACCACGAGCGATCAAGGATACGTATGTCATAGAGGCGCCGAAGTCTCTACAATCATACGAATCCTAATAATAGGTATTGGATCTCTCGCAAACAGAAACGCCAAGGCTTCTGCCAATCACGATTGATCAAGGATACGTATGTCATAGAGGCGCCGAAGTCTCTACAATCATACGAACCCTAATAATAGATGCTGGATCTCTCACAAACAGAAACGCCGAGGCTCCTGCCAATCACGATTAATCAAGGATACGTATGTCATAGAGGCGCCGAAGTCTCTACAACCGTACGAATCCTAATAATAGATGCTGGATCTCTCGTAAACAGAAACGCCGAGGCTTCTGCCAATCGCGATCGATCTAGGATCCGTATGTCATAGAGGCGCCAAAGTCTCTACAACCATACGAAGCCTAAGAAAATATTAGGAAATGCAAAAATAATAGATGCTGGATCTCTCGCAAACAGAAACGCCGAGGCTTTTTGCCAATCGCGATCGATCTAGGATGCGTATGTCATAGAGGCGCCAAAGTCTCTACAATCATACGAATCCTAAGCAAATATTAGGAAATGCTAAAATAATAGATGCTAGATCTCTCGCAAACAGAAACGCCGAAGCTTCTGCCAATCACGATCGATCTAGGATGCGTATGTCATAGAGGCACCAAAGTCTCTACAACCATACGAATCCTAAGCAAATATTAGGAAATGCCAAAATAATAGATGCTGGATTTATCGCAAACAGAAACGCCGAGGCTTTTGCCAATCACGATCGATCTAGGATGCGTATGTCATAGAGGCGCCAAAGTCTCTACAACCATACGAATCCTAAGCAAATATTAGGAAATGCTAAAATAATAGATGCTGGATCTCTCGAAAACAGAAACGCCGAGGCTCCTGCCAATCACGATCGATCTAGGATGCATATGTCATAGAGGCGCCAAAGTCTCTACAACCATACGAATCCTAAGCAAATATTAGGAAATGCTAAAATAGATGCTGGATCTCTCGCAAACAGAAACGCCGAGGCTTCTGCCAATCACGATCGATCTAGGATGCGTATGTCATAGAGGCGCCAAAGTCTCTACAACCATACGAATCCTAAGCAAATATTTGGTGAAGAATGGAAATTTTAAGGGGCTTTCCGTTCCCAAAGGTATCGAATATCAGTCAAAACAGCGCTAAGGGCACCTAAAATGAATCAAAGTGGAATGTACTAGGGGTAAAACTGAAATTTTGCATGTTGAGGCAAAGATGATGGATTGTTATGAAGTCGCAAACGGGATGAACTCTCGGGGAGTCACAAAGGTGATAGACTCTTGGGGAGTCCCAAGGGTGATGGACTTTCGGGGAGTCACAAAGGTGATAGACTCTCGGGGAGTCACAAGGGACTCTTTGGTGAGTCACAAGGGCAAATGACCTTTAAGGAGACGCGAAGGAGATGGAATCTCGAGGAGTTGCTAATATGGGAAACATGATCTGGGTTCCGCTTGTCCTAATTTAGGAGGGGATGAGGCTACGAGCCATTGAGACCAAGGTGTTAGGTAAGGGACATTTTTCTTGGTTGCCTAGAGGTAGGACCTAAGGCTCCTTTAAGGAAAGGGAATAAGGAAGATGGTGGTCTCCTAATCTTGAGATAGGGATGCTAAAGATGTCACGGCTTCTTGGGCTTTAGATTATGTCTTGGAGATACTGTGGGTTTCCTAGGCTTACAGGCTAGGGATAGGAGTTTATTTAAGCATGAGGAGAGTATTCTATCCTAGGCTTAGCGCTAGGGCTTGGAAAGGTTGAGGTTTGGGAACTTCCTAGATGTTAGGGTTTCGAACAAGGGTTTGGAAACTGGTGTTTAAGGACCATGACTCTCCTAGGTTTGGGACTAGGGTTTAGGAATTTCCTAGGTCTAGGAGGCTAGGGCTTGGAGTTGTGGTAGGCTCAGAGGTTGCAAAGGCGTTGGCTTTTAGACATAAGTCTGGGAGTTGGAAAGGTTGTGACTTCTTAGGCTTGAGACCATGGACCGTTGGGAAGAGGGATTGCTTTTGTGGAAGGTCCACTAAGCTTGATGTTAGGGTTCACCATTTTTCGGGATTGGTGACTATGGCTTGGAAATGTTCGTGGTAACCTAGGCTTTGGGCTAGGTTTTAAGGCTAAGGACTGTAAACTTCCTATATTTTGAGACTAAGGTGAAGGAATTTCCTAGGTCTAGGACTAGGGTTTGAAGGGAATGTTGAATCTTAGGCTTGATGATAGAGTTTAAAGAGGATAATTTCTACCTAGGCTTGAGGCTAGGGTTTTAGAAATAGTGCGACTACCTAGGTTAGAGGCTAGGGTTTAGAGCGAATGCGACTACCTAGGCTCGAGGCTAGGGTTTAGAGCGAATGCGGCTTCCTAGGCCTGAGGCTAGGGTTGATTAAGTTTTGGACAGGGCATTGTATCCTAGGTTTTGGGTTAAGGTTTAATAAGACGGGGGGATTAAGATTGTAAATCTCCTAGGTTTCGAGACTAGGGTTTCGGGAATTTGGAAATGATGTTGCATGCGGGGCTTTGGAAATTCCCTAGAACTTAGGCTAGGGTTAAAGAGGATGTTGCGGTTTCCTAGGCTTAAGGATATGTGACTACCTAGGCTTGAGGCTAGGGTTTGGGGAGAACGCGACTTCCTAGGTTTGAGGCTAGGGTTTGGAAAGAATATCGACTACCTAGGCTTGAGGCTAGAGTTTGGAGGGAATGTGACTACCTAGGCTCGAGGGTAGGGTTTAGGAAGGATGTGGCTTCCTAGGATTGAGGCTAGGGTTTAAGATGGATGTAACTTCCTAGGCTTTAGGCTAGGGTTTGGAAGGATGTAATTACCTAGGCTCTAAGCTAGGGTTTGGAAGGGATGTAACTACCTAGGCTCGGGGCTAGGGTTTAGGAAGGATGTAATTACCTAGGCTTGAGGCTAGAGTTCAGAGAGAATGATATGACCACCTAGGCTTGAGGCTAGGGTTTAGGAAGGGTATAGCTACCTAGGATCAAGGCTAGGGTTTGGAGACCGAAAGCATTTGAAGGTTTGTCTTGGTTTAGACCGAGCAAGTTTGAGGTCTAAGAGTGTTGCGGTTTGGGGCAAATGAGCTTGATACCTTGTGGCTGGATAGGCTCGATAGATTAGACCTAGGCTAAATTTCTAGGGTTTAGCTAGGGTAAGACTCAGACATGTGTTAAGGAGACCGGGGCCTAATGGAATGGTAGGCGTGAGATCTAGGAGATCGAAGGCTAGGCAGGGTAGCGTTGGGACATAAGGCTTTCAAGCGGGTAAGTCTTTTGTCCTAGAGAAACCGCGTTATGGATTAGGACCAAGCAGGCTTGAGGTCGGCCAAGGAGCAATGGATTGGGATTGGACGATCCTAGTACCTAATACGCATGTCGGGTTTGGGCTCTAAGGTGTGCTAGGTGTGAGCCATGTGTGAGAATTGGGTCTGGACATATGACCATGTTGGCGCTTTAGGTAAAGGGATTGAGTGTCAAAGACTTTGCTCGAGTACAATAGGTGCCTAAGTTGGATTGGGTATGCTTAGGACCTAAGTTTGTCTTAGAGGTCATTGCGCGTGACCAAGCTCGTTCGGCGATTGTGAAGGTAGGCTAGGGATGGGACCCCAAAGGTGTTAAGCGCACGAGTTCTGACCAGACGGGTCTATGGTATGGCGCGGTACGCAGGAGATCCTATGTGCTTGAGCAGGTTCGATGTTTAGGCTCGTTGGGGGAGCGATGTTTGAGATCCATGGAGTTTGAGGAGAGGATCGCGTAGGTTCGAGGTTTGGACTCGACTTGGATTAAGTAGGTTGGAGACCTAAGGGGTGAAGGTCAGACTAGGTAGTCTCTCGCGGCTAATGGGTGACACTAGGTTTGTAGAGGGGTTTAGACCCAAGAAGTATGGATAACATAGATTTAGTTGGTCAGACCAAGAAGGCTTGAGAACTAAAGAGTTCTAAGGGATGAGCTCTAAGGTTATAGACTTAGAGGGTAGACAGTTTTGTGATCTAAAGGGTTTAGCAGTTGAGACCTAAGGTGTGAATCGGATATGCTAGAGACCTATAAGGTAGGTGTTTGGCGGCCTTGCATGGACTTGGGATCTAAGGGATCGTTCAACAGGTTAGACTGGGTGGATCTAAGAGGCTGGACCTAGGAGGATAAGAGAGATATGGCCTAGATAGGGTAAGGACGAGTATGTATTGGTAGGTTTGAGATCTAGGAGATCGGGTAGGCTTGGGACCGGTAGGTTCGGGACCTAATGGTTCATCCTAAGGACTTGGCTTTGGCTAACCGGTTTAAGGTTTGAAGGTTTGGGTATAACCAGTTTAAGTCCTAAGGGGTCATGCTACAAACTTGCAAAAGGTCGAACTAAGGGGTTATGATGTAATCTAGGTAAGACTCACCGGGTAGGTTCGGGACCTAAGGAGTTATGGTGTAACCTAGGTAAGATTGACCGGGTAGGCTTGGGACCTAGAGAGTTGAGGGTTTAGTCCTAAAGGTTCCCTAAAGTGTAGGAGATAGGGTAAAGGACCGAGTCAACTCTGGGAATCACATAGATGGGTCCCGGACGGACCGAAGATGTTTTTACAATTTTGTGGAGACCGAGAGTACGGGTTTATAAACAAAGTGTCGGGGAGGAGAAAACTTTATGAAAGTGTTATGATCTTATACAGATGCCTTATAATTAATTATGATTCTAATCAATCTAAATAGGTCGTCGCGTGCCGAGTTTGACGATAAGGGGTGCCCTTCTTCTAAGTGTATCCTTGTTGAAGCCTCGGTATTCTCCGAGAAAACACATAGTCGACCCATTCTGTTGGGGAAGCCCCAGTTCGATAAGGGTGTAGAGCGGGGTATCCTACCTCCTTTAAGACGCACCCTTTTTTCTGCCTAGACCGTCCTTTCGGGTTTTCAATCTAGCGGGCATCTCCTTTGCGTCATCTTTTTTTTTTTTTTTTTTTTTTGAAAATCATTCAGTCGACTCAAAAAAGGAAAAATAATTGTTTAAACATGCGGGGGCATTTTGGTGATAGTGAGAGGGAGAGAGAGATAGTACTCGCATTTTGACTCTTTGGACAATTGAGTGTATATAAAAGGAAGGAAGCCCCTGCTTGACAGAAAGTAAGTGTTTAGCTCTTTCTTAGATTGTAGAACAGAAGACTTGTCGAGACATTTGAAAATTGTTTTATTCAAGATTCTCATTTGATTGCTCGAGAATGGACCTCGTTGATTAGTTAATGAGTTATGGTTAATTGGTAAACAAGTAGCCTCAAATTAATAAATGTTTTGATCAATTGTGAGTGAAGAAGTCAGGAGTAGAAATATGGGGGAAGAGAGAAGAGAAAGAAAATTGGCTCGAGGTGGGTTGTGTATATTTTGGACCGAACCGGGAGGTTGCCTACGTTCTCCTCAAGGTGAGGAGCTCAGGTCCGTGTATTTCGGGGATGACCCGCTTGACGATGGTGTCGGGTTTCAGTGGGTATGTGTGGGAGGTAAGAAAAGAAAGAAAGTTGGCCCAAGGTAGGTTATGTTTAGCTTTGAGTGGTTGCCCGGTTGACGATGAAGTTGGGTTTTGAGTTTAGGGGTGTGAGGTTCGTTTGAGGTGAGTTGTTCTTTGTAGCTCATTGCGGTGGATTACTCCTTTGTAGTTGTTGCAGTGGATTGCTCCATCGTAGTTGTCATGGGTTGCTGCCGTTTATCTACTTTATAAGGAAAGAAAGGAAAATAGAACATTTCAGGTGAAAAGAAAACACTGTGAATACGTGTGTTTGAATTGAGAATATTCATAGTAACATTAAAATATGAGAGTCGCCACGCCGTTTTAATTATAGCCAATACATTGAGAAAAGCATGTTTAATGGGTTCGGGGGTCAAATTACAACAAGAGAAGAATATTGGACGTTATCACTCCTATTGCCCGAATTGATCGGTCTTTCTATCATGATGCGGTGTATGTAGTGTGTTAGTGATTGAGACCGGATCCGAAGATTGCCTAAGTTCCTCTCAATGTGAGAAGCTCAGGTCAGCGTAGTTCGAGAGAGGCCCGGATGATGATGAAGTTGGGGTTTGAGTATGAGGTTCATTTGTCGCGATAGGTTACTCCGTTGTAGCTTGTTGCTTTGGATTGCTTCATTGCAGCTCATTGCGGTGGATTGCTCCATTGTAGTTGTCATGGCTGCTGCTACCGCGTTAATCTTCTTCGTAGGGAAAGAAAGGAAAATAGAACATTTGAGGTGAAAAGAAAATGAGACTTTTAATTTTCTATGGTGATAGCCCCTTCTATTTTTCTTTATTTTTTTTTATTTTATCTCTTTGTGCACACCCTTTTTTTTTGCCTAGGCCGCCCTTTCGGGTTTTCAACCTAGCGGGCTTCTTTTTGTGCGATGCTCTAACTTTTGCCTAGGTCGCCCTTTTGGGTTTCATCCTAGCGAGCCATATTTTTTTTATATTTGTACATGAAACATTGGGCAAGACAAGCCCCTAGTTTGCTTTCGCCTCTCTCGATTGTGAGGTAGCTTCCTTATAGTTCAAGCGGCCTTTTGCTGGCGGCGGGCATCCTAGCCCCTTGATTTTCACCGGTAGAGCTCCATTGGATTATCACGTGCACCAATGAATGACTTCGTGCACTTGTCTTATATTTGCGATGGAATACGGACAGCCCCAGTGTAACGGCATGTAGTACTCATGATGGGAACAAACCAACCCTTTAAATTGTGGCAGCATGGATGTCTATTTGATGATGAGCAACCGCAGTCCATTCCTTTGTCACGACCTTATAAAAAGGGGTCTAATGGTGGGATGAGAGGCGTATGAGGATAGTGTATGGGAGAAGGTGTATATAGAGAGTGTACATGAAGTGTGTACAAGGGGTGAGTGTATAGAGAGAGTGTATGGGGGTAG
Organism: Campanula takesimana; assembly: GCA_026119855.1. Classification (NCBI taxonomy): domain Eukaryota; kingdom Viridiplantae; phylum Streptophyta; class Magnoliopsida; order Asterales; family Campanulaceae; genus Campanula; species Campanula takesimana. Next base: position 303,692 of record JAOWBW010001073.1, on the reverse strand, counting down.
AATGTAGAGAGAAGGGAAAGTGATTCGTTCATCCCAATTGATCGAAGCATTTGTTATTTTGAGATTAATCGCTTACTTAGTTATGTGAATGGTTTGTGGGTCCATTTACCTTTTAATGAGTCGTCATTAATGAGTAAGATTAAGATTAATTCATCATATAAAGATATAGCAATCAAGCGAAAATGGTGAATAAGACAATTTTCATGAAATTGATATATGCAAGCTTATGTCTCAAGTCTAGAGAGAAAAGAAAAGAAATAAAGACCTTTTTATTGGAACTAAAAGATTTAAACTGACTAGTCCGGGTGGACTTTTACATAAAGAAACAAAAATCGTCCAAGGTGGACTTTTGACTAAGGACACTCTAGAACCTACGAAGACTGAATGACCCTTTTCTTTTCTTTTATTTAAAGGAGGTAGCCCCAATTTCCTCTTTTGCCCATGCCCATGTATTCCGTTGGCGGGTGATGGCTCCGCTGTCAATGAGGCTTTGAATCTTTCTCCTCAATTGGACGCAATCTTCGGTGTTATGCCCAATGTACTGGTGGTATTGGCAGTGTTTGGAGGGATCCAAGCATTGCTTCACCCTACTTGGTTCATAGTTGATCAAAGGAGACAACTTGCCGGCTTGAACTAGACTTTTGAAGAGTTTGGCTAACGGCATACCTAAGTCGTCGAATTCGCGCTCGTCCTTCCTTTCACGAACTGTCTTTGAGGGTGATTTAGGTACCGGCACCCCTTGTTGATGAGTAGTCATAGGAGGCATCCCGACGGGGACAGTCTGTGGCGGCCCGTATATTTGAGGAGCGTACGGGTGTTGACATTGAGCAAGAGGGAGAACTCGACTGAGGTAATCATAAACGCCACGAATGTCAGACAAATGGCGCCTCTCGATATCTCTTAGGGTCTTATGCATCTCCTTCTGAAAGTGTGTTGCTTGCTCGTTGAGAATGGCCTTAAAGTGGATTGCTTGTTCATCGAGGATTGCTTCGAAGTGGGATGCTTGCTTACTGAGAGCAGTACCGGTGTAGAGGATTGTCTCGGGATCTTGGGTAGCAGCTTCAGTGGCAACTTCGATGTTCCTTGCAGCTGACATGATGCAGAACTCTATGTCATGAAAGAATTAGATTCGTATTTAATGATAAGGCATCGTTATAAGAATCATTTTTTTGGAAAAGAGTAGGTCTCCACATTTTTGAAATGCATTTTGGTAAAAAATTGAAAGTTTGACCGGGCCGAAGTTGCCTACGTTCCCCTTATCATGAGGGAGAGGTCCCACACAATAAGAGGCTCAGGTCGCCGTAGTTCGAATCAAGTTAGACTTTTAAAAAGAGGTGAGAGATGACCATAGGGGTCAAAAAGAGGGAGATGACTCGGTCCTTGGTCAAGCATGGGTGAGGAAGACCTATAGGAGTTGGTTTTGATTGAGTAGGGTATGGCTTGACCTAAATTTGACCTAAGGTTTGACCTAAGGTTTGAGACAAGAAGTGGTTCAAGCTAGGATGCGACGATAATGGTGGGTTGACCTAGATGGGTAAAGGATAGGTCGACCTAAATGAGAAGGGTTGGATTGACCTATATGGTGAATGAATCAAGATAGCGGGTTGTAGCGGTTTGCCTATGGGATGATCTAAGCGGGATGGACATGGTTTGACCTAGGCGGGTCTAAGGTTGACCTATTCGGGTTGGTGGATTAAGGAAGGTTGGAGATTGACCTAGATGGATCCAAGATAGGTAAGTCGATCTAAGCGGGTCACGGGGTGACCTTGGCGGGTCAAAGGTGAAGGGGTAGTTTTAACCTAAGACGGGCAGGTTGACCTAAATGGGTCAAGGATGGTGTGTGTACCTAAACGGGTTGACCTAGGTTGGTCTGGACGACGGTGGGTCAAGATGACGGTTTGACCTAAGCGGGTTAGGACCAAAGGTAATTGGGTTCATTTATGGAATCAAAGATTGACCTAAGAGGTCGAAAACGGATAAGGTTGACCTAGGAGTCCAAGTTTGACCTAAGAGGTCGAAGGTGATTGGGTTGACCTAGGAGGTCAAAGGTTGACCTAAGAGGTCAACGGGTGATAATGTTGACCGAGGGGTCCAAGGGTAGACCTAAGAGGTCAAAGGTGGATGAGGTTGACCTAAGAGGTCAAAGGCGGATGAGAATGACCTATGGGGTCAAAGGTTGACCTAAGAGGTCAAAGACGATAAAGTTTACCTAGGGGGTTAAATGTGATAAGGTTGTCCTAGGAGGTCAAGGGTTGACCTAAGAGGTCGGAGGCGGATAAAGTTGACCTAGGCGGTCAAGGGTTGACCTAAGAGGTCAAGGGGTGACCTAAGAGGTCGAGGGTGATAAGGTTGACCTAGGAGGTCAAGGGTAGACCTAAGAGGTTAAAGGCGGATAAAGTTGACCTAGGGGGTCAAAGGTAGACCTAAGAGATCAAAGGTTGGTACGGTTGACCTAGGGGGTCAAAAGTTGACTTAAACGGATAAGATTGACCTAGGGGGTTAAAGGTTGACTTAAACGAATAAGATTGACCTAGGGGGTCAAAGGTTGGCCTAAGAGGTCAAAGGGTGGTAAGGTTGACCTAGGAGGTCAATGGTTGACCTATGGGGTCAAAGGTTGGCTTAAGAGGTCAAAGGTAGATAAGGTTGACCTTGGAGGTCAAAGGTTGGGAAGGTTGACCCAGGGGGTCAAAGGTTGACCTAGGAGGTCAAAGGTAGGTAAGGTTGACCTAGGGGGTCAAAGGTTGAGTTAAACGGATAAGATTGACCTAGGGGGTCAAAGGTTGACTTAAACGGATAAGATTGACCTAGGGGGTCAAAGGTTGGCCTAAGAGGTCAAAGGGTGGTAAGGTTGACCTAGGAGGTCAAAGGTTGACCTAGGGGGTCAAAGGTTGGCCTAAGAGGTCAAAGGGTGGTAAGGTTGACCTAGGAGGTCAAAGGTTGACCTAGGGGGTCAAAGGTTGGCTTAAGAGGTCCAAGGTAGATAAGGTTGACCTTGGAGGTCAAAGGTTGGGAAGGTTGACCCAGGGGGTCAAAGGTTGACCTAGGAGGTCAAAGGTAGATAAGATTGTCCTAAGAGGCCAAAGGATGGTGGGATTTTGACCAAAGCGGGTCGAGATGAAGGGTAGGCCCAAATGGATCGCAATGATGGGTAGGTAATCTAGATAGGCCAAGATGAGGAATTTTGATAGATGGCCCAAGGGGTGAGCGATGGACCTTAGAGGTCGTCTAGATGCAATGCACATTTTATTTTCCGAAAAGTTTTGCATTTATTTACATCCTAAATGGTTGGTCTAAGGAGTGTCCTAATCTCTATGTGTGGGTTGACACGGGTAAGGTAAAAGGTTCCCACCGCTCGCGGAACGTACACGGTGAGTGGAGTAGACGAGTGACTTGAAAAGAGGGCGGCAGTAGCGCACAAATTCATGCACATCGAATACTCCGGGTAATGGGGACCTGTGCAGTGCTGACACGGACTAGTGGTAGTGTGTGATAAAAAACTAATTCTTTTTTTTTAGGGAGAAAAGAGAGGAGTTTTTAATGTTAGAATGATGCAATGCAATGCATGAGAGAGAGAGAGAGAGAGAGAGAGAGAGAGAGAGAGAGAGAATAATGTACAAGGGAGCATAGCAGAGTTTTGTTTGACCCTAATACTAAGACAAAAACAACAAAGGTACAAGGATACAAGGTATATACAAAGTACAAGTATCAAGTATTAACATTGCGGGGTGCACGGGTGCATGTGTAAACATGCCAAGTATGTGAGGTGCAAGTATAAACATGGCAACTGTGTGCATGTGTAAACATGGCAAGTATGTGTAGGGTGCATGTGTAAACATGGCAAGTGTGTGAGGTGCGTGTGTAAACATGGCAAGTGTAAGTGAGGTGCACGTGTAAACATGGCAAGTGTGTGCATGTGTAAACATGGCAAGTATGTGCATGTGTAAACATGGCAAGTGTGTGCATGTGTAAACATGGAAAGTGTGTGTAGGGTGCATGTGTAAACATGGCAGGTGTGTGCATTTGTAAACATGGCAAGTGTGTGCATGTGTAAACATGGCAAGTGTGTGTAGGGTGCATGTGTAAACATGGCAGGTGTGTGTAGGGTGCATCTGTATACATGGCAGGTGTGTGTAGGGTGCATGTGTAAACATGGAAAGTGTGTGCATGTGTAAACATGGCAGGTGTGTGCATGTGTAAACATGGCAGGTGTGTGCATGTGTAAACATGGCAAGTGTGTGCATGTGTAAACATGGCAAGCATCATGATGTGACGAAAGTTAGACCCACTAAGTTTGAAAAAGTTTCAAAGCAGTCCCCAGCAGAGTCGCCACTGTGAATACGTGTGTTTGAATTTGAGAATATTCATAGTAACATTAAAATTATGAGAGTTGCCACGCCGTTTTAATTATAGCCAAAACATTGAGAAAAAGCATGTTTAATGGGTTCGGGGGTCAAATTACAACAAGAGAAGAATATTGAACGTTATCACTCCTATTGCCCGAATGATCGGTCTTTCTATCATGATGAATGTGTTAGTAGTGTGTTAGTGTTTGAGACCGGATCCGAAGATTGCCTACGTTCCTCTCAATGTGAGAAGCTCAGGTCAGCGTAGTTCGAGAAGAATTTAGAATAGGCAGAAGAATCGGGATCATGCATAATGAGGGGGGAATTACCTAAAGATTAGGGTTTAGAAGTAGTTCCTAGATCATCCTCGGGTTGATGAACCCTCGATCATCATTGGCTATGAAATAACATGCAAACATGAAGATCGCAACCCTAAATATAGCATAAATAAGGTTTTAATCTATGAACACGATGAACATATGAAGAACATATATGAACATATGAATAAACATGCGAAGCATATGAAGAAACTATGAATAAACATGCAAGAACATGAATATTAAAGATCTACATTAGAAATAATGCAAGAACGTGAAGAAATAAGTTAGAAAACTTACCTATGTTGGCAAGAAATAAACCTTGATCTTCTTGGAGGTTTGAATGCTAATTAGAGAGCAAAATTGTGTTTAAGAACTCTCAAATTCGGATCCTTAAACCAATAGCATGGGATTGGTTTATATAGTAAACTGAGGGGAAGAACTGATGGTCAGGATCATCCAGCGCAAGGTTGGCCGCCTGGCCATGGTTGAAGCCGGTGATAATAGTGGCCGCGTGGCCAAGATCAACGCGGAGAAAGGTTGGCCGCGTGGCCAAGGATGCCGGCTGACTTGATTCTTAAGCTAGGGTTTCTGCATGGTTTTAAGGAAACCATTTACTACCTAATTTGATAGATTTTGTCATAAATGAGATATTCTGGGAATCCGGGACACGTCTTTACAAGGTTTCTAATTCCTATAAAGTCCTTGTATTTTTGGGAAAGTCCTAATAAACTCATTTTCAGGTCGGGTACTAACATATATCCTTCCCCGCACGGCACTCCTCGAGGACACTCAATAAAACCCGATGGCAGGTGCCCTTGGAACTGACCATGTAGAAAAAGGCAATGACGCATAAACCAAAGGCATTCCAAGAAGCCTCATCCGTCCGATCCATTAACTTCTCAGGGACATCCGAAATATCAATAAAAGTGTGATCAAGGACCATGCATTGGGCTTCTTCCAAAGAAATACCAAGAAGAGAAACCAACCTCTCAACACACATGGTGTCATCAACCGAAGGAAGAGCTATGACCTCCGTGTCCACGCCACCCACCAAAGCCTTGAAATCCTCATAAGTAGGAGTGATCTCGTTGTAGGAGAAACAATAGACATGCCTCCTAACATCCCAAAAGGACGCAGCGGCCCTCAATAGCTCAAGATCCAGAATGAATTCCTTGAGAGACCAAAGGGATTGAAGGCCAAACATGGATTGGAACGTTCCCTTGTGATTCCTCATGTGGGACCGCATCCAAAGCCTAAGGTTACCCTCGAAACATTCTTGATGAATTTTGGACAATTTTGGTGGTTTCTCCATGAGAAAGGGTTCCATGGAAGAAGGAGCTCTCGAAATTAAGAAAGACAAACTGATTGATGAACTCAGGACTCTGGCACTTAAGTAGATGACCAGGCCTGGAAAAAAATTGAATGAAAAAGGAGTACTTCCTTCTCGAGCCGTACGGCTACTTTAGCCCTGTCAGAATTGATGATTTCTTGTTGAGAGTTAGCTTTGTGGTCCAACCCATTTAAAGCCCCTTCCCAACCAATGTCATAAATGCAACCGAAAAATGCCCTCCTTGGCTCATGCAACCTGAATCGAACCTAGAAATTTTAGGTTCCCAAAACTTCAGGCGGTCCTAGCGACGTAAGCCCAGCTTTGTGAAATCAAAAATCAGGCAGTCCTAGCGACGTAAGCCCAGCTTTGTGAAATCAAAAATCCGGCAGTCCTAGCGACGTAAGCCCAGCTTTGTGAAATAAATTATGGCCGTCCTAGACGTAAGCCCATGTTGACCAGGTTGACCAAGTAAGAGTCAAGCCCCTTCTGAAAACATGTAGGTCCCCCGAGCGACCCCTTTCAAGACAAAACTTAGGTCCCCCGAGTGACCATTCTGAGAACATTTAGGTCCCCCGAGTGACCCATTTTGAGAAAACTTAGGTCCCCTGAGTGACCCATTTTGAAAAAAGTCTAGGTCCCCCGAGTGACCCATTTTGAGAAAAGTTTAGGTCCCCGAGTGACCATTTTGAGAAAAGTCTAGGTCCCCCGAGTGACCATTTTGAGACAAGTTTAGGTCCCCCGAGTGACCATTTTGAGAAAAGTTTAGGTCCCCCGAGTGACCATTTTGAGAAAAGTTTAGGTCCCCCGAGTGACCATTTTGAGACAAGTTTAGGTCCCCTGAGTGACCATCTTGAGAAAATTTTAGGTCCCCCGAGTGACCATTTTGAGAAAAGTATAGGTCCCCCGAGCGACCCTTTTGAGATAAAATTTAGGTCCCCCGAGCGACCCTCTGAGACAAAAATCCGGCAGTCCTAGCGACGTAAGCCTAGCTTTGTGAAATAAATTATGGCCGTCCCTGACGTAAGCCCAGTTAAAAAGTCATCATTGGCCGTCCCTGACGTAAGCCCAGTTAAATGTCCAAAATTGGCCGTCCCTGACGTAAGCCCAGTTAAAAAGTCATCATTGGCCGTCCCTGATGTAAGCCCAGTTAAAAAATCATCATTGGCCGTCCCTGACGTAAGCCCAGTTAAAAAGTCATCATTGGCCGTCCCTGACGTAAGCCCAGTAAAAATCTGTCCCGTGTGAGTCAAGTTGACCATATCCCCAGCAAGTCAACCCTCTCCCATAGAGCCAAGTTGACCATGTCTCGCCTCTGACCCCTTGGTGTCATGCCCAAATGCCTTAGCCTCTGACCCCTTGGTGTCATGTCCAAATGCCTCGCCTCTGACCCCTTTATGTCATGCCCAAATGCCTTAGCCTCTGACCCCTTGGTGTCATGCCCAAATGCCTTAGCCTCTGACCCCTTGGTGTCATGCCCAAATACCTTAGCCTCTCACCCCTTGGTGTCATGCCCAAATGCCTTAGCCTCTGACCCCTTGGTATCATACCCAAATGCCTTAGCCTCTGACCCCTTGGTGTCATGCCCAAATGCCTTAGCCTCTGACCCCTTGGTGTCATGCCCAAATGCCTTCGCCTCTGACCGAATGAGTGTCATGCCCGAGTTCCCCACCCGACCTCGACGGTCGTCTATAGTTTGAGTAGCCTTAAATCTCTCACCCCGAACTACTTTAGGCTTGATTCCCCGCGAACGGGATACGTAGGAATCCTATACCACTAGGTCCAGCCATGCAACCAAAATCGGTTAAAGCCGTCGTCCCGTCAGATTGGGATGCTTATTTTTATCGACAACCCCGCTCCTTCGAAGCGACGTTGCCGAGGGGCTCTGTAAGTACCCCAATCTGAAACCGACCTATTTTAGAGGTAGCCTTAGCACCATTTCAGGGATAAGCTAATAGGCCAGGACCTCCCTAGGATAAGCTATAAATTCCAGGACTACTCTGGTATAAAATTGGAAAAATCCAGAAGCTCGCCATGCTGAGCCGTACGGATGATTTAGGAACTAGAGGGGCCTAGCCGTACGGCTGGTTTGGGCACCCTCAGTCCCTATAAATAGAACCCCTTGCTGATCATTTCAAGGGGGGAAGAAATACACATTAGAGAGGTCACTCTGCTGGAATTGCCACAGAGCAAGAGTGAGAGTGATCACAACCCAAAAAAGGAGAGAAGAAAGGAAGATTGGCCTTAACCATCATAGGTAAAGCCACCTCCCCCCTCCTTTCTCTTCATCTTACTCCTATTTTCTTTCTTATATCTTGGTTATACATGTATTTATTCTTCATTCATGTAAAGACTTGTCCATTTCAAGCACCTTTTGTTTCTTGCAAGACTTGTCCATTATCAAGCACTATATACCTATCTATTACATTACTATCTTGTCCAAGCTATGAGAAGTTCCAAGGTGCCCTCCATACCTTGTATGGAAGAGGTTCTAAACCTAGACACTCATAGACTTGTTGATTGTCATTTATATTCCTTATTCATTTAAATGGTATGCTTGTTTGGCCATGATAATCATGAGGGTGATGAAACCTTAGTGTTCATCATTTTCCTCTTTGGATTAGCCTCAAAATCCCACTCTTAGGTCATAAAGATTCAATATTTATGTGTTATTTTGACTCTTGGAAGGATTTTAAGTCATAAAATATCATCTTGGTGATAAAATTCCAATCTTTATTCACCAAATGACCAACTTGGGTCCAAAGGGGACATTCATCAACTTTCTTGATTTTCTCCTATGATTGCTCATGATCACACCCAAATACTCGTTTTGGGGGACCAAGTGATGATCATTTAGCATAGGAATGATGTTATAAAACTTGTAAAATGATTTCTTGAAAACTGGGATCAAAAACAGTTTGTCCAGCTTCAGACAGAATGCCCTGTTTCTGTTCTGAACTGGACTGTTCTTGAGCAACCTGTAAAACCCCAGAATCGCCTCCTCCAGCCGTACGGCTACTTTAGGTAGGAGGGAAAAATTGTCTATTTTTCCCTCTGACCTTTGTCTTATCACTCAAGGCCCCTTTTTCAGCCGAGTTTCTCAAATAAAATCAATAACAGAATTTTTCCGTTAAATACACATACACACATATGCACATTTTAACTAACTTAGGGAGACTCGACTTTGTCCGAGGCAACTTGAGAGGACGTAAAAACTCCTCCCAAGTTGTAACCTGACCTCCGAACCTTTGAACTCAAACCTTTGTCATTTTGTTGGGTTTAAAATTAACAAAATGTGGCGACTCCGTTAAATTTGACCGGTTCCCGTGTTTGGCATTTTGTCCTCGTGCGAACTTCGCTTGTTTCGCCCCGAGGGCGTGATCCTTACAAATATGTCAAACATAATGTTCATCAAGTGGAAAAATATAAAAACTTCATGTCTAAGGATTCAAATGACATAACTAATATGAGATACATATATGACATTGACCATGATATAGATCTCATAAAGCGGGTCATGTCCAGTACCAAACAAGTACCCATAAATCTAACATGATCATCCCATGATCATTTAGCCTTTACACTAGTGCTTAACAAGTACTAGGGACGGAGATTATTATAAGTAAACATGAACAACAATAATAATCAAAACATCTCTTTATTAATATGAATAAATGATAACAATTACAACGTTTATTAAACATGCCTAGGGCACCAACACCAACAATCTCCCACTTTCCCTAGGCCCAATCTCCCATGTATCTAATACCCATGACCATCATGTTTAGCTTGTGGAAGTCCCTTTGTTAGCGGATCCGCAACATTGTCATCAGTTGGTACTCTGCATATATTTACGTCTCCCCTATCAATGGTTTCCCGAATGATATGAAAACACCTAAGTATGTGTTTGGATTTCTGACGTGCCCTTGGTTCCTTTTCTTGAGCAATAGGACCATTATTATCAAAATAAATGTCTATTGGATTAGCAATACTAGGAACCACTTCAAGTTCAGTAATGAACTTCTTAATCCAAACAGCTTCCTTTGCAGCATCCGATGCAGCAATATACTCAGCTTCAGTTGTAGAATCAGCGGTTGTACTCTGCTTGGAACTCTTCCATCTTACAGCTCTACCATTTAACATAAACACAAAACTCGATTGCGATCAACTATCATCTCTGTTAGTTTGGAAGCTTGCATCCGTGTAACCATTTACAACGAGATCATCTTCCATTCCTCCATAGATAAAAAAACGAATCTTTAGCCCTTCGCAAGTACTTAAGAATCGCTTTTACAGCCATCCAGTGATTTTCACTGGGGTCGGATTGATATCTACTTGTCATGCTCAAAGCATAAGATACATCTAGCCTAGTACATATCATGGCATACATGATGGACCCAATTGCCGAAGCATATGGAACATCATTCATTTTCTCATGCTCATCTTTTGTCTTAGGACATTGAGTCTTGCTTAGAGAAACTCCATGTAGCACTGGCAAGGTACCTCTCTTAGAATTTTCCATGCGGAATCTTCTAATGACCTTGTCAATGTATGTACTTTGGCTTAAACCAATTAGCTTCTTTGATCTATCTCTGTAGATCTTAATGCCAAGGATATACGCGGCTTCACCCATATCTTTCATTAGGAAACACTTTCCTAACCAAGTCTTTACAGACTGAAGTGTAGGAATGTCGTTTCCAATGAGCAATATGTCATCCACATATAAAATAAGGAATAGCACTATGCTCCAACTAATCTTCTTGTATACATAAGGTTCATCTTCGTTCTTGATGAAGCCAAACTCTTTGACCGATTCATCAAAATGGAGATTTCAACTCCAAGAAGCTTGCTTCAATCCATAGATGGATTTCTGCAATTTGCATACTTTAGAACTTTGTTCAAAACCCTCGGGTTGCGTCATATAGACATCCTCTTGCAAATTCCCGTTAAGGAAGGTGGTTTTGACATCCATTTACCATATTTCATAGTCATGATATGCGGCAATGACAAGCAAAATTCTTATAGACTTGATCATTGCTACGGGCGAAAAGGTTTCATCATATTCAATACCATGAACTTGCCTATAGCCTTTCGCTACAAGTCTATATTTGTAAGTATGCACCTCCCATCCATGGCAGTCTTCTTCTTGAAGACCCATTTGTATCCTATGTTTTTTACACATTCGGGCGCATAAATCAAGTTCCAAACTTGATTATCTTGCATGGATTGTAATTCGGATTCCATGGCTCCAAGCCATTTCTTCGAATCAGGAGAAGACATCGCCTCTTGGTAAGTAGTCGGTTCATCATTATCAATGATTTCCACCTCATTACTATCCGTTACGAGAAACCCATATCTATCGGGCTCGGACCATAACCTACCAGATCTGAGAGTTACTTGTGTATTTTGAACAGGTTCCACAATTCCTTGTGGTTCTTGTTCTTGTTCCACTATCGGTTCAATGTCATTTTCTGGGTCTCGAATTTCTTTAAGATTTATTTTACTCCCACTGATTTCTTTGGAGAGAAACTATTTCTCTAGAAAGACACCAGTGTGGGAAACAAACACCTTGTTGTCCTCTCGGTTGTAAAAGTAATATCCTCTAGTTCCTTAGGATATCCCACGAAAATACATTTATCAGATTTGTGAACTAGCTTGTCGGAGACAAGTCTTTTGACAAAAGCTTCGCAACCCCAAATCCTCATGAAAGACAAACTAGGTTTCTTTCCGCTTCACATCTCATATGGAGTCTTTTGAACTGATTTAGTTGGAACTTGATTTAGTGTGAGAGCAGCAGTTTCTAGAGCATAACCCCAAAAGGATAAAGGAAGATCAACTCGACTCATCATTGATCGAACCATGTCCAACAAAGTTCGATTCCTCCTTTCAGACACACCATTCCATTTGTGGTGTTCCGGGTGGAGTCAATTGTGAAATTATTCCACAATTCTTTAGATGATCATCGAATTCATGACTCAAGTATTCTCCACCTCGATCCGATCAAAGTGCCTTAATACTTTTGCCAAGTTGTTTTTCTACTTCATTTTGAAATATTCTAAATATCTCAAAGGCTTTACTTTTATGTTTCATTAGGTAAACATACCTAAATCTACTATAATCATCAGTGAAGATTATGAAGTATTGAAACCCTCCCCTAGCATTTCTACTTAATGGTCCGCATACATCGGAATGTATCAACCCCAATAAGTCACTCGCCCTTTCACCTAGTAAAAGGTGTCTTAGTCATTTTTCCAAGAAGACACGACTCGCAAGTATCATATGACTCAATATCACATGAACCCAAAAGACCATCCCCATGGAGTTTTGAGATACGCTTCTCATTAATATGACCAAGACGGCAATGCCACAAATATGTTTGATTTACATCATTAGGTTTAGATTTCTTATTTACATGATAGACATTGTCATTATTTTCATTCTTGACATCCAAGACATAAAGGCCATTAAATAAATTTGCAATACCATAAAGCACATCATTTAAATAAATCGAAAATCTCTTACTTTCAATAAGAAACTTAAAACCTTCATTATCCAAACAAGAAATTGAAATAATATTTCTACTTAAATCCGGTACATAATAGCAATTGTTTAAAACAAGTATTAAACCAGAAGGTAAAGTGACTTCATAAGTCCCTACGGCTAATGCAGCAACTCTTGCTCCATTCCCCACGCGTAGGTCTACTTCACCCTCTTTAAGAAGTCTCCTATTCTTTAGTCCCTGCACATTTAAACAAATATGAGAACCACATCCGGTATCCAATACCCAAGAATCAGTGGTAGAAAGGATAATATCTATCATATAGATACCTGAAGTCGACGCAGTCCCACTGCTCTTCTTCTTCTTTTGCTCTTCCTTAAAAGCCTTGCAATTACGTTTCCAATGACCAATTTCTTGACAATGGAAACAAATTGCATCCTTTTGTGAATCGGGTTTTGCCTCAGAAGCCTTGGTAACCTTTGCCTTGCTTATCTTGGGTTTGACAACTTTCTTACCCTTTCCTTTGGCACTTTCCTTCTTCCCATCATGAACCATGAGCACAGGAGAACCTTTCTCCACAATCTTCATCTCCACAGTTTTAAGCATACCATGCAACTCGGAGAGATTCTTATCCATTCCATGCATGTTATAATTCATCACAAACTGATTATAACATTTAGGCAATGAATTAAGAATGAGATCCGTGGCTAGCTCCAATAGGATTGGATAGCCAAGTTTCTCAAGATACTCTACATAGCCTTTCATTTTAAGCATATGAGGACTCACTTATTGCCCTTCACTCATTTTGCCAGAAGTGAATGCAACAATGGACTTGTACCTCTCTTGCCTATCTTGCTCTTGAAACATGGCTCTTAACTCCACGCCTATCTCATAGGCTTCAAAATGTTCCAAACTTTGTTGGAGTTTTGAGCACATAGTAGAAAGCATGAGACAACTTAAATCTCTAGAATCATTACGATGTTTATTCTAATTGTCTCTTTCTGCCCTAGGGGCAGTGGCTTCGGGTTCAATAGGAAGAGGCCCATCGAGAATGTACAACTTATCTTCTTGCCTAAGAACTATTCTTAGGCTACGGATCCAATCCATAAAGATCGTACCATTCTCTTGGAGCTTATCCTTCTCAAGGATCGATCGCAACGAAATTGATTGAGTGTTGGTAGTCATTATCTACAATTATGCAAAAAAAAAAAATCAAAATTTAATAAGTACCAATTTCATTAAAGAAATAAATAATGTATTTTTCTAAAAAATACTCCCACTAAATTATACAACCTTCTTATACATCCAATATATAATATAATTTAAATGGGCTAAGATCCAACTTTAATTTAATTTCAAGTCCGCTAAGGCGGATTACACAAGATCAAATTAATTAGGTAGACAATCATGTCAATCATATCCCATATGATTCTTAGATCCTTTTTTGAGATTCTTTAAGAAATCCAATTTCAAAAAGCATGTTTAATCTCATCTGTGCCTAGGCCCAAAACTGTTTTGACGCCTAATTAAGTCTAACCATTTTAAACGTATAGTTAATGTGCCTCGTTAGGGCGTGCCCACATTATCTATCTTGCTCATACATAAATAAAATTAATGCAACTCTCTAGGGCGAATCTACATCAAAATCACCCATGTACTAACAAGTGTTTTAATCATGACATGGCAATAAATGACTTAAATCTTTCTTTGAAGGTTTAATCACATATAGCATTCAACACATTTATGAGCACATAATATAAACATGTTACGCATCAAGTTTAGCCACTAAATTATTCATCATTAATTTAAGCATAATATTTATGTGTCATTAGTTTCTCTATAATTATGAGGATGAGACTCTTTGAACTTTGGTTATCATCTCCAAATCAAGACAACAAGAAATGCGGCCGACTAAGCCATAAGGCAACCACAATTCCTCACTAATTCAAGAAACTAAGAAAGTAGTCTATGTGGCCGAAACTAAGCAATAGATGGTCTCGATGAACGTAGGCCAATTGCATCCACAATTCCACATGGATCTCCAATCTTTGAATCAAGAACTTTGTTTCTCAATTTTAGCAATTATGAACTCTTCATAATTCTAACTTCGTTTTATCTTTGAATCTTTGATTCGCGATCAAGTTTAGGAAACACAATCTCGATGAATGTAGATTAGCCATCCAAACATTGATCAAATCTTAGAATCACAAGACTAGAACAAATAGGAAAATTAAACCCCGAGATCCACACCCAAACCCTAGAAAGAACCCCCAAACCAGAACCCTAGATCTGGCCGGGTCTCTTCATTGGGTCCGGTCGGACCTCCTCTGAAAAATCCCATATTTTTAAAGTTCCAAAATTTATCTCAAAATTGTTTTTCCCGATTCAATTAGGATTTGGTGTTCTTGGTGATCCAATCACCATGATCATCAAAACCTTGAATTAACAATTCATGAATCCCTTGATTATCAAAACTTTGATCCAATCAAAATTGATAACCCAAATAATTTTAAATCCACCATAATTTTTATTGCGATTGAATAGTGCGATTAAAGTTTATAAAACAATAAACCACATAAATTCATATAACACATAAACATCATAATCCAATATTCATATCATGCTAGGCACATAAACAAACAATTTATATACACACAACATGGTCTAGTATTGAAATAATCAACATGAACGAGGCTCTGATACCACTGTTGGGTTTCATAGTAACATGCTCAGCGGAATTAAGCATTTAAAATTTTCATGAAACCCAAAGCCATAGATCCGTTCATATGATTATATCAAATACATGCAATATGAATACTAGAATACTAACCCTTGATGACTTTGAATTTTAGCCTTTGATCTTGGTGGAGAATTTGAAGCTTGATCACGAAGAAGTAAGAACACGAACTTTGAAGATGATGAGCTTCACCCTCTAGCGGTATCCACACCTCGAACGAATATCAAGAGCACTTGATCTTGGTTGCTAGACCAAAATTATGAAACACACTTTCACAATTATATTGACTATATGGAATTATGAATTCTTGATCTTAGATTCCAAATCACTAATCAAGAATATTGTTCTCTCAATGAACTAGGTTGATCAACCTTAATGGCTGGTGAAAAAGACTTTATATAGGTCCTAGTCCTTAACCTTTAAGGACCTAGGATTCCTAAATCCCGTCACCCAATTAAAGAAATAACTTTCTGTCCAAGCAGCACTGGCACGGTCGTGCCCTAAAACTAGCACGGTCGTGCCAATAGGGTCGAGCCTGGCCTCCAAAATCTGATTATTGGCACGGTCGTGCTTTATAATCGGCATGGCTGTGCCTAGCATGGTCGTGCATTATAACCAGCACGGTCGTGCCACCAGGTTAGAGCCATGCTTCCCTTATGCTGATTATTGGAACGGTCGTGCCCTATAATCGGAACGATCGTGCCAGACCAGAAAAAGCTCAAATCTTCATAATTCCAATTCAGTCCTTTGGGATTCGTTCTATTTGTGTGTGACCCTCTAGGATTACACTATGTTGGCAATGAGTCCAAACATGAACCCATAAGATATGATTAGGTTCTAGCAAACCGTCATACCTACCAAAAAAATGTAACTAGATACAAGTTCGCATTCCATTTAGAATATGTCATAATCCTTTTGTCCACGATGTCATTGAACATAAGTCATGGTCAACAAGTCAACTTGTTTTGTTCAATACTATCTCGATTCCGAATATGTTGATAATCCAAATGACATTGATCCAATCAATTCATTTGAGTCCGTCTGAACATTTTCATCAACATTATTCCTACGAGAGGCCCAAGATTGACATCTCTCCGAAGAGGGACAAATCCATCACATCTTATTATTCTTCCCTACATGAATTCGATTATGCCAATCATACCCTTTATAACTACCCGGTTAAAGGTAGCGTTTGAATATGTCAAACATAATGTTCATCAAGTGGAAGACTATAATAACTTCATGTCTAAGGATTCAAATGACATAACTAATATGAGATACATATATGACATTGACCATGATATAGATCTCATAAAGCGGGTCATGTCCAGTACCAAACAAGTACCCATAAATCTAACATGATCATCCCATGATCATTTAGCCTTTACACTAGTGCTTAACAAGTACTAGGGACGGAGATTATTATAAGTAAACATGAACAGAAATAATAATCAAAACATCTATTTATTAATATGAATAAATGATAACAATTACAACGTTTATTAAACGTGCCTAGGGCACCAACACCAACAAGCGGTGTTCCTGCGGTGGAGGTTTCTTGGGGTTCTCCGTGTGTACTTTCTCGGAGCGGGTCAACACACTTACTTCTGCAGAGCCATAAACTTTCCCCAAGAAGTCATTCACTGTGACCATCCCCTTTGAGGCATAGGCAGACTCACAGATTTCTTTGAGGGAAACCGGGCGGGTGTCTTGTTCTTCCCAGACTCCTACGGTCTCTCAGAGTTTTTCCAAAGTCAACAAACAACAGAAGTGGTCCGGAAGCATCGACCCATCACCGCCAAACTATGGTGGTGGTGAAAGCGGTGGCAAGGACAAGAAGTTGTTGGGTTTCCAAGTAACATGCGCAGCGGAATATAGCAATTAAAATTTTAAGAAACCCAAAGCCATAGATCCGTTCATATGATTAAATCAAAATACAACAAGATGAATAGAGGAATAACTAACCCTTGATGGCTATGAATTTCTAGCTTTTGAACTTGGTGGAGATTTTGAAACTTGATCAAGAACGCAAACCTTGAAGATGATGAGCTTCACCCTCTAGCGGTATCCACACCACGAACGAATATCAAGCAACTTCTTGATCTTGGTTGCTAGACCAAATTGTGAAACACACTTTCACAATTGCAAGAACTATATGGAATTATGAATATTCTTGTTCTTCACTTTTGGGATCTTAGAACAAGAAAAATAACCTCTCAAAACCTTATGGAGGCCCTCACAAATATGATGCTAATGGCTGCTGAAAGGATCTTTAAATAGGTCCCAATCCTTAACCCTTAAGGACTTAGGAATCCTAAATCCCGTCACCAAATAAGGCAACAAGGAATTCTGGCCGACTTGACTGGCACGGTCGTGCCCTATAAACTGGCACGGTCGTGCCATCAAGTCCGCTTGTTTTCCCCCAGTCGACCAATTTCGGCACGGTCGTGCTTGACTTCTTGGAACGGTCGTGCCAAACATGTCGACAGATTTGCCTTGGTTTGGATTTATGGCACGGCCGTGCCATTTTAAGGCGCACGACCGTGCCAGAGCCAAAACCTGACATTTTTCCATAATTCCAATTTAGTCCTTTATGATTCGTTCTATTTGTGTGTGACCCTCTAGGATTACACTAAGTTGGCAATGGGCTCAAACATGAACTCATAAGATATGATTAGGTTCTAGCAAACCGTCATACCTACCCAAATAGTGTAACTAGATACAAGTTCGCATTCCTTTAGAATATGTCACAATCCCTTTGTCCACGATGTCATTGAACACAAGTCATGGTCAAAGAGTCAACTTGTTTTGTTCAATACTTTCTCGATTCCGAATATGTTGATAATCCAAATGACATTGATCCAATCAATTCATTTGAGTCCGGCCGAACATTTCATCAACATCATTCCTACGAGAGGCCCAAGCTTCACATCTCTCCGTGGAGGGACAAATCCATTTAGTTTATTATTCTTCCCAACGGGAATCCGATTATGCCAATCATACCCTTTATAACTACCGTGTTAAGGTAGCGTTTGAATATGTCAAACACAATGTTCATCAAGTGGAAGACTATAATAACTTCATGTCTAAGGATTCAATTGACATAACTAATATGAGATATATGTTCGACATAGACCATGACATAAATCTCATACAGCGGGTCATGTCCAGTACCTTATTCCAAACAAGTACCCATAAATCTAACATGATCATCCTATGATCATTTAGCCTTTATACTAGTGCTCAACAAGTACTAGGGACGGAGATTATTATAAGTAAACATGAACAACAATAATAATCAAAACATCTCTTTATTGATATGAAATAAATGATAACAATTACAACGTTTATTAAACGTTCCTAGGGCACCACTACCAACAGAAGTCATCTAAAGTCAGAAAGTCTTGTTCTTTTCTTGGGGATGGGATACGGGGAGGCATATAGGAAGATACCTCATCATCGTCACTTTCATAGAGAATCCAGAGTTCTTCGCGAGACATGGAGCGAATTGCTTCTCTCATTTGGGCGAGGTGCCCTTCATAATTGGAGATCTCCAGGCTTCTCGCCACTTCGGACACATTCCTCTCATTGTGGCGACATACCCTTCTAACCACTCTTTTGGCGATTGACGAACTACATGGTTCTATGACATGGAAATGATCGTTGTGAGGAGGACAACACTCATTTGGACCGTGGCTTTGGCCTTCCACCTCATTCTTAATAGCCCGTTTCACTTCCTCCATGCATTCTTCGTACATTAGATTGTGCTCAGTGAGTTTAATCACAATCAACTCGTTGGTATTCTGGTGTGGGACTCTTGCACTCAATACGCTGGCCACCATACAATCTGGGGGGCATTTCATCTTCCCCTCTTTTACACATGCTCACAAGATGTCCTTCCATCTTTCCCCGATTCCCATTAGTGGGGTGTTAAATTCTAAGAAGGTTATCGGTGCTAGTTCTCCAAGCTCGATCATGTTCACACTGTCTTGCCCGAACTCAATCAAGTTGATGGCGTTGTTGTCGGGGAAGGGGTTTTTGACTTCATTTGGGCCACGAGGGTGCTCAAGCTTTCTCTTGTCAATCAGGTCAAGGATGATGCGTTTTTACTATGGAGCATTCATGGTAGTTAACTAAAGGTTTTGCAAGGCCTTGCTTGACTAACCCTTCAAATACCTTGCTCATAGTCATCCCAAAATCTTCAAACTTCACATATGGACGTCTCTCCGAGCTCCCAGCCCTTTGTGGGGCTTGCCTCGGGTTTTCCCCTTGGATGTTGTTGACTATCCCTGAGGTTTCTTTCCCTTTACCGGTGGTCGGAGGGCGGTATCTGTAGGAGCTACCACTACCTTGGGCGGAGGATTGCTCGCTAAGAGCCTTCTCGAACTTCGACCCAGCGGTTACCATAGCCCGGAGATTAGGGTAGAAGTGGTGACTGATCAAAGCCTGCAATTGATGTTTTAGACATGACTGAAAAATATCTAGTTGCTCATCCTAAGTAGGTGGATTGGTAATTTCTCCAAGTTTGTAATTCCACCTCTTGTAGAATTCACCAATCGGTTCATCATTTCTTTGCAAGGTGCTTTGCAAGTCAGTGCGATTGGTTTCCCACTCCAAGTTGGACCGGTATTTGGTGAGGAATGCGTCTTTGATCCGGTCTCATGTGATCCGAGACTCGTCCTTTAGGTTAAAGAACCATTTGAGTGCATTTCCTCTCAAAGACAGTTGGAAGTGATCGGCCATTTGTTGCACGGTACACCCTTCACCCTCATTGCCAAGGTGTAGGCATTAAGATGAGTCTGGGGGCAAGCAGTTCCATCAAACTTATCAATCTCTGGCATTTTGAATATGTGCGGAAGGGGAACAATTTTATTGGGATCGGTGATTCCCAAGGAGAACTTCTTCTCGTTCATCCCCTCAAACCTTTCTTCCATTTGTTTCAACTTTTCTATCAACCATCCCATTTGAGGGTCCGTGTGCAGGCTAGAGTTAATGGATCCCATGGTTTGGGTTGTCACCGGCATTATGTTTTGAGGCACGGTAGTGGATGGTATTACCGGGGGAAGGCTTTGAGGTGATGCATGGGTGTAAACATACCCATATCCCTGATTACTTGTTGGGATGTACGGTGGGGCGGCTTTAGAGGTTTGTGTCGCTGGGTGGTAAAATGGGTATGGCACTCCTTGGGATGCGGTTGGCAAATCTGGAGGTGCTAACCCAACATTGGTCGGAGCTAAGGGTGCTCGGCTCGTTGGGATTGGACCATATGTGTTGAATCCGGGCGGATATGTGGGAAAACCTCCCGGCGGGATAAAAGAAACCTGGGTGGTGGGCACACTCTGGTGAATGGTGGTTTGGAATGCGGGACGTGAGGTCACCACATTAGGGTAAGTTTGGGGAGGAGGAACTCGGTTAAAGCCTTGGGGTTGCACATTTTCAACCTCCTCTTCATCAATGATTTCCACAAAACCTCCATCATTCTCAAACACGACGGCTACCCCTTTCTGTCTCATGGCTTCCACAACCTTATTCTGCATATCTTCTTGATGTTTTCTGATGCTTTCTTCCCTGTCCCTGGTGTCCTCTAGAGCTTGTACCAATTCTTCCCTGGTGAGCACATTAGGATTAACTGCGTTGTCACCCCCACTACCACTTCCTTCCGGACTAGTCATTTAGAGAAGTCTAAGTGAGGCTGCTGATGAACTGTCAGACTCGGCACTAACCAGACGACGACCAGGAACTCTAACCCACTTCTTACGAGCTGTGGAGGAGAGGGATGTTCATTTCAGACTCGGGTACCAATTTGGGCTAGTGTTTGGGAAGAGGCTCAGGCTCATGCAACATGAAAACTTATTGTCCTTATTTATTTTTGTTCCTATTTACTTAAAACGCATTTTATTCCTAATTGGTTGGAAAAGATTTCTCTTCTTTTTCGCAACTAATCTAAATCCTGGATCAGTGGAGGCCATCACTATGTCTATAAGCCCCTCGTGTTTCACATGTATTGCACACTCCCAAGGATGGACTGTCCCGGACGAGGGTCTTATAGGGCATGTAGCTTCCACTAACTAAAAGAACCAAACCTAGGGTCTAGGGTGTCACAAAGTTCCAATGCATGGGCTATTCTTATCATAATTAAACCCCGGTTAAGGTCAAGAGTAGCTCAGTGCCTTAACGAAAATTTGGCATGACCTCGTTTAATGAGGGGTCTTTAACCTCAACCATGGGCTTAAGGATGATTAGGATGAATCAAACACTAAGGCTTAACGACACGGTGTCACCCTATCCTTAATACATGACTTTGGTTAATTATGGTTGGAATTAACGCATAAGTTAAGGACCGGGTCAAAGATGACCTTGGTCACACTTGCTTTCACAAGGAGTCATGACTCGGGCGTTAACTTGGCCATAATCAACTTCGGGCACGTATTAGGGACGTGATGACGTGAGCTAGACCAAAAACCAACCATGGTCACGGTATTTGTGTGTCACGGACATGTGTGGTTGACTCAGCTCGGAAAGGGAGGTGGAATGGACCCGTACGCGCGAGAAGGGCACAAGAGCACCAATCAAGCTGCATCGTGGCATCCTGTGAATACCCCTTTCCGATGAAGCGACGCATGGGAAGTATCTTGTGATTATTTTTATTTACAAAGGGAATATTCTTAACGACATTAAAATTATGAGAGTCGCCACGCCGTTTTAATTAAATCCAAAACATTGAAAAAAGCATGTTTAATGGGTTCGGGGGTCAAATTACAACAAGAGAAGAATATTGGATGTTATCACTCCTATTGCCCGAATTGATCGGTCTTTCTATCATGACGAATGTGTTAGTAGTGTGTTAGTGATTTAGACCGGATCCGAAGATTGCCTACGTTCCTCTCAATGTGAGAAGCTCAGGTCAGCGTAGTTCGCAGAGAATTAGAATAGGCAGAAGAATCGGGATCATTCATAATGAGGGGGGAATTACCTAAAGATTAGGGTTTAGAAGTAGTTCCTAGATCATCCTCGGGTTGATGAACCCTCGATCATCATCGGCTATGAAATAACAGGTAATTATGAAGATCGCAACCCTAAATATAGCATAAATAAGGTTTTAATCTATGAACACGAAGAACATGCGAAGAACATATATGAACATATGAATGAACATGCAAAGCTCATGAAGAAACTATGAATAAACATGTACGAACATGAATATAAAAGATCTACATTAAGAATAATGCAAGAACACGAAGAAAAAGTTAGAAAACTTACCTATGTTGGCAAGAAATAAACCTTGGATCTTCTTGAGTGTTTGAATGTTAATTAGAGAGCAAAATAGTGTTTAAGAACTCCAAAATTCGTACTTAGAGCTCTCAAAATCAGACCTCTAAACCAATGGAATTGAATTGGTTTATATAGTAAACTGATGGGAAGATCTGATGGTCCAGATCATCCAGCGCAAGGTTGGCCGCCTGGCCATGGTTGAAGCCGGTGACAAGAGTGGCCGCGTGGCCAAGATCAACGCGGAGCAAGGTTGGCCGCGTGGCTAATGTTGCAGGCTGACTTGATTCTTAAGCTAGGGTTTCTGCATGGTTTTTAAGGAAACCATTTATTACCTAATTTGATAGATTTTGTCATAAATGAGATATTTCGGGAATCCGGGACAAGTCTTTACAAGGTTTCTAATTCCTATAAAGTCCTTGTATTTTTGGGAAAGTCCTAATAAACTCATTTTCAGGTCGGGTACTAACAGTAGCCCCTCGGCGACGCTTCTTGCAAGGCAATGTGGGGTCGACGATAAAAGAAGGATCCGTCTGAAACATGAGTTCCAAAACAGATGAAAGGTAAGGGAACGGCTGAACCTTGGCAGGCGACCTACGTATCTGCGGGGGAATCAAGCCAAACGTAGTTCAAATCTGATGGGAAATTGGGAATGACTGTCCTCTGATGGGGAGCAACGTCTTCTGCTGGGGAAAATGCACCTGCTGGGGATGATAGATGACCGCGTCGGTCGGGTGGCTGGACCTTTTCAGGTTTCCTACGTATCCTCTGAGGAATCAAGCAGGTCGTAGTTCAGAGCTATTGGGGAAAGACGAGACATTGGACTTCTGCTAGGGATAATAAACCTACGGGCACTATGCTGTATGAAGAACGAACATTCGTTAGGAAAATGAAGTTATTTGGGAAAAATAAAGACTACGTTGTCTAAATAATCCCAAGATGGAATGGTAAACGCAATCAGGATCGCCAGGGCTCCTGCCGATTATGCTAACAAAACGCCGAGGCTTCTGCCAACCACGAGCGATCAAGGATACGTATGTCATAGAGGCGCCGAAGTCTCTACAATCATACGAATCCTAATAATAGATGTTGGATCTCTCGCAAACAGAAACGCCGAGGCTTCTGTCAACCACGATCGATCTAGGATACGTATGTCATAGAGACGCCGAAGTCTCTACAACCATACGAATCCTAATAATAGATGTTGGATCTCTCGCAAACAGAAACGCCGAGGCTCCTGCCAATCACGATTAATCAAGGATACGTATGTCATAGAGGCGCCGAAGTCTCTACGATCATGCAAATCCTAATAAATGCTGGATCTCTAGCAAACAGAAAACGCCGAGGCTTCTGCCAATCACGATCGATCAAGGATACGTATGTCATAGAGGCGCCGAAGTCTCTACAATCATACGAATCCTAATAATAGTTGCTGGATCTCTCGTAAACAGAAACGTCGAGGCTTCTGCCAATCACGATCGATCTAGGATGCATATGACATAGAGGCGCCGAAGTCTCTGTAATCATACGAATCCTAAGAAAATATTCGGTGAAGAATGGAAATTTTATGGGGCTTTCCGCACCCAAAGGTAACGAATATCAGTCAAAATTGTGCTAAGGTCATTTAAGATGAATTAAAGGGAAAAGATCAGGGACCAAAGTGGAATTTTATCTGAAGGGACAAGGTTGGCCGCATGGCCAAACACACTAACTTGCAATAGTGGCCGCGTGGCCAAGACCGCTGAGTGGTCAGATCTCTTTCACATGGATCGCTGATCTGACGGCTGGGGTTGCAAGGGCAAAAGTGGCCGCGTGGCCAAGGATGCCGACGGGCTGACTCCTTGGTCACATCACCAGACACCTCCCCTCTTCTTCTTCTTTTCTTCTTTCTTCTTCTTCCTTCCTCCATTGTTAACGAGTTAGAGAGAGGAAATTGGGTTTTTAGAGAGAGAAAGCTTGGATTTTGATAATTTTGAAGACTTCGTTTCACATACTTCTCGAAGCTATGGCAGATTGGATCAATGAGGCGTTATTTAGGGATTTCCCGGGCCAAGGTGGGTATATGATTCCACAACAAGAGCCATAAGGAGAGGGGCACGGTTATGCTCAGGGCGCAGGAAATGTCGGGGTGATCCAGGAGCGGGCTTTGAAGCGGCGCCCTTGATTCCACGGGGCGGTTTGAGACCACGAGCCGCGACTCGGAATTACCGCGATAATCTGCTGCGGTCTACGTTCGACCAAGATTACAATTTTTACATCGACTCTGAGCGTCATTGGTCGATGGGGCTTCCGGAGACACGAGAGGTAAATTTTGAATTTTCATTCCTCTCCTTCTTGCACATTTGTATGTTCTATGCACATAATATGAAATGCTAGAATAATGGAATGCTAGAATTTAAATTGCTAGAATTGTAAATTGCTAGAATGGTAACATACATGTGCTGTGTTTACCTGCAGAGGATCAAGGCTCGTGGGTCCACAGTGACTGTGGGCAAACTGTGGGCGTCTCTGCCGGAGGGACCGGGCGGTTTGCGTGCTCGGATCGAGGCTATGGGATTTAGCCCATTCTTTGACAGTGTCCGCATGGTCGGGGCTACCCTGAAGGTGGCAGCGGTGATAGAGGTGTGCCGGGAGTTCTGGTGGGATACCACCCATACCTTCCACTTCAGTTGGGGAGAGATTACCATCACGCCGACGGATTTCGCGGCCATCACAGGGTTGAGGTTTACTGGTACCCCTTTGCCTTTTGATGAGAGCTTGGCGGAGCGGCGGGACTATAGACAGGCTCTGCTGGGAGTCGATACCGACCTGGGAGGAGGTGTCAAGGGTTATGGAGTGGAGGCCGGGAAGGTAAATCACTTGGTGGAGGTGGCTATTGAGGCCTTTAGTAGGGGGGAGTATGATTTGGATTGCTTGGTCCGGCTGTTCTTATGGTACAGCTTTTCAGAGATTTTGTTTCCCAGTGGGGCTACTGTCTGCCGGTACTCACTGCTAGGGGCTCTTGTGGACTTGGACTTAGTCGGTGGGATTTCTTGGGGTGGAGCCGGTTTGGCTGAGATTTACCGGGCTTTGGACCATTGCTCGAGGGCTAGCTCGTCGGCCTTTGACAGGTTCCAGTTCGCCTTTGAGGTATGCTCTTGACTACCCTTCTTTTTCACATTGTTGAGATTTCTGCTCTATCTTTTGGTCTGAAATGTCTTTTTTCATTGTATGCACAGGCTTGGGTGTACGAGATCTTCGGTGTCGCCCCTTTTCAGTTGGTGATGAGTGCCAACAAGGTTGTTCCCATCATGTCATACTGGTGTAAAGGCAACAGGGCTCCTCCCTGCAGAAACCGGGATATGAAGACGGTGGATGCTGCTGATCTGAGGAGGGTGTTCGTGATATCTGAGCCCATCGGGGTCAGATTTTACCCATGGAGCCCGGCCAATGAGGCTTCGGTGGGTCCCTATGTAGTGGATTTGACCGCTTCTAGGGTTCTGCTTGTGGGTCTCACCGGGGAGGCCATGTATCTTGGGGAGAGGGTGGTTCGTCAGCACAGGGCTGGTGCGTTACCGTGGGCTCCTTATGACCCTCATCGGGATATGCTCCGTCCCGCGAGGTTGGCGACTTTCTTGGCTCCCACTCCGGCAGAGCATTACAGAGGGAGTGACGACTATGCTGGCTACGTGCGGACACGGCTGATCAGCCCTCAGGTTCGGGCTCGGATGCTATCGGGAGAGGGATCGAGCTCGGCCCGGTAAGTTGGTCGGAGTCGGCCTTTGGTTGACATGCCCCTTCGCTCGAGTAGCGTGAGAGTGATGAGGGGCGGCCGGGAGATGGAGCTGAGCTTGGAGCCGACTGATGCAGATCTTGTTGAGGAGACATTCATTCCTCCGCCCGACGCTGGGGTACGGCTTTGTGCTTTATATTAGTCATGTTTGTACACACTTGTTTCCTTCTGCATTGTAATCATTTGCCTTGGCTTCCCTTTCAGGTGACTTGGGAGGCATATATCCGTTCAGCTCGGCGGGAGAACGTGTTGATGCGCTTACTGAGGGAGGCGTACCATTCATGTACTTGTCAGAGGGACGATGTTTAATCACCCCAGCGTCGTGAGCGGTCTCCGAACGGCGCGGGCTCTTCTCACATTGGTGGTCGAGCGGTCCGGGGACGGAGTTCGGGTGCCGGTAGCTCTCGGGCTTTAGCGCGGCGTGGAGACACCACGGAGGAAGATTCTGATTAGGTGGGGTCCATCTTTATTTCCTACACTGTTAGCTAGTAGAGAGTAGAAAAATATGTATGTATAGAACCAATGTATAAAATGCATGTATGTATATCATGTTTCTAAAATGTAAATTTATTGTGGGAGCCTACTTGTGCAAACTAGTTATTTTACAAATGTTCCTAATTTTATACAATGCATGAGCCACGGAAGGGGGGCAGGTACGTAGTTGTATGGATCCGTCACGGAGTGGGAGGAAACAAACCGGATTTCTGCATGGAGCGATGTTGGCCGCATGGCCATGGCACGGCCCGGAGCAATGTTGGCCGCATGGCCATGGCAAGGCACGGAGCAATGTTGGCCGCCTGGCCATGGCAAGGCACGGAGCAATGTTGGCCGCGTGGCCATATCTTCCAATATCACAAGTGGCCGCGTGGCCAAGTCTGTAGTTGGGCTCTGCTTTTCCTTTTCCTGGCAAGAGTGGGAGTCCGTACCCTATTTAATGAACCCTTTGCAGCCACAAAAACGTACCAGCAACCTTTTGAGCAGTTTTTTGAGTTCCTTTTAACCAATTTGCTTGCTCTTTGCCATGGATCAAGAGGCTAGGATCACAAGTCTTGAGAAAAAGGTCTTTATAACCTCTTTGGAGAAGTGGGTTGCCAAACTTCCTGGTTCTAGTCGTAGGAAACTTGATGAACGGTATGGGATAAAATGTCTTTGGTCACTTTTGCACATGAACTCCAATACCAACCTCTTGCAAGCCTGTGGGAGATTTTGGAATGATACCCTCCATGTCTTCAACTTTTCATTCAACGAGATAACACCCACTTATGAGGACATCGCGGCATTATGTGGCTACGAAGGGAAGGGTAAAGTTGCCTTGCCCTTTGACTTCGTTTGCTTGAGGGACAAGTTGATGACCTTTGGCGTGTCCGCGGATGATTTTGATAGGTATGCTAGGAGCGGTTATGTCGACCTTTCTTGGATGCCACAACACTTTATACACATGGATGTGGCCTCTGACCGTTCCTTGGACCATCTTGCGCTATGTCTGTTTGCCTCTATTCTTTTCCCTTCTGAGGTTGGATTTGCTAGTGAGGGGTGTTTGGGCATGGTGAATTCGGCTCGTTTAGGTTATGACATTGTACCGGCCATTCTTGGGGAGATGCTTTGTGGGATTCCCCATCTTGCGGCTTATGGTAGGATGCCTTGTGGTAGTGATAGGCTTTTGACCATGTGGTTGCAAGAGAGGCTTCGAGTGAATAAACCGGCGGCTTCTCTGAAGGTGGCCCCATGGATGCACCGCATTAGAGGCATGGCGGAGCGGTTTGAGGGCATGACTCTCAAAGGTTGGGAAAAGTATTTGGCGGAAATGGTGACTGACGACATTCAGTGGGTGGTGCCCCATTGGAACATTCACTCTGTGAGGGAGAAACAAGGGGGACTTCACATGATCAAAGTTCCGACCCTTTCTGGGACTACCTTTTAGTATCCCTCTAGAGTACTTCGTCAGTATGGTTTGGTGCAGACCATCCGGAGGGTTGGGACGAGGAGAGAGATGATTTTCCTTTTGGGATACTTCAGTTGGATGATAGTGTCTCAGTCCTTCTTTCTCAGATGTGGGGCGAGGCCGGCTTTAGTCGTAGGACCTTCCTCACACGCTCTAGCAACACCTTCCTGCCACACGAGTATTTGGATTGGTACATGGGGAGACTTGGGCATGCGGAGCAGACTCTAGAGACCCTAAGGGGCACTATTTTGGGATCCTGTGCTCCAAGTTTTTCCTTGAGGATTAAGGAGGCTGAGGCTTATTAGAGGAGGATGAGTAAGAGCGTGGCTAACGGAGGCGGAGAAGAAGTGGGGGCGTCAAAGAAGAGGAAGGGTGAAGAGGCTCCTAATGGCAAGGCTAAAGGTGTTAGCGAGTTTGAAAGAAGATTTTGTGAGAATCCTAGCAAGAAGAAAGTTCGCCGTGGGCAAAGCAAGAAGAAAGAGACCGAGGGCACAAATGGCACTAAGGAGTAATCCCGAGCGTCTCTCCATAGTCGTGCAGACACATTAGTTTAATTTAGTTTACTTTTGTTTTAGTTTCAATTTCAGAATAGGTTATTTATTCAAAAAGTATGTCAAGCTTAGACTCATCAAATAAGTGTTAACATGCAATGACTATGGAAATAAAAGTTTTTGCTTTCAGAAAATATAACTTCTATCTTTATTGCTTAACAAGATTTGGATGTTTATTTGTTTTTTTAGACCGCACCTTTTGAAAGGCTGCCTACGTTCCCCTTTTACAAATAGGACTAAGGGGCTCAGGTCACCGTAGTTCACTCCAGTCGGACTAGAATGATTTTAAAGAAAGGGAAGATAGAAGGGGGAATGCTCTAACTTTTGCCTAGACCGCCCTTGCGGGTTTTCGATCTAGCGAGCTTTGTACACACCCTTATTTTGCATAGACCGCCCTTTGCGGGTTTTAGTCTATCGGGCTTCTTTTTGCGTAGTAAACATTTTTTTATTTTTTTTTATTTTATTTTAAGAGGGGGAGTCTAGTCGTAGTAGCGTCTGAGCTTGCTGAGGTTGATTGGTTCCTTGAACGGGTTGCCATCCAAATCTGCCATTCTGACCGCTCCTCCGGAGAAGATCTTCTGTACTACAAACGGCCCTACCCAAGTAGGGGCCCATTTCCCGAGGGGGTTGAATTTGTTGGGTAAGCGTGTTTTGAGCACCAAGTCTCCTTCCTTTATGTCAACAGGCTTGACCTTTTTATTGAAGGCTTTTGTCGTTCTCCTTTGATAGGCCCGGATGTGTTCCATGGCCTTCAATCTGCGTTCGTCGAGTGTTGCCAACTGATCATAGCGACTACGAAGCCATTCTACCTCATTTACTTGGTTCTCGAGCAAGATCCTCAAAATGGCACCTCCAACTCAATAGGGAGCACTGCCTCCATGCCGTATGTCAAAGCGTAAGGGGTCTCTCCAGTAGCGGTGCGGACTGACGTTCTGTACCCCCAAAGTGCTAATGGTAACTTCTCGGGCCAATCCCGCCCTTGCGAAGGCATCTTACGAATTATCTGCTCTATCGTCTTGTTGGCCGCCTCAACCGCGCCGTTAGTCTGTGGATAGTATGGGGAAGATTTCTTTCGTTCGATCTTGAATTCTACAAGCAAGCGAGCACACTCGGCTTCGAAATGACTGCCATTATCTGATATAATGAGGTTAGGAACCCCATACCGACACATAATGTTCTCTTTGATAAACTGCGCTACCTTCTTGGAATTCAGCACCTTATAAGACTGAGCTTCGACCCACTTTGTGAAGTCGTCGACCGCGACGAGGACGAATTCATGACCATTACTACCGGCCGGCGAGATCTTCCCAATAATGTCTATACCCCACGTGGCGAATGGCCAAGGCGTGGTGGAACTATACAATTCGTGTGGGGGGATGTGGTTGAGGTTGGAGCATACTTGGCACTTGTGACACCGTCGAACCCATTGAATACAGTCTGTCTCCATGGTAATCCAATAATAGCCCAGCCGAGTGATCTTCTGTCTAAGCATCCTTGCATTCATGTGGGGTCCGCACAACCCGTTGTGTACTTCTTCCATTATTGCTTCAGCTTTCTTGTTGTCGACACATAAGAGTAACAGACCATCGTAATGCCTCTTGTACAAAGTATCGTCTAACAGCACAAACTGCCCCGCCAACCTTTTGAGTGCTTGCAGACTCTTGGCCTTCACATCTCCGTCAAAGGACATCTCTCCGTGCTTAAGGAATTTGTAGATTTGGGCGTACCATTGATCTCCGTTTACCTCGGCATTGATCTGGATTTCAGAGCAATAGGCGGGGTTCTCCCTTCGTCCAACCTGAATGGTTTCACGGACCTTCCCTCTGGAATTTCAACTAAGGAGGCCAATGTAGCTAGGGCATCCGCGAACCTATTTCTGTCTCGCGGCAGGAAGTGGAAGGTGACCTCTTTGAACTGTGCTATCAACTCATCCATGTAACCTTGGTACCGCTGCAGGCAAGGATCAATAGTTTTCCATTTCTTCGCCGTTTGGTTGATAATCAAAGCAGAGTCTCCATACACTTCTAACTCTTTCACGTTGCGTTCTAGGGCGGCCTCCAATTCGGCTATACACGCCTCATACTCGGCGGCGTTGTTGGTTGCTGAAAAGTTCAGCTTGATGGCTATGGGAGTGTGCTCATCTTTGGGATCAATAAGTAGGAGTCCGACTCCATTCCCTCGTTTGTTTCCAGCTCCGTCAAAGAATAATTGCCACCTTTCTGCGAGCTCAATTGCGAAAATGTCGTCGTCCGGGAACTCGGGGTCGGGTCCTCTTGTCTCGGTGCTTGGAGAGTCTGCGAGCTGATCGGCCATTGCCCTCCCCTTGATTGCTTTCCTCGGTACATAACTAATGTCGAACTCTCCCAAGAACACTGACCATTTAGCGAGTCTCATAGACAGGGAGGGTTTATCAAACAGGTACTTGATAGGATCCATTTTCGAGACTAGTAAGATCGGATGGGATACCATGTAGTGCTTAAGCTTCGTCACCACCCATACTAGGCCTACGCAGGTCTTCTCGAGCGCGGAGTAATTGAGCTCGCTACCTTGTAACTTTCGGCTGACAAAGTACACTGCATTCTCAATCCGGGAATCTTTGGCTTCTTGCGCTAACATGGCTCCGACGGCGGTGTCTGTCACAGTTAAGTATAGTAGCAACGGCTTCTCCTTATGCGGCGGGCGCAGGATTGGGGTATTCACCAAATATTGTTTGATCCTTTCGAAGGCTATCTGGCAGTCATGATCCCACTCCACACTGGCTGTTTTCTTCATAACTTGAAAATTGGTTCGCAGATGGTGGTCAGCTGATTGATAAACCGACTGATGTATTGCAGGCGTCCCATGAATCCTTTTATCTCCGTCTCGGTACGGGGTGGCTTCATCTCCAGGATGGCTTGAATCTTCCTTGGGTCGGCTTCGATCCCATTCTCGGTGACCATGTAACCTAATACTTTCCCTCTACGAACTCCAAAGGTGCATTTCACCGGGTTCAAACGCATGGCGTGCTCTCTCAACCTGTTGAAGAATTTTCTGAGATCTATCAAGTGTTGGCCCCTAGACCCTTTGGAATGTATAATCATGTCATCCACGTACACCTCAATCTCCTTGTGGATTATATCGTGGAATAAAGTCGTAACTGCCCGTTGGTAGGTAGCCCCGGCGTTCCTCAGCCCAAATGGCATGACAGTATAGCAAAAAGTCCCCCATGGGGTGGTGAAAGCTGTTTTTTCTTGGTCCTCCTCGGCCATCTTGATTTGGTTATAGCCGGCAAACCCATCCACAAACGACTTGACCTCATAGTGGGCGGTCGCATCCACCAACATGTCGATATTGGCAAGGGGAAGTCATCCATTGGTGTAGCTTTGTTGAGATCCCGAAAATCCACACATACTCTGACTTTACCATTGGATTTCTTGACAGTCACCAGATTTGATAACCAAGTTGGATATTCGATCACCCTGATGAAACCCACACGGAGTAGCTTCTCAATCTCTTCCTTCACTTGCAAAGACCATTCCGGCTTAATGCGGCGCAGCTTCTGCTTGACTGGCTTAGCGTCTGGTGGTGTCGGGATTCTGTGCTCTACGATCGAGTTGTCGAGCCCCGGCATGTCCTTATAAGACCATGCAAACACATCCACATATTCTTTGAGTAGCTCAATCAGTGCTTCCCTTTCGGCTCCGCTGAAGAAACTCCCAATCTGCGTTTCCTTAGGCTCGGCTTCGGTTCCCAAATTCACGCATGTTAACACCTCATCGGCGCTTGGGCTCGAGATTCTTTTTGATTAATAACCTGTTCTGAGATCTCTTTAATGTATTCATCATTTAATGTGTCTGTGTCTGCCTCTTCTAATGAATCGTTATTAACTAAGTGTATATCATTAGTTTGATTATTAGCCAATTTATCAGTTAAAAGAGTGACTATGGAGGGATACTCGGAAAGGTCAAGGGTTTCATTCATGGCAAAAGGGAAAATAGCGTTTGCAACAAAATCATAGTCTTCAGACGTAAGGTCGTCAGACTTAGATGAAGACTCAAATTCAAAATGTAAAACACTAGACTCTGGGGACGAGGATTTTGGGTGAGTGACAGGAGATGCTGCAGGAGTGGCGACAGGAGAAGGAGTAAGCCCCAGTGTTCCCATCATAAATTCCGGAGTATCTATAGGTCCCCCAATGATGCACCAATTCTTGAGCTTGTCCCCAATGGGTACCACCAATGTCCTTGGGTCCACCTTGTTGGTATTGGTTCCCTAGGCACGTTTGTTGAACGTTGTAAGTTATCATGATAATAAAGAGATAATAGGATTATTATTATGGCTCGTGTTTGCTTATAATAATCTCCGTCCCTAGAGCTTCTTAAGCACTAGTATAAAGGCTAAATGATCAGGGATGATCATGTTAGATTTATGGGTACTTGTTTGGAACAAGGTACTGGACATGACCCGCGGTATGAGATTTATGTCATGGTCGATGTTCATATATAAATCTCATATTAGTTATGTCATTTGAATCCTTAGACATGAAGTATTATAGTCTTCCACTTGATGAACATTATGTTTGACATATTCAAACGCTGCCTTAACACGGTAGTTATAAAGGGTATGATTGGCATGATTGGATTCACGTAGGGAAGAATAATAAGCCAAATGGATTTGTCCCTCTTCGGAGAGATGTCAAGCTTGGGCCCCTCGAAGGAATGATGTTGTGAAATGTTTGGCCCAAACTCAAATGGATTGATTGGATCAATGTCATTTGGATTATCAACATATTCGGGATCGGAAAAAGTATTGAACAATACAAGTTGACTTGTTTACCATGACTTGTGTTCAATGACATCGTGGACAAAGGGATTATGACATGTTCTAAAAGGAATGCGAACTTGTATTAGTTACGCTATTTGGGTAGGTATGACGGTTTGCTAGAACCTAATCATATCTTATGGGTTCATGTTTGGGCTCATTGCCAACTTAGTGTAATCCTAGAGGGTCACACACAAATAGAACGAATCGTAAAGGACTAAATGGGAATTATGGAAAAAATATCAGTGTTTGGCTCTGGCACGGTCGTGCGCCTTAAAATGGCACGGTCGTGCCATAAATCCAAAACCAAGGCAAACCTGTCGACATGATTGGCACGACCGTGCCAAATTACCAAGCACGACCGTGCCGAAAATGGGCGGCTGGGGAATTCGCGCGGACTAGATGGCACGACCGTGCCAGATTGTAGGGCACGACCGTGCCAGTCAAGTCGGCCAGAATTCCTTGTTGCCTAATTTGGTGACGGGATTTAGGTTTCCTAAGTCCTTAAGGGTTAAGGATTAGGACCTATTTAAGGATCCTTTTTACAGCCATTAGACACGTCGTTGTGAGTGCCTCCATAAGGTTTTGAGAGGTTACTTTCTTGTTCTAAGATCCAAAAGGTGAAGAACAAGAATATTCATAATTCCATATAGTTCTTACAATTGTGAAAGCGTGTTTCATAATTTGGTCTAGCAACCAAGATCAAGTGTTCTTGATATTCGTTCGTGGTGTGGATACCACTAGAGGGTGAAACTTATCATCTTCATAGTTCGTGATTCTTGCTTTGTTCGTGATCAAGATTTCAAACCTCCATCGAATTCAAGGTTGCAAAATCAAAGGCATCAAGGGTTAGTATTCTAGTATTCACTATGTTGTATTTGACTTAATCATATGAATGGATCTATGGGCTTTGGGTTTCATAAATTTTAAATGCTTAATTCCGCTGCGCATGTTACTACGAAACCCAACACACCTTATCCTCAGAATCATCTCCAATGACGGCAACCATGTCTTCGTGCAGCCCCAGATTACCCAGATGTTGAAGCAGATATTGGCCGTCCTACGTCTCAGTCAAACTTGGAGTTTCTGCGGCTTCTATTGCTGGCTTGTCAAGGGTTGCGGCTTCAAGTTGATCTGCCAAGTCATCTGCAACCTTGGTGGAGTACTCGTGCTTGATGGTTCTAACTCTGCCCATGGCTTTGTCATATTCCATGTAAGTCAGCTTCATGTTGGACCGATCGAATTCCACATCTCTGAAAATCTCGAACCCTTTCTGCAATTTCCCGGTGTGGTCAATCCATGGTTCGGCGAACTCAAAACACAAAAACTCCTCGCCTTCCCTGACAAAGTAGCTATTCAGGGACAGGCGATATGGCCGCATTTCAGGCTTTTTGTAGGGAAGCTTCATCTTTTTAAGCAATTCTATCCTTTGTTGCTCCATTTTGTCTTCAAGAGTAAGGGTGTACCCTAGACCGAACAACCCTCGATGATCAACCTCTTCAACCAATTCTGTGGGGCCTTGCAAGTTCTTACCTAGCCCCAGCCCCGGTATAAAACCCATGTTGCGCAGTATCTTGACAACAGGTGCCACTTTGTCCGTTGTTTTGGTGAGGTCGATGGTACAGATCTGTGCTTGAGCGACTATCTCGAAGCCATTGAAGAGTCGGCTCTCTTCCCCATGCTGAATCTGTAAGACAGGACCGCCCTTGGTGTCTGTCCCTTGGGCAATTACGAGATCACTGTAGATTATGGTCACTTCATTACCAGATTGAAACTTCACACACTGGTGTAGGGAAGATGGGACAGCGCCCGACTGATGTAACCATGGCCGGCCGAGGAGGAGTGAGAAGGTTGCGGGGATGTTGATGACGTGGAAATCGGTTGGCAGGATCTTTGTTCCGATGGTAATGGGCAAGGTGACTTCGCCTATCACGGCGCGGCATGTAGAGTCATAAGCTTTGATGGTTTGCTTGGATGGGCGTAAATCAACACCATGAATGCCAACCACATCCATCATCCTTGAAGGCAGGATATTAATTGCAGAACCATTATCAATGAATACACGGGGGATTTTCTTGCCATTTACCTCGACAGTGATGTATAAAGGCTCATTATGATCAACTCCGAACGCTGGCTTGTCTAGCTCCGAGAAAGTGATGATGTTTCCGTAGTGGATATTACCAATCATGTGGGTGACGTCTTCCGGGGTAATAGTGGATGGTACCATGGTGGCGGCGAGGTTTTGCTCGAGCATGAGTCGATGGGCTAGGGAGGAGGTGAGTAGGGACCATAGTGAAATATGGGCTTGGGTTTGTTTGAGTTGAGTGAGGATAGGGTCTTCTTTGTCTAGGTCGGCTTGCTCGGGTTCCTTCCCAAAGACTTTCTTTGCACCCTTCGGGTCGGATTGGTACACTTGACCGGATCTTGTAAGGAGACAAACTTCTGCACGTAGCTCCTCCAAAGACAATGGCGAGTCATGACAAGGGGGCGAAACTTCGGTCTTTTCGGCCTCCTCGAAGATTTCGGCCCAAGAAAGAGGTTGAGAGGGCTTGGGACTCTCTTCCTCTAGAGATTCGACTTCACTCACTAGTTCTTCTAAAGACAACAAGTAGCAAGAAGATTCTTTATTATTAATCATTAGAATACAACCCATCTCATCACAGTCCACCACAACAGGCTTGGCCGGATCAGTGATCTCACTAAGTTCTACCATGAGTACATTGCTAGCTACATAATCTCTAGGGTCTTCGACTACTCCCTTGTGGATGAGCTCTTGCACGGCTTTCTTGAGTTCAAAACATTCTTCGGTAGTGTGACCGGTGCACTTGTGGTAGTGGCAAAATTTTGACAAATCGCAACCAAGACGGGGGAGATGTCCTTCTAATGGTTCGAGTATTTCTAACGTCACTAATGCCATGAAGATATCCACCATCGTGAGCCCTATCTTGTTGAAGGCATCCATGAGCTCGAGGATACTAATCTCGCATGTTTGCACCATATTCACCCCACCCCCATTGTTGGGAAGAGGGTTATTCACCACATTAGGACCCTTCGGCTTCTCAATCTTCTTGTCATTGATCAACCCTTGTACTACGCGCTTCAATTGAATACAACCATCCGTTGTGTGCCCGATGTGCTTGTGATACTTGCAGAACTTGGAGGCGTCCAAATCACTTCTTGGGTAGGCGGGTTGGTAATTTTCTAAAGGCTTGATAAGACCTCTCTTGACTAACACGTCAAAGACCTTCCCCATGGGCATACCAAAATCATCAAAATGCTCCCTCTGTTGTGGAGCCCCATTCCTTGTTATGGCTTGGACATCTAGCGGGACCTCTTTCTGGACCATATTCACTTGGCCGACGGCCTCCTTTCCACCCCTAGGAGGCGCAGGTGTAGTAGGAGCCTTGTAGCGGAAGGAGTTGTTGTTGTTGGTCTTTGGACTTTCCTTTGGCGGCACAATCCCAGTGAACCCTGCTTCGTACCTTACTCCGGGGTCAACCATTTCCCGCAAATCAGGGAAGTAACCATTACCTATAGCTGCTTTCATCTCCGGTAGCAAGCACTTGTAGAAAATCTGTTTCTGTTCCTTCGCTTTTGGTGGGTATTGGACCTCGCACAACCGATGATTCCACCTCTTGTAAAAATCATAAATAGCCTCGCCGGGCTTTTGCATAGTGTTCTCAAGATCTGTTCGATTCACGTGCCAATCCAAGTTAGCTTGATACTTCTCACAGAAAATGGCACTGATTTGATCCCACGTTTGCCTCTCGCTTGG
Organism: Campanula takesimana; assembly: GCA_026119855.1. NCBI lineage: Eukaryota > Viridiplantae > Streptophyta > Magnoliopsida > Asterales > Campanulaceae > Campanula > Campanula takesimana. Next base: position 266,357 of record JAOWBW010001073.1, on the reverse strand, counting down.
TTCTAGCCCCAAGAACCAACGCAGAGCTATACCATCCAAAGTGCTATGAAATACGCGAGCCATTTGTTCGTTGGTGCAGTCACGAGCCCTCATGGCCAACACATAACTATCCAAATGAGTCTTAGGACACGAGTCACCATGAAACATTGCCACCTTAGGCATCTTGAAATCCTTGGGGAGAGCCCCTACTTGGCTAGGGTTGATTGTCTTGGTAGTCGGTGCACTTTGCTTATCCACGGTCTCGATCAACTTTCGCATTTGCTCTTGCATGGCCATAACCACAGGGTGATTGGAGATGTCGGGGATAGTTTCTGACAGAATGACGGGAGGAGTAGTGGAAGCAGTAGCCGCGGCCATCCCAATACTCAGAGGCAACGAGGGTGCGGGTAGTTTGCTAGCGGAGAGGTAGCCACCAAGCAGTTCAGGGGAAGGTTCATAGACAGCCTTGTTCTTGCTCATGGTAGTGAAACCTTGTTGGGTGTAGAGAGAAGGAGGTGGAACATTGCGGTAGCTTGGGAATGGGAAGGCAGTAGCATTGGTGTTGGGGGGACAGTTGGTATTGACCTCTTCATCCTCGACATAAATGAAATTCTCCCCATCGGGCACCAGTTTAGTCCCCTTTTGTTGAATGTGACCCTTCAACTGTTGGTTCTGGTCTTCCAACATCTTGTTGCTTTCCTCGAGATTCCTGATCTTGGCTTCGAGACCGGCGAGGAAGTTCTGGAGGTTTTGGGGAATACCATTGAGAGTAGCCTCGGTGTTGAGCTTGGCGGCACTGGCAGGAGGAGCAGAGGCTGAAGCTGAAGCGGGAGTTGACATTGCTGATGACGAGACTGAGAACGTGGACGGAGTAGAAGCTTCACGTTGTAGTCGACCACCCGAACGGATCCAAACTTGCTTTGCTGAAAGGTTGAAGGGCAATGAAGCTTTAGGAGAGGGGGAAGGCTCATGCAAAGTATATTTTAATTTACAAAAACATACATTATTTACATCCTAATTGGTTGGAAGGGGTACCCCTTTTTCGCAACTAGTTAGAAGACTACGATCAGTGGAGGCCATCATTACGTCTATAGACCCCTCGTTTTTCACCTGCATTGCACACCCCCAAACGGACAATTTGGGCGAGGGTCCTATAGGGCAAGCGGCTTCCACCAACCATCGGATCCTACGACTAACCCTTCCTTAAAGGCATTTAACGTGACGTCTATGTTACATCCTACGCAAGTTAATGATGAGCGGAGATCTTGACAATAAACACTCATCTCACCATGGCACGTCCCTTGTAGGGAAATCACTTTTTTGTGCACTTTCTCTCAAAGATCTCGATTCATCATTGACTTGAGGATGACTCGACATAGACAGCACGTTAATTGACTATTAAGAAAAAGCTAGCCAAACCAACCGGTCAAAACCTAGGTGTGATACCTATACTAGTGTGGGTTGACACGGGTTAGGTAAAAGGTTCCCACCGTATACGGTGAGTGGAATAGACGAGTGACTCGAAAAGAGTGCGGCAGTAGCACACAAATTCCTGCACATCGAATACTCTGGGTAATGGGGACCTGTGCAGTGCTGACACAGACTAGTGGTAGTGTGTGGCAAGAAACTAGTTCTTTTTAAGGAGAAAAGAGAGAAGTTTTTAATGTTAGGATGATGCAATGCAATGCATGAGAGAGAGAGAAAGAGAGAATACTGTACAAGGGAGCATAGCAGAGTTTTGTTTGACCCTAATACTAAAGCGAAGATAACAAGGGTACAAGGATACAAGGCATATACAAAGTACAAGTATCAACAAAGTACAAGTATTAACATGGCGGAGTGCGCGGGTGCATGTGTGAACATGGCAAGTGTGCATGTGCAAACATGGTAGGTGTGTGCATGTGTAAACATGGCAAGTGTGTGTAGGGTGCATGTGTAAACATGGCGAGTGTGTGAGGTGCATGTGTAAACATGGCAAGTGTGTGTAGGGTGCATGTGTAAACATGGCAAGTGTGTGAGGTGCATGTGTAAACATGGCAAGTGTGTGTAGGGTGCATGTGTAAACATGGCAAGTGTGTGAGGTGCATGTGTAAACATGGCAAGTGTGTGTAGGGTGCATGTGTAAACATGGCAAGTGTGTGAGGTGCATGTGTAAACATGGCAAGTGTGTGTAGGGTGCATGTGTAAACATGGCAAGTGTGTGAGGTACATGTGTAAACATGGCAAGTGTGTGTATGTGTAAGCATGGCAAGTGTGTGTAGGGTGCATGTGTAAACATGGCAAGTGTGTGCATGTGTAAACATGGCAAGCATCATGATGTGCACGAAAGTTAGACCCACTAAGTTTGAAAAAGTTTCAAAGCAGTCCCCAGCAGAGTCGCCACTGTGAATACCCCTTTCCGATGAAGCGACGCATGAGAAGTATCTTGTGATTATTTTTATTTACAAAGGGAATATTCTTAACGACATTAAAATTATGAGAGTCGCCACGCCGTTTTAATTAAAGCCAAAACATTGAAAAAAGCATGTTTAATGGGTTCGGGGGTCAAATTACAACAAGAGAAGAATATTGGACGTTATCACTCCTATTTCCCGAATTGATCGGTCTTTCTATCATGACGAATGTGTTAGTAGTGTGTTAGTGATTTAGACCGGATCCGAAGATTGCCAACGTTCCTCTCAATGTGAGAAGCTCAGGTCAGCGTAGTTCGCAGAGAATTAGAATAGGCAGAAGAATCGGGATCATGCATAATGAGGGGGGAATTACCTAAAGATTAGGGTTTAGAAGTAGTTCCTAGATCATCCTCGGGTTGATGAACCCTCGATCATCATCGGCTATGAAATAACAGGTAATTATGAAGATCGCAACCCTAAATATAGCATAAATAAGGTTTTAATCTATGAACACGAAGAACATGCGAAGAACATATATGAACATATGAATGAACATGCAAAGCTCATGAAGAAACTATGAATAAACATGTACGAACATGAATATAAAAGATCTACATTAAGAATAATTCAAGAACACGAAGAAAAAGTTAGAAAACTTACCTATGTTGGCAAGAAATAAACCTTGAATCTTCTTGAGTGTTTGAATGTTAATTAGAGAGCAAAATAGTGTTTAAGAACTCCAAAATTCGTACTTAGAGCTCTCAAAATCGGACCTCTAAACCAATGGAATGGAATTGGTTTATATAGTAAACTGATGGGAAGATCTGATGGTCCAGATCATCCAGCGCAAGGTTGGCCGCCTGGCCATGGTTGAAGCCGGTGACAAGAGTGGCCGCGTGGCCAAGATCAACGCGGAGCAAGGTTGGCCGCGTGGCCAATGTTGCAGGCTGACTTGATTCTTAAGCTAGGGTTTCTGCATGGTTTTTAAGGAAACCATTTACTACCTAATTTGATAGATTTTGTCATAAATGAGATATTTCGGGAATCCGGGACAAGTCTTTACAAGGTTTCTAATTCCTATAAAGTCCTTGTATTTTTGGGAAAGTCCTAATAAACTCATTTTCAGGTCGGGTACTAACACATCCATCCCGGGTTTAAAGGGTTTTTGGAACGTGCACAAGGTCAAGTGCACGTTGTGTGAAGCCTTCTATGTTCCTTTTTGAGCCAAAATAGGAATTCTCAATTTGTTTTAATATCATGAACAATGTATGAACAATGTATAAACAAGTATAATGAACAAGCAATTGCACAAGTAATCATGGAAGGATATGAACAAGCAAAGATCAAAATTTTATACATGGAAAGGTTGTGCACAACCAAAGGTTTTTGAAACCAAAATTTTACAACAAGAATAACAACCCTTTGAAAATCATTTGTACAAAAAAAGTTGCGCATAACCAAAGAATTTTGAGAAACCAAAACTTTTATAAAGGGGGTAATGCACAATGAGGCTTTGAAAACCCAATTTTATGTCCAAAAGATTTGTGCATTACCAAGCTTTGAAAATCCTTTGGCTTAAGAAAAAAGAATGTAAATGTGCACAAGTAGAGGCTGTAAATGGAACCTGGACAAGAAGAAATGCAAGGGGACCATCAGAATGCTTCTGCCCTGCACAAAATTGTTAGCTTGAAGCATTCTGTGGGCCCGGCCAAACTAGCCGTACGGCTAGAGCAGTAGCTGCATTATTTTTGCAAATCTTCAGCTTCTGATCATCAAGCCCCAGTTTATTGCATTTCCAGAACAGTTTCACTCACAGAAATTAAAACAGAAACATAAAATACACACAAAACAAGCACAAAGTCAACAAATGGGACGGGAGTTTGACCCACTCAAAAGTGCCCCCAAAGCTTTTAAAAAAAAAGTTTGAAAACACTTTAGTCCCCAGCGGAGTCGCCACTGTAAGATACCCACGGGAAAACGGAATGAAGAGGTTCCCAAAGAATCAAACACGGCACTTTCAAATGTTTAATGGAGTCGCCACGTTAGTTTAACTTTAAACCCAAATTTAACAAAAAATGGTTAGAGACAAAGGATTCGGAGGTCAGGTTACGCCTTGGGAAGAACTCAACGGGTAGTTCACCCAAAGTTCCTCGGAAGAAACCGATTCTCCCTAAAGTTTGTTAAAATTGTGCAAATGTGTGTGTGTGTGTGTGTGTGTTTTGAAAATGGGAGAAACTGACTTTTAACAAAATCAGTTATAAACTTAACCAAAAGGGGTAGTTTTGTAAACAGTTTAACAAAAAAGGGAAAGACTGAAAATTCATCCCTCTGACCAAACTAGCCGTACGGCTGAGAGGGTCATCCATGGGGTTTTTACAGATTGTCAAGAAATCAGTCCAGTTTCAGGCAGAAACAGAGCATTCTGCTGAAACTGAATTGTTTTACATCTTTCCAGTTTATTTATCGACACAAAGTTTGAATTAAATCATCCATATGCTCTTAATCACTAATTAAACACCAAAACATAAGGTTTTGGGTGTGATCAAGGCAATAATTGGGGGAAATTAAGAAAGGTGATGAACATGGCATTTGAGCCAAAATCATCATTTGGATGGTTAAAGATGAAGACTTTAACATCCAAATGGATGATTCTTCCAAGGGAAGACCGTGGGGAAGTAAGAAATCAACCTTTCGATGGATAAAGATTGAGTCTTTACCATCCAAAGGGACATTATTGGAGTTAAATCAAAGTTTGAATGATAAAGATTGAAACTTTATCATCCAAACTTGATCATTTCACCATAAAATCATCTTTAAAGTAAAGACATGGAATTTAACTTGCATAAATGTAAAGACATAACATAAATTGCATAAAAGTAAAAACAGAATGTAAAGAGCATTAATGTAAAGACATTAAATGTTAACAAGCCTTGATCATCTTAGGTTTGAACCCTTGATCATGCATAGAACATGAGGGTACCATTGATTCATATCAAGAAACTTGGTTCCAATTCATAATATGTGTAAGAATAATAAATACATAATATAAATAAGGCAAAATAAAATAGATTATGAGATGAAGAGAAGATGGGGAGAATGAGGCCTCACCAATTTTGGTTCTAAGCCTATCTTCTTTCTCTCTTTTCACTCAAGAATGTTTGTATCCCTAATCTGCTCTCAATCTGACAGAGTTTGCACACAAAATTGATTTTCTCCCCCCCTGAAATGATCAGCAAGGGTCTCAATTTATAGGGACTGAGGGTGCCCAAACCATCCGTACGGATTGTCCCCTCCCGCGTCCAAACCATCTGTACGGCTCAGCCTGGCGAGCTTCTGGATTTTTTCAATCTTAATTCCAGAGTAGTCCTGGAATTTTAGGTCTATCTTAGTGAGGTCCCAGCCTATCAGTTTATCCCTGAATGGTGCTAAGAGTTCCTCTAAAGTTGGTTAATTTCAGGTTGGGGTACTTACACAAAGTATAATGAATTAGCTTTTATTATAGTAGGCAGTGGTCTCAATCAAATAGGGGGAGATTGTTGGGTATGCTTATTATAGTCCACTTTTTAGTTTGATAGACTTTGTAGATTAGGACCCTCAATTTTTTCTAAGTCTGGAGATATGTGGTCAAGGCATTGCCTACTGCATGAGCAAGTCTTTCGCATGATTCATCTTACCGCATAACTCAAGCTACCACATGCTCGCAAGCTGACGCATGAGTCAAGCCTGCCGCAAGTGTCTATAGTTGAAGAAAATCAAGTTTGGATCAAACTTAACCATGGTCACACTAGTGTACAAAACTATGGTTAGTTTAGAACGTTTCAAAATTCAAATTTCAAATTTGAATACAACTGTCATCCAACGACTACATCAGTACAGTTGGACCACCACTACTCTGCAACAAAAGGACAACTCAGACTGAGCTCCAATCAGAATTCAATAGCTCATTGTCCTCCAAACTTATCCCCCAAGAATTCAAAGTGGCTAGTTTCTCCTTCAAGGCTATTGTTAGTAAATCAGACCCAAGAGATAGCAAATAACAATGAACGTAAATCAACACAGAATATACGTGGTTCACCAATCTCTATTGGCTACCTCCATGGGCAAAGGGAAACATATATTATTATGGCGGATAAACAATTACAAGAAGATGTTGATCACACTAATCTATGTTTGCATGAACTTTGATCACAAAGTTCCTAGCTATGCAAATCCCTAGAACTAGAATTAATGATCTCTATCTCTCCCTATGTCTTCGATCACGCAAGAAACAAATACTACTTTTTGGCTAGTATTTATTGGGATTTTAGAGAACTAATTCAGAAGATAGAAGGAGTCCTAAATCAAATCCCTAAATGTTGATTTACTTTCTACGCAAGCCAGAACAGTGCCAGAATTCGGAATAGCCCGAACTCGCTTAGTCCGCCCGGGTCTAGGACATGTTCTGCCCGGGTCTTAGTCATGGTCTGGCTGGACCTCCCAAGGCACCCGACTGGATTATCCTGCTGCTGCTGCTGCTTTGCTTTTCTTCTTCTCAAAATCAAATTGCTCTAACAATCTCCACCTTGATTTTGAATCTCCCCTAATAATTCAGATTTTCTGCATGCAATGTATCCTACGGACACCCAGACGTGCACCTACGGGTAGTCAGAATCGCTCCAATGGGCGACTAATAGTCATTCATTTGTGGCCCATCCAGTCGACATTGGATCATGCCAACCATGACTGATAGAACCGATGTGTGTTGATCTTCTAGCCGTGGCATGCCCAGTTCACTCCGGCCTATAGTAAAACGATGCTCCACCTGCTCGTCAACACCCTCACCATTCTCAGAACCTTGGAGGATGAACAAGGAACCTTTTCTTTCGCCCTTTAGAATCACATCTGAACCTTTATAGACATCCAGAACTCCACCTTCACCTTTGAAACTATATCCCTTCTTGTCCAACCGACTAAGTGATATCAGATTCTTTGCTACTTGTGGAACGTGTCTGACCTTGTTCAATGTGAGAGTTTTATCACCCGAAGTTCTCACCCTTACAGAGCCCATGCCAACTACCTCGCAGTCTGATCCATTAGCCATATAAATACGGTCTCCATCTTTCTGCTCGTACGTTATAAAATGCTCCTTGCGCGAACACATGTGATAAGACGCTCCCGAATCTAGAACCCATGAAACTTCCTTGCACGCTTCTTCTTCGGTCACCAGGGCATAATCACAATCCTCATCCAGATTGTCACTGCTTACCGCCACAGCAGTCGACTCAGTTTTCTGCTGCTCTCTCTTCTTTTGGGACAATCGGTTTTCTAATGCCCTTTCTCCTTGAAAAAACTACAGATATCTCCATGTCTCGGACCCCATCTAGAACCTCCGTTCCTTCGACCATGCCCTCTGCTGCCTTCCGCAACCAAACCTGATGACTGAGATTCTATACTAGTACCACTCGCCTTTCGGCGCAGTTCTCTAGTCTTCAGACCAGACTTTACTTAGTAATTTTTTCTTTGTTCAGACATGAATCAACATATGATTCATATGACAACGGTAGAGACACCAGAAGAATTAAAGCAGCATCCTCATCCTCAATTTTCACCTCTATATTACGCAATTCAAGCAATAAAGCAGAAAATCGATCTAGATGATCCTTTATAGGCGTACCTTCAGACATATAGAAAGTGAATAGCTTGTTCTTCATATAGAGCTTGTTGGTTAGAGACTTCGTCAAATACATCTTCTCTAACGTCAGCCACAAGCCTCCCGCTGTTTCTTGATCCGCTACTTCCGCTAAGATCTCATCATCAAGACTCATGATAATCATTGAATGAGCCTTCTCATCCAATACTATCATATCTGCAGCCTTCTTCGAATCCTCTGCTGCGGGAATGGCCTATGCCTTACCTTTTGGATCCTTGTGATCCCTGATTACAGTAGCCACTGGAGCCCACAAACTTTGTCTTTGCAACATGGCTCTCATCTTGATCTGCCATAAACTGAAACTATTCTTCCCATCAAACTTGTCGATTTTCTGGTCCTTCCCGGAATCCATCTCTTCTATCGCAGTGGAATGCCCTGATATTTCTCAACTAACCAGGCTCTGGTACTAATTGTTAGTAAATCAGACTCAAGAGATAGCAAATAACAATGAACGTAAATCAACACAGAATATACGTGGTTTACCAATTTCTATTGGCTACCTCCACGGGCAAAGGGAAACAGATATTATTATGGCGGATAAACAATTACAAGAAGATGATGATCACACTAATCTATGTTTGCACGAACTTTGATCACAAAGTTCCTAGCTATGCAAATTCCTAGAACTATAATTACTGATCTCTCTCTCTCCCTATGTCTTCGATCACGCAAGAAACAAATACTACTTTATGGCTAGTATTTATTAGGATTTTAGAGACCTAATTCAGAAGATAGAAGGAGTCCTAAATCAAATCCCTAAATGTCTTGATTTACTTTCTACGCAAGCCAAAACAGTGCCAGAATTCGGAATAGCCGAAACTCGCTTGGTTCGCCCGGGTCTAGGACATGGTCCGCCCGGACCTCCCAAGGCACCCGACCGGACATCCTGCTGCTGCTGCTTTGCTTTTCTTCTTCTCAAAATCACGTTGCTCTAATAGCTATAAATAGTCCTTGTGTTCTTCATTGAACATTGCTGAGATTCCAAGAGAGAAATTGCTGTTGAAATTCTTGGTGATTGAAGATCATATTCAAGATTTCCAGAATCCTTCGAATGTTCAAGCACAACCTTCAAGTCTTCAACAACTCCAGAAAGCTTCATCTACAAATCTCAAGCCTTGTAACACACAAGATTCATTAGGCTCTACAATCACTTAGATTTTAAAGAGCTTTTGATTCTTACACACACGCTCACCCCGATTGATCAATCACATAGATTGAATCATTAGAGATACACTGGTCTAAGTTTAGGATTGTTCTTCATAGAAATTAGGTGTTGATTCAATACTTCATCTCTGTAATCTGTACTCAAGTGAATCAATATATACCTCATTCAAAATCCAAGACTGACCATCTTGGTAAAGGACGTAGATCTTTTAACAGATCGAATATTTTCAAATCATTGTGTCATTTTCTTACTACTTTTTATTTTCTGATATTAATCTTGTGTTGTCGTTTAGTGTTTTGATCTTTTCAGATATTCAAATTATTGTGAATTATGTTTGTATGTTCTCCATATTGCCTAAGCTAAAATCAGACTAGCTTATCATTTGCCAAAACTTTCAAGACAACAACTTACAATCTCTCAACCTACCGCACCCTAACCTACCGCATCTAACTACTGCACTCCTACCTACCGCACTACTCTATCCAAAATCAACTCAAGTACTTTTTATCAAAAACTTTTGCTGTGCATTTTACACTTGACCGCGTGGTTTGTTATCGACCACAAAATTCAAGTTGTAAGCATAATGTTGAATTTTGAAAAATGGTTGAAATTTTAAATAGTCTATTCACCCCCTCTAACCTCTTTTCATACCTTTGTTGTTTCTCTGAAACCAACACCTAGCATTTTGCCCATATAAAAAACAAGTTGAAGTAACATAAAGGCTGTTGTTAAAGTGAGATAAGAATCTTGCGAAAAGCTAAATAATGGAGTCTAGTAAAAGAGTTAAAAATAAATGTGTGCTAGCTTTACTTGACCTTTAAATTTACAGTAAAGCAACCTCGGTTAATGAGGAGGAGGAACCATAAAAGAAAGTTGGCTTAAAAGCTTGAGAATCTGGTTATTCAATAAAGCTTTGGAATCCTATGTGAACATATTATTCTTTATTACTCGTTTGTGTTAGTATTACTTTACTACATTACGGTTTATATGTTCTATCACGTATGGTTTGAAGTTTTTATCTTTTTCATTCTAGGGTTTGAACAATGAATTTTGAATCATTCAAAAGTATGGGTAAAATTTTTGTTAACTTTTGTAACGGGAAGTGTGTCATATGACTAAAAATCAACAAAAAGAATCGTATTTCAAAAGTATTTTGTTGGGTTTAAGTCATTTCGTCGAGGCAACTGATATGAACCATGTAAATGTCAGGGTAGTGAAGTAAGATTAACTTATTATAGTGTGTCATACTAAATACCCTTCTGTCTTATTAAAATTTTGATTTTGTATGCATTTCAAAGTTATATTATTATAATTTTTGTACATTTAGTGGCTTTAAAGTTTTCATTTTAGAACTAAAAAAAGGAATTAAATGAGACAATTATTTTAACACAGAGTGAGAGAGTAAATGTAATACAGATTCATTGATACTAATATTTTATCAAAATATAGCCAGTAATTATAGCCAAGGTCTTCTTCTAAGTTGGTTGATTTAATTAGCTAATTATAAGCATACTTATAAGTATACACTTTCCTTTTTCTTTGTGGGTGGTAAGATAAAGTCTAAAGACCTTCCACTAACCTTGCTAGGTTGCTACAATAAGGAAAAAGAACTTGATATCAACTATTACAATATTGTCTATAAGGATGGTCACATCATCTTTTTTTGCTTCAAAAACAACAATTGCATAAACTTTTTACTTGACTTTTTCTTTATCTTTTCAATATCAATCTCAAAACATTACTAAAGTAATAAAATTTGTCAAATTCCAACTCCCTCTTGTCGATAGATATCCGAAGCTTTGCATAGTCATGGATCCTTTATTTTATCTTTTTGTTGGTTCATTATTTGGTGATTTACACTGTTGGAGTAGAGATCTAAAAGGAAACGGAGAGAAGAAAATTCTGCAGCAGCCAGGCGAGCGGGCGCCTGGTATAGACCAGGCGGGCGCCCTTTTGGGCAGAAGGTTTTGGTTCCTGGCGGATTAACGCAGGCGGGCGCTTGCATAGGACCAGGCGGGCGCCTGGTGCCGCGTCACAGGTTGCGGGAATTGCAGTTATTTTGGGATTCCTCTTATGTTTAGATTTAGGACTCTTTCTAGGTTTGCTATATAAACAATGTTCCGCCCCATAACTCATTGCAACTCCATATTTACATATTATAGTGCAAGATCCTGGCTTGGTAGTGCCCCCAGATGTAGTCAAACATATTGACGAACTGGGTAAACAATTTCTTGTGTTCGTTTTGTTCTTTTGCTTTGATTTCTTATTTCTTGTGCTTGTTTGTAGTGCTGAGTTTTCTTGCGATTTGCTTGGGTGTTGGGTTGGGAAGGGTGATACGGATTTGTGGCACTGTCGATTGGGTCACATGTGTGAGAAGGGGGTATCCCCGGTAACTTCTCGGTTTGGTGTGTCATATTACATGACCTTCATTGATGATTCGACAAGGAAGGTCCGGGATTGCTTCTTAGAAGGGAAAGATGAATCTTTCAGGATTTATAAGAAGTGGAAGGCCTTGGTGAAGAATCGAAAGGGACTCAAGGTTAAAAGCTTGATGTCGAACAATGGTGGGGAGTATGAGCTCAAGGAGTTTGAGGAATACGGTGATGCAAGTGAAATTTGCATGGATATTTCAGACTCGGGTGGGAGCGGGACGGTTCATGATGACCAAGGACAAGGGGTCACTGAAGATGAACCACATACTCTAGGACCGGATATTCCGCTACGTAGATCTAACGGTGAGTGTAGATCGGATGCAAATGCTCCAGGTTTCTCAATCAAGGTGAAGTTGAAGCTGGCTTTAGCTTCAACGGGGTTGGAGAATAGGGGAGGAGGGAGGTACTACCATGATCGAGGTGAGCACTAGGACGACACCAATGATGAGTTGAAGAAGGATACGGGATTTGTATACGCGGTTGATCTCTAGGTGGGAGATTGTTGGAGTAGAGATCTAAAAGGAAACGGAGAGAAGAAAATTCTGCAGCAGCCAGGAGAGCGGGCGCCTGGTATAGACCAGGCGGGCGCCCTTTTGGGCAGAAGGTTTTGGTTCCTGGCGGATTAATGCAGGCGGGCGCTTGCATAGGACCAGGCGGGCGTCTGGTGCCGCGTAACAGGTTGCGGGAATTGCAGTTATTTTGGGATTCCTCTTATGTTTAGGTTTAGGACTCTTTCTAGGTTTGCTATATTAACAATGTTCCGCCCCATAACTCATTGCAACTCCATATTTACATATTATAGTGCAAGATCCTGGCTTGGTAGTGCCCCCAGACGTAGTCAAACATATTGACGAACTGGGTAAACAATTTATTGTGTTCGTTTTGTTCTTTTGCTTTGATTTCTTATTTCTTGTGCTTGTTTGTGGTGCTGAGTTTTCTTGCGATTTGCTTGGGTGTTGGGTTGGGAAGGGTCAATTCCACAACATATACTGCTAAATTCAGTCGCATCAACAAACTTATTTGCTAGCAGTGTTATTATAATTAATTTGCTTAAAATAGTATTCGATGGACTTCACAGAACCATCTCACCATCTTACCGCCATCTCACCTTCTTACCGCACATAAATCCCCAAATCTTCTACTCTATCTGTTCTAAAAAAAATGTCTCATTTGATCTTTTAGGGTCAACACAAATAAACTTTGATTAAATGTCAATTAATTATTTTAGTGAAAAATTAAAAATTGTAATTTATAAATAATTAAGTGACTTATCAATAATATTTTTTTATAATTTAATTATGATTATTAGATTGATGTATGGTCAAAATTAACGTAAATTGATCATATGATCAAACAAGACAAACTTTTCGAGACAAGAGGAGTATAACATTAATTCTTGGACACAAATTCACAAGAAATACTAAAGTAGAAAACAAATGTTCCGGATGATAGAGCCATCATACTCTATTTTTTCTCAAACACATTTTTTAACCTCATTTACTTTAGCTCTATATTTGGCTAAGAGTTGCATGTCACTAGTATAATTAGATCGTTGAATCGCATTGGACTATATGAGTAATACACATTTCAGCAAAAGGTTTTATTTCATGGTAACATTACCCTCACTGAATTTTAATTTCAGTCCATGTATGTACTTTAATTATATTATTTGATGAAAATATCGTTTGAAAAAATGACATGTGAATTATACATGTAAACTTTTCATTAGAAAAAGAATTAAACGAAACTTGATGGTGGAACTAAAAACATACAAAATGAAAAAAAAAAAAAAAAAAACGTAGGACAAATCTAAAATTACGCAGAAGTGAAAGAGGACGATTTGTGGGATGATGACAAAGTAGGTGTCTCAAATTTAACTATCATTATAAAATTATATATATTATTACTGTCAATATTCTTCTAATATTGCAGATTAAGTTTTAAGAAGAGTAATTATCTTTTCATAATTAATTGGTCATAAATAAACTGTCAAAAAATGGTTTAAATGTAGGACAATTTTTTTTTACACGGTATTATATAGATTGAGTATAAAATATTTCTATGAATGAATACTAAAAAGTAAATAGTAAGATAATCTATTTTGCAAGTGATGCCAGTTTCAGGTTTTTATTATACAAGGTGGCACCAACATCCGTAGCGAATTCATAATTTCTATAAGATGACCGAAATATTAAAGATGTAAAATGATAAAGAATAGTATACAAAATTATTTAGAAAGGCAGCAAACTATAATATAATGTTATTTTTTTCTTTAAAAACGATGGTGTTGTCAAAACTGAAATATTTTTTTATTTTAATGTTAAAAGATGATATTTTTTGGTGCAAGGATAATACAATGTTAACTTTGAAACTACAGGGGAGTCGAATGACCTTTTGACTACAAAGTGGCTTCGCCACTAATAACTGTCAAGTTATTAGGCTCGTTTGTCGCAGCTGATAACTGATGGCTGATGACTTATAGCTGATGACTTTTAGCTGATAGCTGATTGACTTATGGATGATGAACAAAATACTGTTTGTTTTGGCTGTTCTGAACAACTTATAAGTTATCGTAAGCTAGTTGTCTCCGTTTGGTAAAAAAGTTTAAAAAAAAATGTGGAATTATAATAAAAATACCAAAATGCCCATGATGTATAAATTAATTTATATGCATGCATATCTACCTTATATAATATTAAATCATAAAAATTGATTTTTTTAATAAATAATAAACTAATAATTTATTTTTCCTTTGTAATTCAAGTAACATATATGATTATACAAATTCACTAACATGTTAGGCCAATGAAAAGTCACACTCTCTAAAATATTATTGATTATTTTGTTAAAAAAAATTAGATTAAATTATTTTTCTTAAATTATCCATTAAAAATGAAACTATGTTGATGAACGGATGAAATAATACCCTACTCATCTTCTATTATTTTTTATGGAAGCCTCCTCTTTGATTTTCTTAAAAGTTAATACAAACAGTTAGACTTTCAAAAGAAAAGAAATAAATTAAGAAATCAATAAGATGTTTTTTTTTATATATAATTTTTTGCTCAAAGTAAATAAAACATAGGCTAACGTTAAATTACACGCGAATGATATATGGAAAGAGAGGCTAATTAAGGGATAATTTATTTTCATTGAATGTTAATATATGCATGTTTCCAAATAAGTGGAAAAGGAGTAACATTGTTTAAGCTTTTTGGCTTTTACTTATTTGTGCTATAGTTGGGTTGTACACTACTTATGTGCTTTTGACTTAAAAGTGAAAACAAACACTATAATATTTACTTATTTTATGTGAGACGGGTCTTTTTTGAGAAACGAAGTTGGCTTGCCCCGCCCCGCTTATAAAAGGTCAAACAATTTACTATCATAACAACGAGCATCTCACACAAATTGATGTGGTGGTACATGGTAAAATTTTATCATTATTTTAAATATGCAACCCTGATTTTGAAACGAAAAACTATAAATAGTATAATTGAAAAAATAACCATAAAGTGGAAAGGCAAGCACAAACTAGAAAGAAATCGCCCACATAACATGGATGGCTAAATTTGATATATCAATAAAGCTCAGAAAATGAAGAGTCCAACCTAGCTACTTAAACATGAGAGTTTTGAAGCTTAATTCATCCTAAACTCTGCCAGATAAGTCGTTAACTAACTATTGGGGGGGGGGGGGGGGGGAAGTAAAAGAAAAAGGGAAAAAAAAAAAAGAAAAAAGAAAATTGAAATTAAAGTTCCTATTGAGTTGTCATTCTAGACTCCCTCTCTCTCCTCCTTATATCAAGTAGCAGTACCTGCAAATCACAACCATGCAAAAGAATAAGCAAGGTGTGTGCTAACGGCGGTGGCCAGTGCAGAATTTTTTATCAGAATTTTAGTACAATTATAAAACAAATGTTACACTACCTATGTCCTTAAATGAGTGTCTAAATTTCATTTTAAGGGACACCGAAAATCTCAACTATGTTGTACAATTTGGTAGCAAATATTCATATATAATCTTGTAATCTCCTTTCCAAACATTTAGTTTTGCACGTATAAAGAAACCGGAGAAAAAAATTTCAAAAAAAAAAAATTTAGTGACAAAGTTATGCTAAAAAAAGACACTCATTTTGGGACAAATATTTTTAAAAAATGGACACTCATTTTGGGGCAGAGGGAGTATAATAATACACTAATTTAACTACAATGGGATTCAAAATCGCAATTTGTTGTTAGTTGTTTATCCTTCAAGACATTTTGAGTGCAAAAATATACTGTATTTTCTTTTTCAAATTTTAAAGGTAGTAAAATGTTATTTTCAAGTTTAAAGCACATATGTTAATCATAATTATTACACTAAGTTAATTTATTACATTTGTCAAATCACTCAGTCCGGCGGACCTAATTATTTATACAATGTACATTAACAAACTAGTACAAAATTTGTCTAGTTCAATAAAATGGTAAACGGCAAGGTTTCTAAGTAAGAAATCTTGTGTTCAAATATCAAAAAGTGATTTATAAATGTTTGAAAATAAAATTTAGCTTTCTTTTTTGTGAAGTTACATTTATTATTTTAAAATTTTTATGACATTTATTTCGAAACAGATTGATGGCAGGATAGAACTCACCCAAAACTGGAGATATGAAGAGAGCAAGTAATTAATAGGAGGACATGGATCCACCAAGCTCCTTTGGTGCATTGCATCTGAAACACTCCATACGGCTAGCAAAGTTATGCTCGTTACACCCCGGCCTACTACAAATCCAGTCCCCGGACTTCCAACTCGACCGCCCACTTCCACCACCACCACCACCTCCAAAACCACCACGACTAATCCCCCGGCCACCCATATCACCACCATCAAATCCCCCACCGCCGCCACCTGGCAACAACGCGTCTTCCTTGAACGCCCCACACTTGAAGCAACTTGACCGGCTGGCAAAGTTGTGGGCCCCACAGTTTCCGATATTACAGTACCAGTCGCCGGGCCTCACGTCGGGGCCCGCTGCAAACCCGAATGATGATGAGTTCATGTTATTGTTACTCATCATTCCTCTGCTAAATATTCCAAAGTCGCCTCCGCCGCCGCTGCCGCCGCCATGTTTTAGGTCGCCGCAGCGTTGGCACGAGTCCCGGCGCTGGAAATTCAGGTGCTGGCATGACCTGCAGTTCCAATCTCCTGGCCTGCTCATCTCTTTCCTGCTTATACAAATTTCACAAAAAATAAATAAATAAATAAATTTGTTTAAATAGAATATGCTTTCCACTATAATAATCTTTCCACATGTAATAATAGGTAGGTGTTCATTTTGCTTTAAAATAAATATCGCATTTTTTTAAAAATGAATAAATATCGCATTTTTAAACAACTAAATAAACTGTACGTAATTTTATCATATAGTGTAAACAAGTACAAAAAAATAAAATTCATTTCTCAAAAAATATTGCAATTATCCGTGATATTTATTATGCAACAGAATAAGTATATTTGTTTGAGTCCGTGTATAGAAATGTGATATAATTTGGAAAAAAAATCAAATTTTGCAAAAAAAAAATGTGTTTTAAGATGCCGTTCGGGCGATATATGACATTCAAATATATAATGGTTTTCGAACCAAAACAATAACTTGTGCATCTTTTCAAACCCTTAAGATTGTATTAAAAAGCTAAAACGAAAATAAGGAAGAGAGTAAATTATGACCAAGTGACAAGTGAAAACAAAAACATGGGGCATACCTTGTGGAAGAAAACTAGGGTTTAAGGAGGTTAGCAGTGTGGGAGGAATGGAATTTGTGATTTTTGTAAGTTGGCAAGAGTGGTTTATATAGTTGCCAAAAGGGCACAAATTTTGAGGAGATTGAGGTGGAGATAGTGGAGGGATAATGTGTTAAGGACTTTCTTTTAAATATTCTTCCCTTCAACAATGGGGTCACTGCTAGGCTAGGGATGGCCAACGCTGGTTTCGGTTCAAAATCGGTAGTTTTGGTTCGGTTTTTATGTGAACTTTAAGTGATCCTTAGTTACACCGGTTCCGGTTCCGATTATCACAATCCAGTTATGATCCGGTTCCGCGGTACCTTTTTTTTTAATCATACAATAATGAATAAACAATTTAAAAATTATTTCATAAGTGATTTTAAAAAAAAAAACTAAATAAACATTATATTGAAAAAAAACATAGAAAAAAATAAAATAAATGATAGTATATAAAAGAAAAAAGGGACGGTACCCTTTAAATTTTATTAATTAAAGGCAAATTTACAATGCGGGGGACAACCAAATTTTTATTAATTTCATTCACTGAATTTGGCTAAAAAAATCAGTCAAAACACAACTTTTCTTGTCAACCTTCCATTAGTAACGGTTAATTCTGATGAAACGGTTAATGACAGTAGCATGTTGTTTTAGATGCAAATGCTCAAATTAAGAAAAACAAATCATTTTTGAGGTTTTACCTTTTAATTGCTATTTATTTTTAATTAAAATTTACCAGTTACATATAATTCAGACATATTGGAATGACAATTAAGAAAACAAAAGAATGAAGTTTAAAATTATGGCAAAAAAAAAAAGAGAGAGAAAAAATTAAAAAAAGGGGAGAAATTATGATATGATTGAAATTATGGTAACATTGTGAAATTTGATAAAGGGGGTGCAGCTTCTTTTAAGGCTTCTAGAGGTGGGAAGTGCATGTATACATATTACATATACCAATAAATTCTTGGGGGATTCCAAGAATGCCCCTTCTTTTAACATTAATATTCTCACAAGTGCTTTTCATAATTTTTGGATATGATGAGGTAAATGTGATTTAATCATTGGAATATGTTAACAAAGGCTGCCATATCTAAAGATTACATTACATACATTAAAGTTTTACTAGTAACCATCCACTCTTTAGCTACTTAATAAACGTACAAATTTTGTATATATTTGTATATTTATTCTATTTTTATTTTTTTTTCTTGGCATGACTACCATTAAAAGGGTTTAAACTATAATTTTCATAATTGTTCTTCAAACTTAAAAATAATATTTAGATATTAGAAAAAAAAATCATTTATGAAAAATATTTTGCTTCAATATCATGTTAATCAAAGATATACCTGGTCTATTTTTATGGATCTGGAATAAATTTGACGGAGCCAGTAACAGACAATAGATGACTTTGCTCAATTTCGTTCACTGTCTTATTATCATCCACTTTGATTTATTCTTGACTTCGTCAATGGGTGCTGTGATCAATATGGATAAAGCCTTTTCTTCATAAGCAGCGATCAAGATTTATTGAACAATATGTAATAGGCAATGAACACTTTATAGGGCCTATTAAATTCGCTCAATTTCATAAAAGAGATATTAGACACTGACTTGTCGGAGTCAGTGAATCTGCCTGACGTATTGGCCTGATCCTAGCTCCTGCTGCTCTAGTCAGTCTATATATAACTGCTATTATCATCCACAATTCTCGACGTCAACCGCTCTAAATCCTCTCTTTACCCCTCGTAAATATTCTAATTAGCAAACTAAAGAAAAGAAAGATGTATATTCGTGTATATCTAACTAAATTATAGCTCTCTTTATTCCCTTAGGTGCCTTAGGTTCTGATTCACTTTCTTGAAAGAAATTCCTCTGGTGTATATATGCTCTTGTAATTGTTGTTTATAAGAATGTTTCTTTCCCTTTTCTTCTTTTATGTAACTTGTGAATTAATGAACGCTTATTTAATAAAAAGAAATAATGAAATGAATAAAAGAAATGAAAATTCTGAATTAATTAAGCTATGTAAGTAAACTAGACCAAATATGCCCCACCATTAAAGCAAAAGATTACATAATGTCACCTCTAAGCAAGGGGCCAAAGTGCATGATTCAAAGATTTAATTTTTAACTTTGTGGGTAATTGCATAAAACTATAGAAAACCCTTTGACCATAGCATTAAGGGCCACAATTGGGCCATGTTCAAACATATTATCATGGTTTTTATTTACTTTTAAAATTTTTCAAGGGTTGGATAAGGAAGAACAAAATTCACCATTTCATGCTAGACAAATTGAATATTCCATGCATTTAAATGCTTTTAAATTTGACCCCACACTCTTACTCTTATTTCCTTATAATACCAAGGAGGTGTCAAGTCTCCCTTTCAAAAATATGCTTGAAGACCCACATTGTTATGAGCAAAAAAAATTGTTATTCTTTCTACCATTTTTGAATATTCCATACTTGTACTTCAAACTCAAGATGTCTCAAGTTTAGTAAAGAGGGGTATTCCTAGCTTGTGGTAGGATATTCCAAGTAATGAGTAACAATCCAATAAAATTAGATGTTTTGACGAGGTACAAGTTTAATTTAAGTATAAATTCAATAATAAATAAGCCAATGATGTTACACAGTCACTTAATTGCAATTAAGTGACATATTTTTTTGCCAATGGCATTATCCTAATGCCATTTCTATTGATGCCACTAAGGGAGTTAGTGGCATTAATGATGATATAATGGCAATTCACAATACCACAAGAATTATTAAATGTCACTAAATCTAAATTCTTCAATGCCACTCTTATTTAACCGCCAGTAAATATTGTGACATTTTTAGCTTAATGCCACCTATATCGATGCCAGTAAAAGCCATTTTTCTTGTAGTGAGTCGTCGGATGACAATTCAGTGGATGGGTTGGTGGTTGGGGGATGGGGTAATATTTTGAGTTTAATATTTAAATTCACATTTGCTTCTCCGATGGCACTCGTGCATGTCAGGTAGAGTGTCTCTTCTTTAGGTGAATCTAAAATCGTAGCCGATTATTAAAGTTTGCATGGCTACATCTTCTATGAACAACGTTCCTTCTTATCATTTTTCAGGAGATAGATTTCTCTCTTTCTTTATTTCGTTTTTTATTTCTATTTCTTCCATCCAAAAAATAATAATCTCAAATCTTATTATTTTTATGTTTTTCTTGAAATAATCTTTTATAAAGATTCTCTTAACTCCTCAAAATTAAAAAGATTCTCTTACTAATTAATGAAAATACACGCAAATAAAGCATTAACTTCTTCATTGAAATTATTCCATTTGGAATCAAAGAAATTTGATGTAATCAGGAATGACAAAAACTTGTGTCAGGCGGTCTCACACGTGAGACGGGTCTCGTTTGTGAAATATTACAATACACACTTGACTCCTTCCGAGACAGGCATTATGGTTATTACGTCTAGTAGTACTGTGACAATTATCCGATTTGAAGCCCTGACTTTTCATATAAAATGGGTTATCAGATTTCCTGCTTGAGCTATATTTAACTCTTGAGCAATGGACGGAGCTAAATTTTAAATAAATAATTAAAAAATAAGCTTGATAGTAGGCATGGTTATATAGGAGATGAACATAAATGAAATACAGTATATGATAAATGAACCATAAAATTTACTCCCTCCGTCTCAATTTGAAGTTCCTAGTTTGACTTTGCACGGAGATTAAGAAAAAGTGAATTTTGTGAGTATGAAAAGTAAAGTGGGAGAGAGAAAGTGGGTAGAGAGTTTTTGTTGTGAGAATGACAAGCGGGTCTCACTTTCTATTTTAGGTAATAAAGCAAAGTAAGAACCTTAAATTGGGACAGACTAAAAAGAAAAGTAAAAACCTTAAAGCGGAACAAATGAGTATATAATTTGAATAAAATAAGTAAAATGGGAGAGAGTGAGATTGGGGGGGGGTGTTCAAAAATGAAGGAATTAAAGTGAAAATAAGGAATTGGGGGCAAGAGTATCGATAAAGATAGTTGAAGGTGATGATGGAATTGAGAAGTCTTCGAGGCCCAATTTGACCATCTTTTCCTTTTCTTTTTCTTTTTCTTTTCCTTCTACAATGCCCCCTTCCCTTTTTTGCTGTCATTTCTTTTTCCTCCTTTCATAAACCGTAAACCTTTCTCTCTCTCTCTCTCTCTCTCTCCCTCTCTCTCTCTCTCTCATGAGTCATGGTATAAAGGGGACGAGCACCAACCCACCACTCTCCATGGGATGAACTTTGAACCTGCAAAAGAAAGAACATTATGATTTTATGAAGCTATCTGGAATCCATACTCCTAACACTTCCTTAAAATTAGAGTCACATCTGATAGGTAACATTTCTTAATATCATACTTTTATTATGATGTTATATATCTACACACAGATATATTTATGATGGTATTTTATCGTATATTACAAATAATGCTATATATAATACCTCATGACAGTTTAATGAAATGTACAAGCACTTAATTCACAATTTACATATAACTCAATTTACTTGCTATATAATGACACATTCCCTCTATCTCATTAAAAAAATACACTTTATTCTGGGTGGGTACGAGGAGATTAAGAAAATGTATAAGTGGTGTGACTGTTGTGAGTATGAAAAGTGAAGTAGTAAAGAAAAAGTCAGGTAGGAAATAGTAGTAGATATTTGTTGTGAATAAGCAAGTGAGTCTCATTATATAAAAATATATTTTAAAATTTCTATTTTTAAAAAAGCATTTTTTTTAATTGGACATCTTTTTTGGTGAAGAGTGCGTATTTTGGTGACACAGGAGGAGTATTAACTTAATGGGTGGACTCTTGTGAGACCGTCTCACAGCCAGCCGCCGAGGCAAGCCATTTTTTTTAAAAAAATAAAAAATTCCCTGCCATTTTTTGCTTGCCAGCAAAAGTAACACTTTTTATAAGGAAATGTAATACTTTTTATAAGGAAATGTAACACTTTTTTTTTCAAAAAAAAAAAAAACTATTTATATTATTTTTCGAAATTAATGTTACATCTTACAATAAAGTGTTACTTTTTTAAGACCAAACTGTTACATTCTTCATAAGAAAGTGTTACATTTTCTAATCACAAAAATTATTTATATTATTTGTGAAACTGCTGTTACATCTTACAATAAAAAGTGTTACTTTTTTAAGACCAAACTGTTACTTTCTTCATAAGAAAGTGTTACATTTTATTATGACGAGCAGCTCACTTGTTTTGTATGTTAAAAAATATTATTTTTTTTAAAAAAAATAAGCCATATCATGACCTATGTAGTTTTATTCGTCTCGTCGAGACGAACACAACGGTATTAAAAAAAAAAACCGACTTCAAAATTTCAAGATATAGCATTTTAAAATTATTGGAGTTTATTTTTTTTTTTTTAACAAACACGTGGATTTTGGGAAAGGGTGGGGGCGGCCGTCTCACGGCGTGAGACGGTCGCATATAACTCTTTGTCTTAACTTATTGGTGTAGCGTACATACGTATATTTATAACTATTCCACATAGTATATATTTTACAATGATTGGATAAAAAAATGTAAAAGAGTAATAGATGGAATACAATGAGTATAAAGAGAGAAAATGAAAAAACATAACTATAACAACTGTAATAATAACAATAATTGTCATGAACCAACAAATAGAGTCAGTCTTATAAAAAACATGTTTTACACTAAGAGATGTGTAAAACATATTTTACATTGAGGAAGTCTCTGGTGCGGCGGCCGCATGGGGTGCGGCGCCGACCAAGACCCTTTTTTTTTTTTTTTTTTTTTTTTTGCCCCCACAACCTTTTTTCCTCCCACCAAAAGTAGCACTTCTTATAACGAAATGTAACACTTTTGTTTTTCAAATGTAACACTTTTTTTTTCCAAAAATGTACCACAATTTTGATGCAATAGATTAAAGATAACATAAAAATTAACGACTAAATTGATGTAACACTTTTTATAAAGCAATGTAACATTCTTTTTTCAAATGTAACACTTTTTTTTCAAATGTACCACCCATACTTTTTTTCCTCCCAACAAAAGTAACACTTATTATAACAAAATGTAACACTTTTTTATTTTTTTCAAAAGTAACACTTCTTATAACGAAATGTAACACTTTTCTTTATCAAATGTAACACTTTTTTCCCCCAACATTAACATAGGATTGACAACTAAACTAATGTTACATTTTATAAAAAAAGAATGTAACATTTTTTTTTTCTCAATTGTAACACTTTACATTCTTAAATGTAACATTATATATGAAATGTAACAATTTTTTATTGAGAAAGTAACAATTGAAATGCAAACCCAATTTTTTTTTATAAAACTGCTGTTACATTTAACAGTAGAAAAGTGTTACTTTTTGAAGATGAAAGTGTTACTTTTATCAGAACAGAGTGTTACATCTTAGCCGAAGGAGCAGCTCAAACTTTTTATGGGTAAAAAATTATATTTTTTCTAAAAAAAAATCAAACCATATCATGACCTATGTAGTTTTATTCGTCTCGTCGAGACGAACACAACGGTATTTAAAAAAAAAAATCTGAGTTATAAAACTCAAGATATAGCATTTTAAAGTTTTTGGGTTTTTTTTTTTTTTTAAGGGGACACGTGTCAAAATCTGGGGAAAGAAGGTTTTGATCTGGACAATCGGATGTAGCGGGTTTGGCTGGAGCGAGGAGCAGCGGATCCACACCCCAGCGTCGCACGGCGTGCGGCAAAAGAAGCCGCCGCATATAAGAATTGTTCTTTTACATTAAGAGATTTTGTTTTACATTAAAAGGATGAAAACAAGTTTTACACTAAAACGAGTGTAAAATAATTTTTTTCTCTAAATTTTCACCGATAAATAAACAACAAAAACAAACAGGGTAATAACTACTAGCATTATTTAAAAAATGAAAATATTCTTAATTTAAAATATTGGTCTGAAATAAAATACTCTTTCCGTCCTAAATTACTTGTAGTTTTAGGATTTTCACACAAATTAAGAAAAGCAATCAATGCATGTCTAATGGACTAAATTACCTTTGAAATATTTCAAGTACCAAGATAATTAAATGCTTTTACAATGACAATTACCATCATAAATAAGGATATACTTGATAAACAATGTCAAAGATGTCTAAATAAAAACAATACTACAAATATTTTAAAATAAATTTAAAACCCTTATTACATACTATATTTTAGGACAGATAGAGTTTGATATTTTCTACATGAAGAATATTGCGGTATTAAAAAGGCACTACTAGTTCCTAGGGGAATGATAAAGAGGGCTGTAATAAACTGTACAAAAGTGAAAATAAAAGTTAAGAGGGGATTGATTCGATTCTCCTTGGGAAATGGTTCCATGCAATGTCTAACGTATACTTGCAGTTCTTTACTTAATTTCTAACTTTCCCTTTTTCTATTTCTTTCTTTATTTCCTCTTCTTCAGTGAAAAACACAATCTTGCTGTAAAACTTTTGAGTAAACTAACCACAGCCTACCAACATTGTTGCTTTCTTTCCTTTTTTTTTTTTTTTTTTTTACTTTATGCCTGCAATTTTTTTTTTACTGTATACAGTTCAGAGATTCTCTATATGGAATACTCCCACCGTTCCGCTCGAAATATGATTTTGGTAGTTTTTTTTATACTTTGATTAAGTAATTTAAATAAAAAATAAATATTGTAATATAAATTTAAAAATTGTTTTTGATAGGTGAAAATCTAGGAAAAATGTTTTTCCTTAAGGTTCGGTACAACGTGTTTTTAAATTGGCGCGGTGGCATTTTATAATTAACGGGAAGTTGTTTAGCGCTGATCGTAAGTGCCAGTGGTAGTGTAAAAAAGTTACAGCCATGTATACGGGCACTTATTGACACTACCACTGGTACTTTTAATAAGTGTCAGTATCAATTTAAAAAAATGTCAGTGTAATGGATGACACTTTTAAAAACTAACACTGGCACTTATGAAAAGCGCCAATTCTAATGTTTATAAACACCAGTTTGAAGTACTGACACTTTGTAATATTAACACTCGTCATTTATGATGCTCCCAGTTATTTACGAAAATGCCACCACTTGTTTTTTTTAAAAGCGCCAGTAGCTTTTGAAAAACACGTTTTTCCTTTGCTTAAGGTAAAGCACGTTTTTTCACAAGACCAACTCTTTTGATAGTGTTATTACAATAACAATTTTTAAATTTTTATTAGAATCATTATTTTTCTTCAAAAGACTTTGTCAAACTATAATCAAATTTACAAAAATTATATTTCGAGTGGGACGAAAGAAGTATAATAGAACATGTATACGGGAATAAATTATTTAGCTTAAGGATGTAGTTATGTCCCTGTACAAGTTAATTGACATATTAACCCCTGTACTTAGAAAAAGGTGTGGAAATTAGGACTCTGTCATCTTTCCGTCCAAATTTTAACGGAATGGATGACTGGGTTACTTATTTGACTTACACGTGGAAAGAATTGCCAAATAGAGTTGCTAACGTGTAAAAATGATTTTTTTTTGTCTTTAAACCTCAAAATGGCAACGTTTTGTTGGTAAAAATGATAATAAAAAAATAACACCACTATTAGAGCAGAGATGATTTTGAAGAAGAAGAAAAGCAATTGCAGCACAGGAAGCTTGGTCCGGCCGAGTAGGAAGCATGGTCCGGTCGGACATGTCACTAGACCCGGTCGAACCATGGGGTTTCGGGCCTGATTTGGTTTTGCGTTGTCCTGGCTTTTATGGAAGTAAATTAAGTCCTTTTGGGATTTAATTTAGGACTCCTTCTGTCTTCTGGTTTAGGTATCTAGCACTATAAATACTAGTTGTAAATTAGTATTTTCTGCGCGTGATTCAATTGACATTGAGAGAGAGATCAGTAATTCTAGATATAGGGATTTGCATAGCTAGGAACTTTGTGACCAAAGTTCATGCAAACATAGATTAGTGTGATCATCTTCTTGTAATTGTTTCTCTGCCATAATAATATTTGTTTCCCTTTGCCCGTGGACATAGCCAAGAGGTTGTTGGTGAACCACGTAAAAACTGTGTTCTTACTTGTTGATTTACGTTCATTATTATCTGATATCTTTTGGGTCTGATTTACTAACAAGTGGTACCAGAGCCTGGTTAGTCAAGAAAGATCAGGGTACTCCGCTGCGGTAGAAGAGATGGATTCCGGGATGGATCAGAAAATCGACAAGTCTGACGGGAAGAACAAATTTATTTTATGGTAGAAGATTATGCATTGGGCGTACAGATTGCGGGCAGAAAAAGTGCAGATCGCGTGCAGAAAACGTGCAGTTCGCGTGTAGTCTTGGTGCACGTCGCGTGCAGTTTTGGTGCAGATCGCGTGCAGTCCGCGTGCAGTGTCCGTGCAGAAATCTAGGCGTCTAGGTTGGACACGTCTGGTATTGTATTCTGTTGCCTCTGACATATTTGAGTTTGGAATTTTCCTGGTTATTCTGAAACTCTTCATTGTAGAGGATCGAGAATCAATAAATTTGAGAGCAGTCATTGATTGCTCATCTGTGCTAGCAATAGAAAATCTGGTAGATCTGAATTTGAAAGTTCGTCTGGTGTTTGTTGGTGATCCAAGAACGCATCTGGAACGTTATCTGAAGACGGAGATCTGAAGCTAGGGTTTTGTGATAAAAATTTTAGCTATCTGGTATAATCTGAAGATCTAACATCTGTTGTAGTCTATTCTAGTGATCTAGAAGTAGATAAAAAATCTGTGTTGCCCGAGGCAATAATCTGGTTAGATTTCAAAGTTATACATCTGACTCCGCATCTGAAGAATCCTGAGTCGGCTGTACCGATGGCGAGCAATGATAATCTGAATGAGGATGGTGATTATGCCCTAGTGACCGAAGAAGAAGCGTGTAGGGAAGTTGCATGGGTTCTAGATTCGGGAGTTTTTTATCGCATATGTTCGCGCAAGGAGCAGTTTATAACGTACGAGCAGAAGGATGGAGACCGTATTTATATGGCTAATGGATTAATCTGCGAAGTAGTTGGCATGGGCTCTGTAAAGATGAGAACTTCTGGTGATAAATATCTCACATTGAACAAGGTGAGTCGTGTTCCACAAGTAGCAAAGAATCTGATATCACTTAGTCGGTTGGACAAGAAGGGATACAGTTTCAAAGGTGAAGGTGGATTTCTCGATGTCTACAAAGGTTCAGATGTGATTCTAAAGGGCGAAAGAAAAATTTCTTTGTTTATCCTCCAAGGTTCTAAGATTGGTGCGGGTGTTGACAAGCAGGTGGAGCAGCATTTTACTCTAGGCGGGAGTAAACTGGGCAAGCCACGGTTAGAAGATCAACACATACCAGTTTTATCAGTCATGGTTGGCAAGATCCAATGTCGACTGAATGGGCCACATCTGAATGACTGTTAGTCGTCCATTGAGGTGATTCTGAGTGCCCGTAGGTCCACCTCTGGGTGTCCGGTGAGATGCATGCATGCAGAATATCTGATTGTCCAGAGGACAAGGTTGTTTTTCTAGTGAGGCAAATTCTGAGTGTCTTGAAGATATATGGCGCATGAAAATCTGGTTGTCCGGAGGATGAATCTAGTGTCTTTGACGAAAGACAAACTGAGGCAAAGGTGGAGAAATCTGTTTCTGATACGAGGGATGTGGCTCAAGGTGGAGTCAATGTCGAAATCTCTTGCATTTGAATTATTAGGGGAGATTCAAAATCAAGGTGGAGATTGTTAGAGCAAAGATGATTTTGAAGAAGAAGAAAAGCAATAGCAGCACAAGCACATGAAGCTTGGTCCGGCCGGGTAGCAAGCATGGTCCGGTCAGACATGAATTGGTCCGGTCGGATATGTCACTAGACCCGGTCGGACCATGGGGTTTCGGGCCTAATTTGGTTTTGCGCTGTCCTGGCTTTTGTGGAAAGTAAATTAAGTCCTTTTGGGATTTAATTTATGAATCCTTCTGTCTTCTGGTTTAGATCTCTAGCACTATAATACTAGTTGTAAATTAGTATTTTATGCACGTGATTCAATTAACATTGAGAGAGAGATCAGTAATTCTAGATCTAGGGATTTGCATAGCTAGAAACTTTGTGATCAAAGTTCATGCAAACATAGATTAATGTGATCATCTTCTTGTAATTGTTTCTTCGTCATAATAATATCTGTTTCTCTTTGCCCGTGGACGTAGCCAATAGGTTGTTGGTCAACCACGTAAAATCTGTGTTATTACTTGTTGATTTACGTTCATTATTATCTGTTATCTTTTGGGTCTGATTTACTAACAACCACAAATCGACATTTATTTGCTTGTCGGCCGGAGTTCTTTATTTTGAAGATCCGACCGGCCGGAGTTGAAGAGGAAAACATAGCCGGAGGAATACCCAAACCACCACCAACGTCACCACCTTCACCATCAACGCTTCCACCACCAACCCTAATATGGGTTCAAATTCGCTTGCAGCATCACGAAATTTGCAGAAATTAGAGCAAGAATCAAAATAGATCTAGAGAAATCAATTCAGACAGTCAAGATCTGGGCAAAAGGCTCCAGAATCTAACAATGGCAGCACCAAATACTGAAAAATACAACAAGAATCATGAAAATGCAAAAACTCATGGAAGAACACTGTAGCATGAACAATGGCAGATTCCATGAAATCCACAGATCTTCAACAATCTAGCCCATGAAATAAACAAGATTACTAACCTGGATTACGACAAGGTGCAAACCCGAACAGATCAGGTATGGATCTGAATGCCCAAAAATAAAGCTTCAAAACTGCTCAACAATGGCAAAAAACGAGTTGAAGAAGATGATATCACGAAATTCAAGGTGGAGTTACGAAAAACAAGCCGCGAGAAGAAAATAAAATAAAAAATTGGTGGTTATAACGCCTAAGATTCATTTAATAGGCTATAGTGGTGGTGGTGCGGTGGAGCAGTATACTGGAGGGGGTGGAGGAGGAAGGAGGTGGGTGGCTGTAAATTGGGGAGGAAGAAGAAAGGGTGTGTTTGTAAATTGTAATGTTAACTTTAAGACCCTTTAGAATGAGAAATATTTTTTAGGGTCTTAAGTATAATGTTTTACGATTTTATCCTATTTTATTTCTACATCAGCAAATTTTAGCATGTCAGTGCCAACTAAATTGCCCAGTCAGCCTTTTCGTTAGAATTTGAACGGAAAGATGACGAAGTCCTAATCTACAAACCTTTTTTCTAAGTACGGGGGATAATATGGCAATTAACTTGTACAGGGTCATATATGCGTCCTTAATCTAAGTAGAGGGGCATATTTCTATATTTTCCCTTTGTGAAATTATTGATAATTGATGTTAGGGAATGCCAAAATACTTTCTCAATCCTACTCATAACTTGAAATAATTTTTTTAGGCTTGTGATTTCATTCACGTTACTTCCTCATCTATAAATGAGTACAAAGAGTTGGTGTAAGCTACAACAACTCTAATAATGAAAGATATCCTAACTAAAAGATAGATTAATTTCCTTGATCATTTCACTATGTAACTAACTTATATCTACAATCGTTACTTCTAACTCTACACTAAATATGGAATAAGATAAATGAAGGACCAATAATATGATGGGTACATCGAAATACATTTCAACGGGTTAGTTTGAACTGCGCTTGCAGAATACTTTCGCTTGTGCTACGAACCCACCAACGATTGTGCTTGCAATTACCATGCTTTTCTCGTCGAGCTGATAACACAAAATCGGGCATCTAGCTATGATTCCACCCTCATCATCCAAGGCTTATGATGATAGCCTAGAGAATAGTTTGGCTAAGAGCTATATGGGTAAAGATTTAGATTCACGTGACTCTGTATATTTTAGTCCAAGAGCCCAAAATATATAGTTAGCTAGGTCACAGAGTAACAGTCCTATATGGATCGTTGTAGACACCCATCCTTGGGACGTTTACCCTGATTTCATAATTTGTCTTTGATTTACTTGTTTTTCGTTATTTTCTATTACTTTTATTTAGTTATTGGCTAACTTATTAGGTTCTGGGGGGCTAAACTAAAAAACAGTGTTAACTTTTAAAGTTTTTCTGTCATTCTGTCCTTCTGAGAGTCGAGCGCCTTTACCTCTTTGTCCCCAAGTCGTGCGCTTCCTTTTCCCCTTATAGGAGGTGCACGCTTTCCATGTGTTGGTCCCAAAGGGAAACAAGGGTATGAAAAATAGCTAGAGGGGGGGGGGTGAATAGCTGTTTTAAAATTCTTTTCGTACCCTTGATAAACTCAATTGCAAATACACACTTTATCAAGTAAGCGTTATGAAATGCGCCTAAGTGAGTGAGTGAAATGCACAGCGGAATTTAGTAATGAAGATAGGAGCAAAATGTGATAAAGGGGCGCACACACACTCTAAGTATTTTGGCTCAAAGTGGTTGAAATAAGGAACTAAGGCAAATGAAATAACAACACAACAGAATTCAGATCAAACAATCTACAATGAGTAAACAAGCAAATAGTGAGTGAAAATAACTTGAAAGTAAATGACAAGATAATAACACAAGCTATTTGGAGAGGTTCGATCAATGAAAGATCTACGTCCTCTACCAAGATGGTTAGTCTTGGATTTCTAATGGAGATCTTATATAATGAGTGAGTGTTACAAATTACAACTTTTGAGCTTCTACACTAACTCAAGATATAATATTCTATGAATGAACAAATCCAAAACAATAACCGGTGTATCTCTAAAAGATGGATCTAAATGATCAAACTTAAAGAGGTGCGTGTGTGAATTTAGTATCAAGGCTCTTTAGATCTTTATGATTTAGAGCACAATGAAACTAAAGTGTTATAGCTTGAAGATCTGGGCTAAGGATGAAGGTATGAAGATGTTCTTGAGGAAATCTGAAAAAACGAAGGCAATCTTCAAATCTTCAACAAATGCTTTGAGAGAGAAATTCTTGAAGTTCTTAGCAAAACTCAGCAACTTCAAAATGTTGAAGTTATGGGGTATTTATAGTGAACTTCAAAAAACTAGCCGTTGGAAATCCTTGTGGATAAGATGAGCTGTCGCTCGTTGATTGGAGCATGCATATATTATGCCCATTTTGACACTCAACATAAATGTGACCGTTGTGGACACGTGTCAATAGATTAGGCGCATATGCATCTTTTAACCACCGTTGGATCATTGGCGTAATTTGAATTCTCTTCAAGTATTTGAATCTTCAATAAATCACTGAGTGTTGAATAAACACTTTGAGACGCGTTTGAGCCAAGAGGCGCACATTATGTGTGCGCTAAATCAAGGGGCGCATAGGCGCGTAGCATAGCTAGTAAGTCCTAGTGCGTGCGCTATGAAAGGCGCATGGCGCAAATGAAGAGAGGCGCATGGCGCAAATGAAGAGAGGCGCATGGCGCGTATGCGCGGCTCAAACTCACTGAGT
This sequence comes from Campanula takesimana, assembly GCA_026119855.1. NCBI lineage: Eukaryota > Viridiplantae > Streptophyta > Magnoliopsida > Asterales > Campanulaceae > Campanula > Campanula takesimana. Next base: position 234,496 of record JAOWBW010001073.1, on the reverse strand, counting down.
GATTTTTCTTTGAATCTTGACCTTCTTGCCCTATTTCTAAGCCTATTCTATAACAATGGACAACTTAAAAAATGAAGTATAAATACTTCTTACATGTGGGTCTAAAGTCCATGAAATAAAACTTAGGTGATGGATCAATCAAATCTAATAAATCCTATTACATTAAAACTAAGATATATGTGGGCATACCCAACACCATGCGTCAATTACAAATTTCCCTCTCAACTTCCCTCTAAATCTGATTTGTAACCTCCTCACCATCAATACCGTCTGAGGGAGATCAGTTGTTGACCATTTTCACCACTCTTTCACCTATAAAAGGACTACTTAGGCTCCAAAGAAAAGGACCAGTCTCTTAGTGCCAAAAAGCTACCCGAAAATATTACAATCACTCTCTTTAAAAGTTCATCCTAAGTATCAAAGTTGTGAAGCCTTGCCATTCTCTAACTAGGTATTATTCTTTTTGTTTCTTGTTATTTATCATCTTCTCATATCTTTACTTTTTTATGTCTAAAGTATGCAATACCCATAAACAGGACATGACTTAAAGTTTGCTTCACATATTGAAGTTAACTAAGGGTTATCTCTTAGCATTCCATATTCCTCTTAATCCATTCTTTAATATTGTTAGCATAGGAAGAACTAAAATGGATTAGAACAAACTTAATGGGTGGCGACTCTAAAATTAAATAGACATCTTAGGAAATCTCATTCACCCTAGACCTAGTAGCGGTTTTCCTTGGCGTCTATAGTAGCGAATTTTCTAGGGATAGTAGAGGGTTAAACTTTCTTATATTATGTGTGCTCGTTCAATTTTGAGAGTAGTTTGGTCGTAGGAGGTTTAAGTGCACGCGCCTCTGGTTTTCTTAGCCAAAGGCGTACGCATTTTACCCCATAAAATAAACCCGCCCACATTACAACATGATGATGTTCAATTCCATATATCTATACTAATAATGTCTGCAGGAGAAAAGGTTATCATTTAGGGTCAGGGCAATCCCTTGAACCCATTAGTTGTGCAGGTTGCCCAAACTCGGGCGCTTTTGGTCTTTTAGTGCAGTGTGTGTGCCTTTCACTCCAAAGGCCTCTTGTGTGCGCATTTCACTCATATGGGAGCCAACCGAGGTTCCTTCTTACAGCGTATGATGATTAATGGTGTGTGGGCCCACTGGCTTGCAAAACTTTTTTGTTTTCTAGACTTTTTCTTTGTTTTCATTATCGATCACACGGGTGATCCGATCAGTTGTAATTTTTATTTTCTTATGTGCTTATATGTTTTTATTCCTTTTTCCTCTTTATACAAAAGATTTTGACATGAAGTCATGAACTCGCACACGAACACATTCAACTCTTATGAATTGATAACTATCGAGTCGCACAGAGTCCATAACCCCAAACCTTTTGAGGCCCATCTAGAGAGTTTTAATCTCCACTTTTCATTACTTATTCTCGAAATGGTAAACCTCAGCCCGTGGCATAGTTCATGATTACATGCCGGGGAAGCCTTTGATCCTCATGTCCTTAGAAGAAATTTCAACCATGATGCTCACAATGAAAGAGCAAGTGTCCACTCTAATCAAAGATGCTCAAGTCAAGGATGATTGGTGGCAAGTCCACTTGGTTCGCAATGCAACACATGAAAAAGAAGTGGACAATCTCAAAGCCCAACTCACCAAACTCTCCAAGGGAAAGAAGAAGGAAGAGGGTGGAACATACAAATGGGTCAAAGGTATATTTTAGTCTCCATATGCTAGTAGCCATAAGAAGGAAGAAGAAAATCCCAAAAGCGACAATAGCAACACCATGATCAATACTCTTATGCCTTATATTGACTAAAAGCTAAGTGGCTCAACTTGGGCAAAGGATCGGATAAAAGTCTCTATCGATCTGCATTGCTTATAAGCACAATGTACACTATCCCCAAAAAATTCAAGATACCCAATTCAAGGGGAACTCTTGTCCTAATGTCCAAATTGATTCCTATATTTAGGCCTTGCTACTCAAGAAGGTGTCTCCTCAAGTAATGGTACAATGATTCCCACTCACTCTTAATGAGACTACAAAGGATTGGTATATGTGTCTCCCAGTTTCTACTCGCCTCAATTGGGATGCCTCTATGCTTTCCTTCAATACAAAATACCAAGGCAACACTACTCATCACTTCATAACAAAGGAGCTTGAGAACACCATCCACAGGGACAACAAATCATTTGTTGATTTTGCTCGCCAATGTAATGACAAGCTTGCAGAGGTCATTGATAGGCCCCTAGTTAAAGGGAAATGGAGATCTTTCTCAAGCGCTTGAAGGTAGAATCGCACTTAAATTAGTGGTAGGTTCTACCCCCATTTTGCCCATATATATGATGTTTGGGTTCGTGCTGATGAATTTCTCTGTGAGATTAAGAAGAGCACTACTAGCTCCCGCTACAAGCCTTCCACCAACGCAACAGAGGAGGCTTCAGTTATGACTTGTAAATAGGATTACTCCAATGTCCCCCCATGCTGAACCGGCAAGAATTTTACAAATGATCATGTCTGCACTCCGCTCTAATGATAACTCAAACCACGACATTCGAAACTCTTTTGGCAAAGGGTCAAATAAATCCAATAGAGGGGTACATAGTAAGGGAGATTTGTACCAATCTTTCTCATAATCAACAGTGTGCCTACTATCAACATAGCCTCAAAGACGTCATCCAAGATCTTGTTTACAAGAAAGAGTTCGTAATTCCCAATGGTGGTGATGTCAATTTAATAGATCTAGGGGAATTTAAAAAGATCACTCATTTGATTTCAATTGTGAATGAGGTTCCAATTCTTGTTATGTTGTGACTTACGGTGAGGTTATGGAAGAGGTTCTAGAGAGAAGAGAAAAAAATAGAGGGACATATAACTATGTTAACAAGGTCCAACCGAGTCATCTAAAGCAACGTTCCTAATATGCTTCAACCCCTTCTCTAAAGGCGAATGAGATTGATGATCCTTTGCTTCTACAATTAAAAACACACAAAAAAGCATCTCCATTTAGGATCTTATCGCCTCATTAAAGAAGCATCGAGAGCTAATCAGTAACAACTTACATGCTACCTCCATCTGAATCGAAACTATTCCTGGAGATTTAACGGCAATGATAGAGAATATTCATTTTGGGAATGTCGTCACTTCTAGTGACATGGATCTCCCATCATTTTGGAGTGATAACAACAAGGATCTCTATCTCAAAGTAAGCGGTGAAGGAAGACCGTTATCAAGGGTCCTTGTTGATGGGGGATCGATCCACTCTAAACATCATGCCAAGAAAAATTATGGGCGTATTGGGGCTTAGTCCCGAATATTTGAAGCTATCAGGGCAAGTTGTATCTCAAAAAAATTACAGCATTTTAGATCAAATGATTTAAGAGATAAATCCTAATGAGTTGAGTGCATATTTAAAGAATTAAGGCTCTTTAGATCTAAATTATTTAGAGCACAATAATTCTTGAGGGTTATAAGGCTTATATAGGACATGGGCTTAGTATATGAAGGTATTAAGGTGTTCTTGAGAAATCTGGGAATCAGTGAGCAATCTTCAAATCTTCAAGCAATTCTTTCAATGAAAAAACTCTATCAACTTCAAATGGTTGAAGTTAAAAGGTATTTATAGGGGAACTTGAACAGCTGGTCGTGGTGAATCCGTGTGGATAAGCTCAATGGATAATGTGTTGGAGCTTATTTTGGCACATATCCTTTTATAGTAGTTAGACACAAAGCATTTTAGGTATCCGTTATGGACAGATGTCTTCATCTTGGGATGCTATCGTGCTCTTGGTCAACTGTTGGATCATAGGCATAGTTGAGTCTTCATTACTTCAAATCTTCAAGTCATCCTTTAAGTGCTGACAAAACTTTTAGTTGGCACTTGATTAACTTGATAGGGCACTTAGAGAGATAGAGCACATAATGTATAGCACATATAATCTTAGGAGCACTTGGACAAAAGGCGCATGGCGCGCTATTTGAAATAGGCGCATTGCCCTTTTAAGGAGTATGAAGCGTTTCTTGCTTGACATTAACCTAGTTTTATTCAAAGACTAAGCGATAGTCCTAACCTATAAACCCTATACAAACATTTATTCTATGAAATGGACTGATCTGTTAAATGAAGTTTGAACACTGCTTACATGTCCTAAAGTCCATAAAATTAAATATAGATGATGGATCAATTAAATCTAAACAATAAATAGGAAGTTATGTGTAAGCATACCCAAAAACCTGTGTGACTAAATACTTTATGTCATTGTGATGTCACTAAAGATATTTTGTGACAATAATTTAACAGTCTTTTAAGGAAATAATCTAGAATGGACAGCTTTGTATTGTGCATATTAGGACCAACTCCATTATTGCAAGGTTTTACACCCAATGCTTTTCGCGGTCTTACAACTTATGTTGGTGCCTTATAGTTAAAGTATATCTAGATTTAATGGGAGTTTGCGCATACATTTATGGTTTATTGTCATCATGCTATTCAGATTTCAGATTTGGTAAATAAGGTTTTAGTCTTCAGTTATTCAGCACTCTAAATGTTTGGTTTATTTCATAAGTTTGGAACAATTGTGAATAGACATGTGAAGATCACATTACATGTAATTTCCATGCTACACATCCATATTTGATCCATGTCATTTAGTTAATTAATATATTTGACCACTGATGGGTTTAATTAAATTTAATGTGACGATTGCCCCTTTGATTCTTATATTAATTTGTTTAGTGGACGAAATTGGTTCAAGATGACACACTACAGATAAGAATATGCGACAAAAGTTTATGATATAATATGTGAATACTTAACGTGTTATATTTATATGTGTGAGAGCCCGCTCTCGAACCTTAATCCATGCTCGGTTTCACACAATGGTTTTCTCTCGAAGTTTTGAACAATGCAAGAGTCGCCACCTCGCTTTATTTTAGGGAAAACGAAGATAAAACCCTTTTGTTTTGAGAAGTGGGTTCGGGGGCTAAGTTACGAGAAGAGAAGGGGTTAGGCACTTTCCTCGCCCATGATGGTCTCTAGCATGCATGCCTCTTAAATTTTTATGCCTTGTTTTTATGCCTTAACAAAAGTGGTGATTTTATGTACAAGGAGTCTTTCTATTCTAGGTATGTTTGCTTAAACTCACAAATGAGAGTCGGTTTGGATGGACTCTCACTTGGTTTTGAAAATGGTTTTGAGCATTCATATCAAGTAAAGGATAGCACCAAAGGGGTGGGGGATTATTATGTACAATTGGTGAATAAATGGGAGACAAATCCCATGTCAAAAATAAATGTCCAAGTTCAAGTCCATGTCCAGTTTAAGGACTGTTGTCCAATCCTTTTGATGTACCTATCTCAAAAGTTATGAAATCTAGAAAGAAAGGGTGAGTAATCCTTCCTAACATGTTAAAAATCAACCATTATTTGTATATTGATTTTAGGAGCATTTTATGATGTCCAAACAAGTTATTCAAGATGAACTCAAAAGCAGACAGAACATGAAACATGGTGTACATCCACAAAATATCTATCATTTGAATCATGAAAACATGGGAATTAGGGAAAACACCAAACATAAAACTTGTTCATAAAATCTTAAAAATTAATCATGCCAAGTTGAAAGTCCAGAAAGCAATATTACGCATGTCAAAACACCTCTGACATTTTAAATCATAACAGCAAGTACATCAATATGAGAGCAAAGAGTTGAAACAGAAAATAGAAAGAGCCACTTATACTAATTGGAAAAATATAATATTTAAATTTTAATTTTCCTAATTCTGTGTAGAACAAAAACTCTTTTATGTACTAAGACGAAAAACCATTTTTTGTATGAGTAATGGAGGTGACAAGATAGAGTGGTCTGGACTCAAAATCTACTGGACAGCCACATACATCATGAAAACAAGCATCAAAACTCAACCAAATGAAGTGAAATGAAGATTAAATCTTGTGTGTGCATAGATATACATGTTAGTGACACAAAAGTCATGGCAAATCACTTATTTAGGCATGACTTGATGATACTTTATATGGCAAAAGAGGAACAAGGACAGATTTGGGGGTTTTGTTTGAAACACATGCTAGTCTTTATAAAATCCCCCCAAATCAACAATATGAACATTAAACATGTATAAAATATATAATATGTACAATATTCACATCATAAAAAGATAGAAAAACTCAAATGATCAACACAAATATTCATTGAAACAAGAACATGACAAGAAACAACAAGTATTACATCTTTGGTTCATCAATGGAGGTCTAGCCTAACAAGTGGCTAGACATCTTAACAACCTACATTAAGAGCAAAATTTTTACATGTATGAAGTTTACAAGAAGAGATATTTACCTAAGTTATGCTTCCTTTGCTTTCAATGGAAGATTTTTTTGGTTTTTCTTGAAGGTGTTTGTGCTTTGATTGAGAGTGTTTGTTGTGAGTTTGCTTCCTTGTTTTGTGTAGGTGTTTAGGATGATGTTATAGTGGTGTAGTAGTGGTGTATGGGTTGAGATTATGGAGATTTAAGGTGACTGATATTGAGGGTCTTAGAGAGCAATATGGAGAATGTGGTGAGTGGAGTGTGTATGAGTCTCTTGTGTTAGTTGTGTTGTCTTGCTTTTTGGTGTGTGTCTTCTTGGTCCTCCCCTTGAAAATGGATGAAGTGGAATGTAATAAGGATGGGGGAGTCAGTAAATGACATTAGGATACCCTTTCCTAGGTATAGGGAGTCATTTAGGAGGCAACCACCCGGATCAAATGCAGCTGAGAGTGTTTAATCTTTGATTTGAATGGACAAGTTGCAAATTGGCCAACTTGTTGATCTACCAGGAGGGCATAGCCATACGGCTCCTATAGATGCCTACTCCTCCTAGGGTGCCGTACCTGGCCTTTATAAGATCTGTGGGAATTCTCATTTGCCATGTGGTGCGCTTTGATTGGTTCATGCTTTATCTTCTTGGCCAACCACTTGCAGCCACTTGCTTGATGTTGGCTGGCTCCTATCATGCCTAGGTTGAATTTGTGCAACATGCATGATCACAATTCTGCTTTTGGTATTGGTTCCGCAACAGTCCAAGTTTTGTCTGTGTGCGCGCACTCTGGTGTCCCGGTTGTCCGGGGGTCCAACATGAAAGTTGCTTGAAATATTTTTGTGGTCACGTACGTCTATCTGAAATATGTTTATAAGAAAGGGATAAAAAATGTATATTTTTAAATGCATAAAATGGACGGTAACGAGCAGATTCTAGGGGTGCGGGTCCTGTTTCGAGTTTCGCAGCTCAAAAATTGAAGAACATGTTTGTTTACTCGTTTTTTTACTCTGATCATGAATTTGAAGTCCGTTAATCCATTCGATGCACCGATAAGGCTCACGGTACTCCCGCGTAGCAAAATCAAGGGTTCTAGGTCAATTTTAGGGTTTAGACTGGTCAGAAGGGTTTGTCGGGGGGTGCGAGATCGGGGTGTCTATAGAGCCCCTCGTCGAATCTCCTTATCAAGTAAAGGGGATTCGATGATCACTAATAGGAAGATTATCTTGTCTAGGGTGTAACGGCTGGGTCCAAAGTAGGACTTCCTAGTAGGCACATACCCTTTCACCCAAATAAAGGGCATCACTGCTATACCCAATCAGCAGCCTCCTCTGGCCCATCGCGTCAATGGCCCCTGAAGCAAGCAACTAAAAGTCTAACTCCGCCCATGGATAGAACGTCATGTCTCTCGAACGGGGTCCCCCAAGAATTGTTTTCAACTGGGCATAAGTGTAGTGCCAAGAAGTCTCGTCTCCCTTACTCCTGCAACTCGGCACCCATCGGCACATGGCAGGGTACGTCGATTGGGCACTGGTCATCCCCAACTGACTAAGATCAAGAATCTCATAGGCCCAACACTGCATAGGAAAGTCATGACGTACAATTAGAGGTAATCAACAATATGAAAAGGCTGAAACCAGAAACAGACAAGAAACAGAGCATACCTCCAAGGCAAAGTATAAACAATCGACTGACGTCGACTGAGATCTACAGCTCCTGTCCAAAGAGCAGTACAACTCCGCCAAGCCCACTACATCCAGTTCCGCCAGACATCCCAACAATGGAATCATCGCCGTAGTACCAGTATTAGCAAAGATGGTCTGGGACAATCCGTACCAAATAAACGCTCAGGAAGCTACCTCTACATCACCTCCTCCGGCCTTAAGAGCCGCCAACATCTCATCATACTGCCTCTTTAGCCCCCCCAGACACACACCATAACCGCTCCTGATGTCGGTACAATCAAACCCAATTAGACTCTGGAGCCTCGCTATCTCTAGCAAGCAAGGTATCGTCGCTCCATACTGGGGTACCTGTAAACCACAACCCGCTGAGAGCCGTGAAGTCCGATAGAGTCACCATAACCTTCCCCCCAACTAAAGTGAACGGTATGGATGGTATCCCACCAATGCTCCCGCAGTGCCATGACCAGATCGGTGCTCTTGGTCAATCTCCCTCGCCGGAAAAACTAAACCGGTGGCCCGTACTCTGCTCTGAACGACCTTTGGAGTCCTCTCCCGCAAACTGTATACAACAATGCATAAACCTCTCGAATTCAGAGGCGGCAACATAACCTGCAAACACAAACAGGTATACACAGCTCAGGTATGTAATTAGTCTAGCAGTTTATTTCATTTAATGCACATATAGGAACTGTTGCAATATTATTCAAGAATATCCCGCACATACTACATCATAAATTTATCACATACTCTAAAACTCATAGCAAAACTCTAGTCTACCTATGACAACTCAACTCCAAACAAGTCCAAGCTAGTCCAAAATTGCGATACAAACGGACAAAAATCTAACTTCACATAAAACAAGCTTTCTCAACAAAACACCCGCGTACATTACATCCCCATACTCTAAACAAAGGTCAAAAAACACAATGACGACTTCAACTAAGTCAAACCAAGTCAAAATCGGCCCAAGATTGTAACAATTACGGACCAAAAACGCTTTAACGCAAAAATTGCATTTTTCAACAAAATCATTAAATCAACTACTTGCCCATGCTACAAATAGCTTCAATTTCACAAATACTCAATCAATTTGGGTCAAAATCAACAAATTCCACAAAACCCCCAAATTAGGACATGAAACCCTAAACTTCAAATCCCAAACAAAACTCATTCAATCTTGAAATTAATTGCACAATAATGTTCAAGAACAAATTCTCACCACTTCCCCCTCGGCATAGTAGCAATAATGAAGTCAAGGATGCGCGTACAAATCCGATTGCTCGAAGTGCTTGAACTTCATATGAGTAACATTCTTCTTTTGTCTTAGCGGTGCTTTAGGAGCCATTGATGAAGCTCGAACGAATCTAAGCAAATCCCCTCGATTTTCGCCGGAGTTTCCCCTTAGGATTGGTCGCCGGCAACTCTTCTCTTTCTCCTCTCTGGCAGACAGTGTTTGGTGTGGGTGTTTTGTCTGCATTTTTGCTTCAAAGCAGACCTACATAAGCAAAATCGTCGAGGCGTCCGTACAGCTGTCCAACCACCATCCGACTCCCCCAAAGCCGTACGACTTGCCCTTTTAAAAAAAATAAAAAATTCCTTTAATACCCCTTAGAGCTATATGTGAAATTCCCATACTGCCCCTGGTTATTTTACTCAGCATCCGTTCGCCGTTGTGACCACCATACGGTTCCCTCCTCTAAAATTCAAATTATTTTACAAAATTCACCACTAGCTTTCCAAAAATTACAACCAAACCCCCATATCTTAGGTAACTTACGACTAAACACCTATACTTAACATTATTCAAAGTCCAAACCCTAAGCTTTTGGTAACTTACAATCAAACCCCCTCATTCGAAGCAATTTACAATCAAATCCTCTATGTTTTACATAAACATACTTAAACCCCAAACTTGGGTTACTTACAACCAAAATCTTTACGATCAACATAAAAATCAAACCCCATACATTGGGAAATTCACATCCAAAACCTCTTTAACACCAAGCAATCAATGCTCAAACCCTACACTATAGGTATTTTACACTCAAACTCCTCTAAATATGGCACTCATTGCCGAAAACCTAAACAATAGGTACTTTACATCTACAAAACCACAAAAATTTACACACTCTCTACTTTGATCCCTCAAACTTATGATCTCCAACATTTTCTAAACACATGCTTTCCCCTGGGTTACAATAAATGATCATATCATGCTAAAACTCTAAAGTATTACATTCATACACTTATACTAAAACATATGTCCAATACTTCTATCTCTAAACTCCTAAAGAAATTGTTCATCACTCGCTATATTCTCCGACACGGGATGTATTCATTCCACGTCAAGCACATTAACTATTTTTCGGCTCTTGCCATTAGATTCTTTGCACGAGATGGGGTCATCTCACGTTTAGGATTTAAAGCTTCCGTTAGATATCTACCTTCTTCAGAACGAGATATGGCTATCTCACATTAATGCTTTCGGTTTCGTTCTTTGCACGAGATGAGTTCATCTCACGTTTAGGATTTGAAGCTTTGTTTAGCTCGAGATATGGCTATCTCACGTTAATGCTTTCGGTTTTGTTATTTGCACGAGAGGAGTTCATCTCACGTTTAGGATTTGAAGCTTTGTTTAGATCAAGATATGGCTATCTCACGTTAATGCTTTCGGTTTCTTTTAAAGATTTCTTGGTATAGGATGTGTCATCTCATATTAAGACTCTTAGGACTTTTCCGATTTATACAGCTCTAGGGAACAAGCATATTTAGAATCTGTATACCTTATCTTCCGAATTTAATCAATAAGTCCCTTGCACGAGATTGGTTCATTTCACGTATAGACTTTTAGGTTTTTGCCGGTGATATATTGTGACTTGCGCGATCCTGAGACACTAGCCTCCCGATATACCGTTCACGTTACCGTTTTACCGAATCTCATGACCCAGAGGTTTTAGCATCTCTATACACCGTAGGTTTTTTGAGAATTGGCGTAACCCATACGATCTCGAGGCACTAGCGTCCTGATGAATCATCTACTTTACCGAATCCCGTGACCCAGAGGTTTTAGTATCTCTGTGCACCGTAGTTTTCAAAAAATTTCTTGACCTACGCACCCCGTAAGATCGTCTTCTTCATATACCATGTGTCTCATATTTTCCTCATAGGTTGCTGGTGTCTCTGGACATGATCTTAGTAATTGTTGCCACTGTCTTCGGACACGTTTGATACGTGCGCTCCATAAGAAGTTCGAATCCATCCCTAATTTTGTTCTTGATTCTTGAATCTTCTTCTCGCGTCGTGCATATGGATTTTGTTGGTCCCAAAAGGCAACAGGGGTATGACAAATAGCTAGAGGGGGGGGTGAATAGCTATTTTGAAATTCTTTTTAAACCCTTGATAAACTCAATTGCAAATGCGTACTTTATCAAATAAGCGTTATGAAATGCGCCTAAGTGAGTGAGTGAAATGCACAGCGGAATTTAGTTAAGTAAAGAGGCGCAAAGTATAATAAAGGGGCGCACAGACACTCTAAGTATTTTGGCTCAAAGTGAGTGAAAGATGAAACTAAGGCAAATGTGAAACAAACACAACACAATTCAATCCAATCAATCTACAATTATTAAACAAGCAAATAGTGAGATAAGATCTTGAAACTAAATGACAAGAAATAAATACACACTATTTGGAGAGGTTCGATCGGGAAATGATCTACGTCCTCTACCAAGATGGTTAGTCTTGGATTTCTAATGGAGATCTTATAATATGAGTGACTATTACAAATTACAACTTTTGAGCTTTATACTAACTCAAGATCTATTATCTATAAAAGAACAAATTATAGATAAAACCGGTGTATCTCTTAAAGAAAATCTAAATGATCAAACTTAAAGCGGTGCGTGTGTGTTCTTAGTTTCAAGGCTCTTTAGATCTATGATATTGAGAGCACAATAAAACTAAATTGTTTTTGCTTGAGGATCTGGGCTAAGTATGAAGGTATGAAGGTGCTCTTGAGAATTCTAGGAAATCAATGATCAATCTTCAAATCTTCAACAAATGCTTGAGAGAGAAACTCACAATAGCTTAGCAACTTCAAATGGTTGAAGTTATGGGGTATTTATAGGTGAACCCCAAAAACTAGCTGTTGGAAATCCCTTGTGGAGAAGATCAAGGATAGATGTGCTGGATCTCATTGAGTGTTGATGTACTCAATGATGTCTAGACCCATTTGAACTGAGGAAAGCTAAGTGAGATTAAGGGTCTCACCAGGCTTAAAATTTGCAGTATCCTACAATGACAAATGATTGAAATTAGCATAGTTTTGGTGCATAGAAACATAACAATGAACAAGGTAAATATAGGCGCATAAAATGATCAGGCGCATAACAGTTGTAAACACTAAGGGCGCATACAACAAATAGGCGCATGGTCAATATGGGCGCATAGATTTACGAGGTGAATAGTTATGGTTCTACATAGATACTAAGGAAAAATTAAATATAGAGAAATATGGCTAAGTGTAGATTCAGGCGCATAAATTACTAGGCGCATAATGGCATAGGCGCATGAAAGGTAGAGGCGCATAGCACTTGTAATTGCAAGAGGCGCATACAAATGTTAGGTGCATGAACCATTTAGGCGCAAAATGACATTAGGCACATAAGTAGACTAGGCGCATAAACCTATACTTAGGCGTATTTCTAAAAAATTAATGTTTAACCTTAGCATAAAAAGACAAAACATCACAAACACATGCAAAATATAAACATATAAGAAATATGGATCAAACATAAGAATTTTCGAAAAACACGTTTTTGAAAATCAAGGAACCCAAGTCATGCAAGAAAAGCGAAGAACACGAAGAACTTGTCTTGAGTGCTCAAAAAATACGAAGAACACAAAAATCATGAAACTTCACCAAATCAAACAAATAATATATCAAAACGACCGCATGAACACAAGGATTCCAAAATATATAAACCAAAGCAAGAACAAATCAACAACAAATCCAGGAAATGGATTCAAAGACCCAAAATTTCGAACAACCCAAGAAAATAAAAATCTCAGATTCGCAGCAAATAATGTAACGACCCAAACTTTCACATAATAATTAAATTCCATAAACTAGGGAAATCCTAATCATCAACATAAATTCAAAACCAACGATACCATTCAATGGCTAGTTTACTTAACCATAATTCAAACAGTGCGGAAGTATAACTAATATTTAAATCCCAACGGCTAGTACAACCCACTAGCTCAACATAAAACAAATTAATGTCTTAAACTCGCCAAAACCTCGGACTTCCCTTCCTTGCAATCCATCTAGATCCTTAGTCTTTACCTGGGAAAAATAATATAAGGGGTGAGCGAACAATGCTCAGTAAGTTCATACGGGATCTCTCCAGGTAATAAGAAGAGATGACCGAAAGAATGAAGCCAAAGATATTATTCAACGAAAGGCTAACATCAATAATCTTAACTGTACATATACAAAACACAGTTATCACATTCAAAGAATTATGGCCCTAGTACAAGTTCGTCAATTCCATAGTTTCATACATCACCTTTTCAAGGTGTCGAGAGACCTTACACCTCCTCACGGTGCTCCCTCATTAAGTTAGACCATGATCATTAAGCCACTTCATCAAGCAGCATTTACGCCTAATTCTTTTCAATCGAATTATACTATCTTAATTAGCCTTTTTCACTCAGACTAATTCTAGCTAAGCCATTTTCAATCAGACTAAGCTAACTGCACCTGTTTCAATTAGATACAGCCATGTTCTACAAAGTATTCAAGGTACAAGAATACATAAACAATTTCAAATCACTTAGATACCCTATAAACAACACATATCATGGGTAAGATAATTCAAAAGACATTATATCAACATCGGAGTTCAAATGCTACCGGCCATTAGTAGCTACACTTTGAAAGAATTAAGAGAATCCTACATTAAAGGATGAATCTCAAATACTTAAGGAACGTAATCCCTTACCTTGGGTTGCGTTATTCCTATTAGCGAATCCTTGCACACGAATCTACAATCATGCATAAAATACTTCTTAGGGCAAGTAATAATCTTTACTTCCGTCCCCAAATACTTTCCTTTTACTTTCTTAACCTTATGAGTTTATCTTATTAAACCCCTTTAAAATTGATATTCATTCTAGGGTTTGTACTACCCTTTATTTGTATTCTCAAAATACCCTTTTTAGTTTACCAAAATATTCCTAGGGTTTCATTGTTTCAAATCCCAATTAATATGTTTTAGGGTTCCATTGTACCCACCAAAACACTATTTACAGCTTCACTATTCACAGCTTTACTATTCACAGCATGCACTATTCACAGCACATAACACACACTATTTTCACCTTTAAAACACACACACACACACACGCATAACACACAATAGCACTTCACCCACACATTCACACAACAGCACACACGTGCACAGAATCAGCACACACCAATACACACACACACGCACACACTGCCCAACACACACGCACATAACACACACACAAAACAATATTAATCAAAAACCTAATCAAAATATATCCTCAATTATCAATCTTATAAACCCTAGTTTATCTTTAGGGTTAGGGTTTCAATTCCATTTTCATAATTTACTAAGTGGCTAAACGGAGAAATCAAAGCTTAGAGGGTAGGGTTCTTTACCTTGATCGCTTCCCTCTCCTTTTCTCTCCTTCTTCTTCGTCTTCTCCGGCCTCTCTCTCTCTTTCTCTGCGGTACACTGTCGCCGCCTCTCCCTCTCTTAATTCCCGTTCTTTTCTTTTTGGTGATATAATAATTAGGTTTGGGGAATAAAAGGTTTATATATACTCGGGTTCCCAATTTCCTAAAATAAAAGGATTCCTAATCTCTATTGGGTTTTGAAATAACTTGGGCCCAAAGTTTAAACCCAATTCTTACTCTTAATTAACAAATCCCAAAATAATAAGTAGTTAATAAAGAGTTTACTTAATAAAAATAAATGGCCAAAAGGGCCGGTTATTACATTTTTCCTCCTTAAAAGAGTTTGGTCCTCCAAACTAAACGTACCTTAATCAGAAAATAGGGCAGGATATGCCTCTCGCATCTCGCTCTCGAGCTCCCACGTAGCTTCTCTTTCTATATGGTTGCTCCATTGCACCTTCACATAAGGAATCACTCTTTTCCTCAAGGTTTGATCCTTCCGATCTACAATCTTTATGGGTTCTTTGTCGTAACTCAAATCTGCACGAACTCTTATTGTTTATATTCGATCACATGACTCGGATCGGGAATGTACATTCTTAACATTGACAGATGAAATACATTGTGCACCCCAGCTAGCATAGGTGGTAAAGCTAACTTGTAAGATACCATCCCAACTCGTTCCAAAATCACAAATGGTCCCACATATCTAGGGCTTAACTTCCCACGAATACCGAACCTCATGACTCCTTCTGTCGACTTTGAGCGGTCAATAACCATTTCTTAATTTGTTTCACCTTATCAGCGGTCATTTGGACAAGTTCCAGTCCAGTCAACTTTCTCTCACCAACCTCATCCCAGTAAGCAGGTGATCTACTTTTCCTCCCATACAATGCCTCATACGGTGCCATTCCGATACTAGCATGAAAATTATTGTTGTACGCGAATTCTACTAGCGTCAAATGCTCGTCCCATGTTCCTTGCCAGTCCAACGACGTAGCTCTCAACATGTCTTCTAGAGTCCAAATAGTCCTTTCTGACTGTCCATCCGTCTGTGGGTGAAAAGCTGTGCTCATTGCTAATTTCGTACCCAATACTTTTTGTAGACTTTTCCAGAATTTCGACGTAAACCTCGCATCCCTATCAGACACTATCGAGACTGGTATTCCATGTAACCTCACAATTTCATCAATATACAACTTGGCCAATTTCTCTAACGAATCATTCACCTTAATCGCTAGAAAGTGAGCCAACTTCGTAAGTCTATCCACAATAACCCAAATTGCATTGTAGCCTTTCAACGTCTTTGGTAACCCTACCACCAAATCCATAGTTATATGTTCCCACTTCCACTCAGGAATAGGTAATGACTATAGTAATCATGCCGGTCTCTGGTGTTCACTTTTCACTTGTTGACATACCAAACACTTTGATACAAAGTCGGCTACATCTCCTTTCATATTGTTCAAGCAGAACGTCTCCCTCAAGTTTCTATACATCTTCGTACTTCCAGATGTATGGAAAATCTCGAACAATGAGCTTCCTTCAAAATCTCTCTCTTTATATCTTCATTTTCTGGCACCCATATTCTTGATTGGTACCTCATGATTCCATCTTCTCCCACACGAAAGTCTTTTGCGTTCCCTTTAGCGATACTCTCATGCACTTTCATCACTTCTTCATCAATCCCTTGTGCTTCTTTAATTCTAACCATAAGCATTGGTTGAGCACTCATTTGAGCCAAATAGCCTTTCACTTGCACTTCCATGCTTGAAATCTCAATGTGGTTCCACGCACTTTCCTCCTTTGAAATTAACGTCGCTAGCGTTCCATGGTTCTTTCTACTCAACGCATCTGCCACCTTATTAGCCTTCCCAGGGTGGTACAAAATCATAAAATCATAATCTTTCAATAACTCCAACCATCTTCTTTGTCTCATAGTAAGCTCCTTCTGGGTGAATATATACTTAAGACTCTTATGATCCGTATAAATTTGACATGTCACCCCATACAAGCAGTGCCTCCATATCTTCAAAGCAACACCACTACAGCTAACTCTAGATCATGGGTTGGATAATTCTTCTCATGGTTATTTAATTGCCTTGATGCATAAGCTATAACTTTATCATTCTGCATCAACATGCAGCCTAGTCTTTTTAGCGAAGCATCACTATTTATTACAAACCCATCCGTTCCTGATGGTAACGTAAGGACTGGTGCGGACACCAATCGTCGCTTCAATTCCTCAAATCTCCTTTCACACTCATCTGACCAAACAAACTTAGACCCTTTCTGAGTTAATCTCGTTAATGGCACTAAAAACTTTGAGAAACCTTCTACGAATCTCTTATAATAGCCAGCTAGACCCAAGAAACTTCTTATTTCACTAACTGAAGTTGGTCTTTCCCAATTCAAAATAGCTTCTATTTTCATTGGATCCACAACAATCCCATCCTTCGACACCACATGTCCTAAGAATGCTACTTCCTCCAACCAGAATTCACACTTCTTGAATTTAGCATATAACTTCTTCTCTCTTAAAATCTGCTGTACTGAGCTCAAATGCTCTTCATGTTCTTCCTTGGTCCTCGAATACACAAAGATATCATCAATGAATACGATCACACACTTATATAGAAACTTATGAAATATCTTATTCATAAGCTCTATAAACGCTGCGGGTGCGTTAGTCAATCCAAACGGCATCACTACAAACTCATAATGACCATACCTTGTTCTAAAGGCTGTCATAGCTATACCCATTATTCTTCGCTCTTAATTGATGATAACTAGACCTCAAGTCTATCTTCAAGAACTAATACGCTCCATGAAGTTGATTAAACAAATCATCTATTCTTGGGAACGGGTATTGATTCCTTACCGTCACGCGGTTTAATTCACGATAGTCGATACATAATCTCATCGACCCATCCTTCTTCTTCACAACAACACCGGTGCACCCCATGGTGATACACTCGGTCTAATTAAACTCTTATTCAACAACTCTTGCAGTTCCTCCTTTACTTCTTCAATTTTAACGGAGCCATTCTATACGGTGCCTTCGATATTGGTGAAGTCTCCGGTACCAAATCGATAGAAAATTCTACTTCTCTTTATGGAGGTATTCCCAGTAAATCCTCAGGAAACACATCCTTGAAATCTCTAATCACAGAAAGTGATTCTACAGTTACTTCCTTCTTACGCGTATCACCAATGTTCGCCAAGAATTTTTCACATCCTTTCTTTAAAATCTTATGAGCCTTCATTACCGATATAAGGTTCGATCTGGTTCTAAGTTTTGTTCCTCGAAAACAACACTCTTCTCTAGATAAGAGTCTGAAGTGGACTTCCTTCTTAAAACAATCTACATGGGCATGGTATGCAGCTAACCAGTCCATTCCCAAGATCATATCAAGTTCTTCGATGTCCAAATTAATGAGATCAACCTCAAGCTCTTTCCCATCCAAATTTCAAAGGACACCTCCTATATATAGATGTAATAGGAATCGATTCTCTAGTTTGAATATACATAACTAAAGAATTCTCTAACGCATCAGGAATTAAATTCATATTCTTAGCCAAGCAATCATTGGGCACTTCTTATCAGAACCTTGCCCTTTGGCGTCGTTCTTATTACCATCATTTCTATTGCCGTAGCCTTTACTCTGGTACTTACTTGTACTACCTTCCTTTTCACGATCGTTAGTAGCCTTTCGCTTATTATTTTTCCCATCACGGTTCCAGCTTCCTTTAGATTCAGTCGACTCTTTCTCAGTTGACTATTCTTCTCTTCTCGCTTAATGCGATAACTATTTGATTCTTTCTCCACTATCCTTGTCCTATCCAACACTTGATCATAAGTTGGTAGCATTAATGGAGTGATTCTATATCGGATTTGGTTGCTCAAACCAGCTTCAAATTCTTGAGCCTTTTGCGCTTCATCATCGAAGATCGTTAGGGAAAATTCTAGTAATTCGGTGAATCTAGCACCATAGTCGTTCACCATCATACTTCCTTGAGTTAGCATCATAAACCCAGCCACTCTGGCATTTCAAACACTTGACGGATAATATGATACTATCATTAGTTATCATGAATACGAGACTTTTTCACGCACTCTCATACTATAGCTCGTCTCTACAGACTAACTTTCAATTTATAGGTCATTCACTAGACCACTGGTCGTTTCAACAGACCATCACTATCTTCATTTATCGACTTACTAGACTTATTGGTCGTTTCATTAGACCATTCTTACTTACTCCAGGTTAACTCGCACATTTAGCACTATTACTCATGTCAACACAAGCATTATACTATGCTTAATACTTTCACATAAATAGGCCATCCCCAAAAGACGTAACTTTTACAAAAGATCGGTTTACTAGATCTCTGGTCGTTTCAATAGACCAATTCTACTTAGGGAAGTCATTTTACTAGACTTTACTTATTCATCGCAGGTCGATTCACTAGACCTACTTTCATTCACATTTGGCCGTTTTACTTAGGCCAATTACTTTTACTTTTTACCGTTTCAATAGGTCATTTTATTCTTTCTTACTTGACCGCTTCAATAGGTCATTTTATTCTTGTTTCGATCATTTTACTAGACCAAAACTAATTTCACTTGGTCGTTTCAATAAGCCAACTATACTTAAGGTCTTTTCACTTGACCAATACTTCTTTGTTCTAGGTAGCTCACACGCTATAAACTTAAGAACAAAACAATTAACAAAGACATTTTCTTAAATAAATCATAAATTTTTATTACGAGGATCTTCTTGGAATATAAGTCAACAAAACAAAATTATAGTATTTCTCTAAACTAGAACTAACTATTATTACTATGAAATAACTCATTGTTTCATTTTTTTTTAATCATGAAACATCTTCCTAGGCCTTCCCCTAGGTTTTCCACTAGGCATTCTTGGCGCTTTCTTAGAACCTCTTGACCTTCCTCTGGAATTCGAACCGGTACCACTTCTGATTCTAGTTCTTCATCATCATTAAGAATGATTGGGGCGGCTTCACTGCCCTCAAACATAATATATATTTCCTTGACCTCTTCTTCAGCTACCAAATTATCTTCCTTTGGCGGTTCATTGCCTACAAGGGTTGTTGGTTCTGACTCCCTAGTGTTCTGTGTTTCAAGTTCATCTTCATGTTTCTTCTAATCCGATTTCTCGAAGTGCTTGAACTTCATATGAGTAACATTCTTCTTTTTTCTTGGCGGTGCTTTAGGAGCCATTGATGAAGCTCGAACGAATCTAAGCAAATCCCCTCGATTTTCGCCAGAGTTTCCCCTTAGGATTGGTCGCCGGCAACTCTTCTCTTTCTCCTCTCTGGCAGACAGTGTTTGGTGTGGGTGTTTTGTCTGCGTTTTTGCTTC
This sequence comes from Campanula takesimana, assembly GCA_026119855.1. Taxonomy (NCBI): domain Eukaryota; kingdom Viridiplantae; phylum Streptophyta; class Magnoliopsida; order Asterales; family Campanulaceae; genus Campanula; species Campanula takesimana. The sequence goes on along the minus strand of JAOWBW010001073.1, from coordinate 214,386 downwards.
AAAGCAGACCGACATAAGCAAAATCGTCGAGGCATCCGTAAAGCAGTCCAACCACTGTCTGACTCCCCCAAAGCCGTATGGCTCGCCCTTTTAAAACAAATGAAAATTCCTTTAATACTCCTTAGAGCTATATGTGAAATTCCTATACTGCCCCTGTCATTTTATTCAGCATCCGTCCGCCGTTGTGACCGCCGTACGGTGCCCTCCTCTGAAATTAAAATTATTTTACAAAATTCACCACTAGCTTTCCACAAAATTACAACCAAACCCCCATATCTTAGGTAACTTACGACTAAACACCTATACTTAACATTATTCAAAGTCCAAACCCTAAGCTTTGGGTAACTTACAATCAAACCCCCTCATTAGAAGCAATTTACAATCAAACCCTCTATGTTTTACATCAACATACTTAAACCCCAAACTTGGGTTACTTACAACCAAAATCTTTACGATCAACATAAAAATAAAACCCCATACATTGGGAAATTCACATCCAAAACCTGTTTAACACCAAGCAATCAATGCTCAAACCCTACACTATAGGTAATTTACACTCAAAATCCTCTAAAGATGGCACTCATTGCCTAAAACCTAAACAATAGGTACTTTACATCTACAAAACCACAAAATGTTACACACTTTGTACTTTGATCCCTCAAACTTACGATCTCCAACATTTGCTAAACACATGCTTTCCCCTGGGTTACAATAAATGATCATATCATGCTAAAACTCTAAAGTGTTACATTCATACACTTATACTAAAACATATGTCCAATACTTCTATCTCTAAACTCCTAAAGAAACTGTTCATCACTCGCTATATTCTCCAACACGGGATGTATTCATTCCACGTCAAGCACATTAACTATTTTTCGGCTCTTGCCATTAGATTCTTTGCACGAGATGGGTTCATCTCACGTTTAGGATTTAAAGCTTCCGTTAGATATCTACCTTCTTCAGCACGAGATATGGCTATCTCACATTAATGCTTTCGGTTTTGTTCTTTGCACGAGAGGAGTTCATCTCATGTTTAGAATTTGAAGCGTTGTTTAGCTCGAGATATGGCTATCTCACGTTAATGCTTTCGTTTTTGTTATTTGCACGAGAGGAGTTCATCTCACGTTTAGGATTTGAAGCTTTGTTTAGCTCAAGATATGGCTCTCTCACGTTAATGCTTTCGGTTTCGTTTAAAGATTTCTTGGTATGTGATATGTCATCTCATATTAAGACTCTTAGGACTTTGCCGATTTATACGGCTCTAGGGAACAAGCATATTTAGAATCTGTATACCTTATCTTCTGAATTTAATCAATAAGTCCCTTACACAAGATTGGTTCATTTCACGTATAGACTTTTAGATTTTTGCCGGTGATATATTGTGACTTGCGCGATCCTGAGATACTAGCGTCCCGATATACCGTTCACGTTACCGTTTTACCGAATCTCGTGACCCAGAGGTTTTAGCATCTCTATACACCGTAGGTTTTTGAGAATTGGCGTAACCCATACGATCTCGAGGTACTAGCGTCCTGATGAATCATCTACGTTACCGAATCCCGTGACCTAGAGGTTTTAGTATCTCTGTGCACCATAGTTTTCGAGAAATTTCTTGACCCACGTGCCCCGTAAGATCATCTTCTTCATATACTATGTGTCTCATGTTTTCCGCATAGGTTGCTGGTGTCTCTGGACATGATCTTAGTAATTGTTGCCACTGTCTTCGGATACGTTTGATACGCGCGTTCCATAAGAAGTTCGAATCCATCCCTAATTTTGTTCTTGATTCTTGAATCTTCTTCTCGCGCCGTGCATATGGATTTCGGCAACAAGGGTATGACAAATAGCTAGAGGGGGGTGAATAGCTGTTTTGAAATTCTTTTTAAACCCTTGATAAACTCAATTGCAAATGCGCACTTTATCAAATAAGCATTATGAAATGCTCCTAAGTGAGTGAGTGAAATGCACAGCGGAATTTAGTTAAGTAAAGAGGCACAAAGTATGATAAAGGGGGCACACACACACTCTATGTATTTTGGCTCAAAGTGAGTGAAAGATGAAACTAAGGCAAATGTGAAACAAACACAACACAATTCAATCCAATCAATCTACAATGATTAAACAAGCAAATAGTGAGATAAGTTATAAACTTGAAAGTAAATGACAAGAAATAAATATGCACTATTTGGAGAGGTTTGATCGGGAAATGATCTACGTCCTCTACCAAGATGGTTAGTCTTGGATTTCTAATAGAGATCTTATAATATGAGTGAGTATTACAAATTACAACTTTTGAGCTTTATACTAACTCAAGATCTCTTATCTATAAAAGAACAGATCCTAGACAAAACCGGTGTATCTCTTAAAGAAAGATCTAAATGATCAAACTTAAAGAGGTGCGTGTGTGTTCTTAGTTTCAAAGCTCTTTAGATCTATGATATTGAGAGCACAATAAAACTAAAGTGTTTTTGCTTGAGGATCTGAGCTAAGTATGTAGGTATGAAGGTGTTCTTGAGAATTCTGGGAAATCAATGATCAATCTTCAAATCTTAAACAAATGATTGAAAGAGAAATTCAGAATATCTTAGTAACTTCAAATGGTTGAAGTTATGGGGTATTTATAGGTGAGCCCCAAAAACTAGCCGTTGGAAATCCCTTGTGGATAAGATCAAGGACAGATGTGCTGGAGCTCATTGAGTGGAACATGTGTCCTTTTATAGCCATTAGACAAATAAGATAAATATGACCGTTGTGGACAGATGTCCTCAAATCTAGGTGTATACGTGTTATTTATCCACCGTTGGATCTTTGGCATAGTTTGAATTTCTTCAAGTCTTCATGTCTTCAATAAATCACTAAGTGTTGAAACACATCAATGAGGCGCATGAGCCATTTGGGGCGCGTAGCATAGCGCGCGCCTATGAGGTGCATAGGCGCAATTCTATGAGGCGCATGGAGCGTAGGTTGAATTCACATTGTGATTTTTCTTGAATCTTGATATCCTTGCCCTATTCCTAAGCCTATTCTATTCAAATGGACTACCTAAAAAATGAAGTATAAATACTTCTTACATATTGGTCTAAAGTCCATAAAATAAAACTTAGGTGATGGATCAATCAAATCTAATCAATCTGATACAATAAAAACTAAGATATAAGTGGGCATACCCAACAATCTCCCCCTATTTGATTGATGCCATTACCTACTATATCAGGGACAAACATTATACTTGATAATAACATGTTCAAATAAATGAAATTGGTAAATCATGTCTCAAGTGAATGCACACACTAGTCCAAGATATAGATTTCTAATCTATTCCAATAAAGATAAAGAATTACAAATGGAAAGATAGAAATAACAGTTAACACATTCAAAATGTATGAGTTTAATTTTGGAATGTGTTTAAACTGATAGTTTAAACTATATGCATGAAAATATGAGCAGTTCAAATATAATACTTATGGTTTTTAAATAAGACATTCATTGTTCTACAAACAAGCAGTTTGAGTGAACAAGGTTTGAGATAACAAGTGATGTGTTGTTCTCATTAATACTTGAAATACAGGAGTTACAGATTACAAGTATTCAACAGAACAAAGTCAAAAAGGTGCTAAAACAGGTAAGCACAAAAATCACTAACTTCAAAAAGTTTCTTACAACTTACAATCAATTGAACGACCTAAGAGTTAGGAGGTGCTGGAGAATCTTCTTTCAATCCTTCGTCTATTTCGCTCACAGAACGAGCGATTTTCTTTGACAGCTGATAGGATCGATTAACGTTTGATAATGTCTCTGAAACACCATCCCTAATATAGCGCAAGTGCCCATCATTGATGGTCTGATACTCATCAATGGAGCACTGAGTAATGTCCTGCTGCTGAGAGAAGTTTTCTGCTATCACTTGAAGATTTGCTTCAACAGCAGTTTGCGCGGAGAGAATATCTGCAGAAAGTCGCTCAGTGCACATGTCTGCGCTGGAATGCGCTGCATTGAAATGAGTTACAATAAACTCCTTCAAAACATCTAACTTTGAAATTAAGGAGCGAAAGTTAACAGGCGCGCCAGAGTCTACGTTGGAAGTAGGCGCTAAAGTCATATGCGCCTTGGGTGCTGCTGCGCCATAAGATGTTGTTCCTAAGGTCTCAAGTTCATCCTTGACCTCCTTGAGTTTCTCCATCACACTCAGCAACTTATCGATATCCCCAGTCACTAAGTCAAGCAACTTCTTCACATCAGATACAACACTAGCCTCCACTTGTTTTATAGCATCGATGAAATCTTGACCGTCTGTCAGTTTGATGCCTGCATTAATCTTTTCATGCATAGAATCAAGGGTGGCCTTGAACAGTTCAATCATCTGATCTATAGCATCATTCCATTACTGAGGAGTGAGAAAGTGTTTGTCCCTGATGTTGCATCTAATACGGGTTATCTCCCCCTTAATGGTAGCAATCTCATCTGCCTGACTCGCGATCATAGATGTATTGTCGCGACCCCGGACCCCGCGGGCCCGAGACCGCGAGCTGGACGTCGACTTAAAACCAATACTCTAAAATGAAGAAGATAAAAATTCCATTTTGAACCAAAAGATTTTAACACAAGATTTGGAAAATCCAAGTTTAACAACACCATAAGACAACTAGTGTAAGCTCCACAAGCTCACACCCAAGTTACAAAATATTACAATTCTTAATGACGTCAATAATGGTAAAACTATCCCCAAAAGGTTATACATTTAAATAATGTAAACCGATCCATAACAACCTGCCCCAAAATCTCAATCCTCTCGACGTCCTCCTCGATCCGCGAATCCTAATCCTTTTCCTCCTGGGGGGGTTAAGGAAAAACAAAGATGGAAATAAACGGGGTGAGATAAAATCTCAGTAAGTTACTAATGCAACTACATGACATGCTAATATGCAATGACCGATAGCAATTAACATAAGATAGATAGCAGCGGAATAATAAGTGACATGCTGACAAACAGTAATATCCATTAATCAATCATATAAATAAACATATAACAACAAATGAGAGGCTCCCTATCGCCAACCGTCCCATACCGGTTGGAAATAACGACCAGCTCAACATGCAACACATAAAGCTGAAATAAACACTCATAAGTGGATACATAGCCAAGGTTTCACCCAACTGAAAGAACCAAATAAAGGTCGCTGCGCAGCTTCAATAATCAACAATCAACATCTTCATAGCAGCATGAAAGCTTGAAGAGAAAATCCCGGTCAGAACCGACCAATCAATCAATCAACCCATCAAACCATCTTCATAGTAGCATAAAAGCTGAAGAGAATACCCCCGGTACCGGAATCAATGACCAAAAGAAGTGTCACAAAGGACGGGAGACATGCCACAAAGTCATGCTCCAAGTAAATCTAAAGTGCACACAAAGGAGCTAGCTCTTCTCACATCCAAGGCCAATCTGGAGGAGGGTAATAATGGGGCAAAACAATGGTCAACAATCACAATGGACTTGGCTGTGCCATCATAATGTTTCGCATCGCCCAAACACACACAAAATACCAGCTGGACTTTCAAGTAAGGCTAAGTAATAAAATACTAGCACAATAAACAACCATTGATTCCAAAGTAGGGAATCATACCAATTAATCACCATAAAAGATGCAAACGATTACTCAAGAAGAGTTCAACAACAATAAACACAACGAGTTTCTCATAAAAGAGCACAACAACAATGATTATTAGAACCCGATAATTCCATAAAGAGGAACCATACCAAATACATTCCAAAGATGATACTCACAAGTTACACATAAAGAACACAACCCAAACAGTCTCTCACAAATAGTACAACGATTATAACTCAAAATTATCCCAAACGAATCCAAAATGTTACACTTGTTAGAACATGATCACGACCGGACTAAACCCTACACTTTGGTGTTCAATAACAACCCTCTAGGTACTATAGGACATCGCCTAAAACCCAGACCAAATCTTACTCGAAAATCAATTCGATTGGAACAACCACGAACACATCATAAGATGCCCAAACATATACTAAATGATCATCACAAAGATAAGTCAAGCCAACAATACCTCAATAAGATGTTCCAAAGTCTCAATTAACACTTAATTCATTTCAAACACAAACTTGATCACAAAGGACCCAATTCTATCTCTAGAGTGTACTACAATGATCACTAAGGTCGACTAGAAGGACACCCAAGATTTAGATCAAAACGCATTCTTCAATCACACAAATTAACAAAAATGTAAACTTTCAGGGGTTCTGTGCGGCCACCCAAAAAGGACTGTGCGGTCGCCCAAAATCCTTCAAACCAAGAACAAAAGCCTTCAGATAGATGTGCGGTCGCCCATACATTTTTGTGCGGCCGCCCAATGCTCTGAATTACTGGAAATCGGGAAGAACAACATGGGTTCTTCCATTTTTATACCCAAAACACATTTCCACCAAAATCCAACATTTCAACTAGTATACTAATGTGCCCAAACAACTTATAAGTCTAAAAAGACTCCTATAACAACATTTAATCAACCAAAATCAAGAATCAACCCAACATTCATAAATCACCATTTTTAACCCAAATTTCAAATAAATTCCAAATAAATTCTAAACTCAACCAAACTTCAAATATAACACATCAAACATCATATAAACATGATATGAACATTTTAGCATCAAAATGGGGGAAAGTAACTTACTTGGATTTTCTCAAAGTTGATGGATTTCAATTCTTTTTGGCTTCCTACGATCCTATCGACGATCTAAACACATTTCATGTTTCAAGAAATGAGAGATTATGAGAGGAAGAAGGTTTAAATGAAGAGAGAAGGAAGAAGATGAAACTTACCCCTTTTTCTTCTAAGGGAGGGGAGAGAGAGAGGGAGAAAAATGCTGGGAAGAGAAATGAGGAGAGTGAGGGAGAAGATGAGTAGGGAGGGAGTAGTTAAAATGATTTAAAGAACTTACACTTAGGCCCCCTCCTCATCACTACACACAAAACTTACACTCCCTACTTACAATTAAGACCCAACAATACTACACTAACCCAAATAAAATGCTAGGCATGAATTATTATGAAACATAAAATGCACACATAATTATTTAAATAAATAATAATTTAAATAAATAAATAAGCAAGTAATTAAATAATAATCACTTATTACTAATAAAATAGAGCCTATACTTCGGGTCGTGACATTCACTCCCCCTTAAAGAAAATTCGACCCGAATTTTAACGAGACTTACCCGAAAGACCAAATAGCTACGGATACGATAGTTCCGCCATTTCTCAAATTCCTCAATTATCCATTCTAAACCACCACGTAGTAACCTTAAATAATGTTCACGATACCACGACCTCTCGCACATAATTTCCTTCAATCATAACCTTCACTACTAATTAGAATCCACAATCAAAATTGGAGAATCCCAATTGCTCCCAATCATAACTCTCGAGATATCCCAAGCTCACCTTATTCATAACCTAAATTACACTGCAAAGGTGTTTCCTTTCGTAAATCGCATACTTAGTAGTATTCCCCAGAAATTCAAAACATCACCATCCCGAGCCTAATTAGCTTTTAAAATATAAAAAGGCTAAAGAAATTTCTATTTCCACAATATTCATCGAAATGGCTATATCTCTATGGATTACCATTATAGTGTCTTCACTTTGAGTTAACACCTTAAATAAATAGTACCATACAAACCCCAAAATTTCTCGTACAAAGTGTCCACTTAAATCTATGTTATACTCTCATCCCTTCATTAATCTGGTCTTGAAGCCCAAACACTTCAATTTACTCAATAGTCCGCAAAACGGTCCAAATTTCATCTTCAAAAGATTTTCTCTAACTCCCATTTAAATTATAATCCGTGCTCATAACCCCAAGGAAATCAACAAATTTCAATTCTTCAATAGCTAACCCAAGTTAGTCTTTCACGCATACCTTTCTTAACCTAATGATACTTAGGCTCAATAGTACTACCATCATAATAAACCAATTAGCTAGCAACGTTCCAACTGACCCAATATCCAATCATGATATTCCTTAATTATGCCCAAGTATTGATACTCCACTTCCTCCACATACCATTGATCCAAATCGCGAAACGCCACCAAGGAGAGATTTAGGACAATAGAACCACCCTCTAACCAAAATTCAAAATGCCTTTAACATAGATCGAGAAATTGTTACTCTCCCAAAATGTACTTCGTCCTTTCTAACTTAACACGCTTACCACCATTAATGATCATAACTCCTACAACAAACTCATCATCCATAACAAATCGTACACCTCTCCATACTAATCCATTCCGATGCATTCACGGAGAGGTACTAAAAGTGACCAAAATTTTCCTTAAGAGATCCTCATTGAATCCTCAAATCCTATAACCCAACCGATGTCATAAGGACATTGATCTAAATATTAGCACTACAACCTTGTACCACAACAACCCAATTTAACCCAAGCTCCTCCTCAAACACTAGGTACTATTCGGAAGAAAACGAAAATCTTACGAATGATATATACACCCAACAAACTGACCGAAACTAAATACTCGGATTTCAATTAAGAAAAGATAGGTATAACTCTACCCAAAGGAACGGTCTCAAACAGTTTTAAGAAATTAGGAATGGAGAATATAACCATCCCCTACAACAATAGATTAAAGCAATAGTAACATCAAAATCTTGTAATAGCAACATGACAAATTTAGCAGGTAAGTTCTATCTACCTTTAAGCACAACATGAGCACATAAGACTCTATCAGATATCCTACACTCCTCCATAGGAGTAGACACCTACAACACATAAGTCAAAGACTCAAGAGAAATAAATGCAACTAAATGCACACAAACATGAGAATGCGATGATCCTAAAATGCACGCGCTCGCTCTCTCGACACAAAATTAATACCTCCTGAAACTGATGAATCACCCGTTGAGTGCTGGTTGATCGCAAATATCCTACCCTGAACTTTTAGGGTTTCCCGAAGCATCCCTCTTCTGACCCTGTGGTATTCCAGTTCCTGTCCCTGATGACTGAACTCTAAACCTCAGACAATTTTTAACGAAGTGTCCCAACTGACCACACTTCACACATTTTCCTTGCTTCTTCCAACACTTGTCTTCTGAGTGTCCTATCCTCTGACAGAAGCTGCAGACTTTCCCATTTCGTGTCCCTTTATAAGAACCTTGATTTCCTACTGTTGGTTGCCCTTGTATTTGCCTTCTGAATCGAATTTGCACTCCAGAATTACCTCTGTTATCCGAACGTTGCTGTTGTGACTTACTCTGCCCTCCTTGCTTACCCGGGTTAACCATCTCAGTCTTCCTTTTGTGTTCCCCAATATCCTTCTCAATCAAGTAGGCTCGATCCACCGCATCCTGAAAAGGTTGAATTCTTTGGGCTAAAAGTTGAGTCCTAATAGCTGTCTTCAAACCCCTAATAAATCTCATCGCTTTCTGCTCCTCGGTCCGCACAAGGTATTCACAACACCTGGCTAATTCTGTGAACTTAGCTGAGTACTGTGCTACTGACATCATGCCTTGCTCCAAGCTGAGGAACTCGATCTCTTTCCGGTTTTGATTTACTAGAGAGATAAAATGATCCTTGAATTTCCTCACGAACCACTCCCAAGGATATGGTACAAGAGTCGCATCCCAACTAGTCTTCAGTGCCTTCCACCAATGTTCCGCAGCCCCCACGAGCTTATAAGCTGCAAACAGAACCCTATCCTCATCAGTGCAACCAAAGACATCGTGGATTTTCTCCATCGATTCTATCCATAGCTCGGCTTTCTTCACATCCGGCTCACCGTCGTACTCACTTGGTTTCAACTTTAAGAACTGCTCCAACCCATATCGCGGAGGTGCTACATGTTCCTCTCTCGGTCCTTGGTCACGAATTGATTTCACGGCCTCCTCAAACCTGCCCTGAAACACTGTACGGTTTTCATACCTTAGACCATTAAGATTCTGAGTCCCACTGATGTCTTCACTAGCTCTTCTAGCCATTGAGAACAATTACCTGCATCAAACATCAACCGTTACTCACTCCGAACACAACTACCTTCCTAGGTCATACTAGTCCACCTAGACTTATACTTAGAGCCAAACCATGGCTCTGATACCAACTGTCGCGACCCCGGACCCCGCGGGCCCGAGACCGCGAGCTGGACGTCGACTTAAAACCAATACTCTAAAATGAAGAAGATAAAAATTCCATTTTGAACCAAAAGATTTTAACACAAGATTTGGAAAATCCAAGTTTAACAACACCATAAGACAACTAGTGTAAGCTCCACAAGCTCACACCCAAGTTACAAAATATTACAATTCTTAATGACGTCAATAATGGTAAAACTATCCCCAAAAGGTTATACATTTAAATAATGTAAACCGATCCATAACAACCTGCCCCAAAATCTCAATCCTCTCGACGTCCTCCTCGATCCGCGAATCCTAATCCTTTTCCTCCTGGGGGGGTTAAGGAAAAACAAAGATAGAAATAAACGGGGTGAGATAAAATCTCAGTAAGTTACTAATGCAACTACATGACATGCTAATATGCAATGACCGATAGCAATTAACATAAGATAGATAGCAGCGGAATAATAAGTGACATGCTGACAAACAGTAATATCCATTAATCAATCATATAAATAAACATATAACAACAAATGAGAGGCTCCCTATCGCCAACCGTCCCATACCGGTTGGAAATAACGACCAGCTCAACATGCAACACATAAAGCTGAAATAAACACTCATAAGTGGATACATAGCCAAGGTTTCACCCAACTGAAAGAACCAAATAAAGGTCGCTGCGCAGCTTCAATAATCAACAATCAACATCTTCATAGCAGCATGAAAGCTTGAAGAGAAAATCCCGGTCAGAACCGACCAATCAATCAATCAACCCATCAAACCATCTTCATAGTAGCATAAAAGCTGAAGAGAATACCCCCGGTACCGGAATCAATGACCAAAAGAAGTGTCACAAAGGACGGGAGACATGCCACAAAGTCATGCTCCAAGTAAAGCTAAAGTGCACACAAAGGAGCTAGCTCTTCTCACATCCAAGGCCAATCTGGAGGAGGGTAATAATGGGGCAAAACAATGGTCAACAATCACAATGGACTTGGCTGTGCCATCATAATGTTTCGCATCGCCCAAACACACACAAAATACCAGCTGGACTTTCAAGTAAGGCTAAGTAATAAAATACTAGCACAATAAACAACCATTGATTCCAAAGTAGGGAATCATACCAATTAATCACCATAAAAGATGCAAACGATTACTCAAGAAGAGTTCAACAACAATAAACACAACGAGTTTCTCATAAAAGAGCACAACAACAATGATTATTAGAACCCGATAATTCCATAAAGAGGAACCATACCAAATACATTCCAAAGATGATACTCACAAGTTACACATAAAGAACACAACCCAAACAGTCTCTCACAAATAGTACAACGATTATAACTCAAAATTATCCCAAACGAATCCAAAATGTTACACTTGTTAGAACATGATCACGACCGGACTAAACCCTACACTTTGGTGTTCAATAACAACCCTCTAGGTACTATAGGACATCGCCTAAAACCCAGACCAAATCTTACTCGAAAATCAATTCGATTGGAACAACCACGAACACATCATAAGATGCCCAAACATATACTAAATGATCATCACAAAGATAAGTCAAGCCAACAATACCTCAATAAGATGTTCCAAAGTCTCAATTAACACTTAATTCATTTCAAACACAAACTTGATCACAAAGGACCCAATTCTATCTCTAGAGTGTACTATAATGATCACTAAGGTCGACTAGAAGGACACCCAAGATTTAGATCAAAACGCATTCTTCAATCACACAAATTAACAAAAATGTAAACTTTCAGGGGTTCTGTGCGGCCGCCCAAAAGGGACTGTGCGGTCGCCCAAAATTCTTCAAACCAAGAACAAAAGCCTTCAGATAGATGTGCGGTCGCCCATACATTTTTGTGCGGCCGCCCAATGCTCTGAATTACTGGAAATCGGGAAGAACAACATGGGTTCTTCCATTTTTATACCCAAAACACATTTCCACCAAAATCCAACATTTCAACTAGTATACTAATGTGCCCAAACAACTTATAAGTCTAAAAAGACTCCTATAACAACATTTAATCAACCAAAATCAAGAATCAACCCAACATTCATAAATCACCATTTTTAACCCAAATTTCAAATAAATTCCAAATAAATTCTAAACTCAACCAAACTTCAAATATAACACATCAAACATCATATAAACATGATATGAACATTTTAGCATCAAAATGGGGGAAAGTAACTTACTTGGATTTTCTCAAAGTTGATGGATTTCAATTCTTTTTGGCTTCATACGATCCTATCGACGATCTAAACACATTTCATGTTTCAAGAAATGAGAGATTATGAGAGGAAGAAGGTTTAAATGAAGAGAGAAGGAAGAAGATGAAACTTACCCCTTTTTCTTCTAAGGGAGGGGAGAGAGAGAGGGAGAAAAATGCTGGGAAGAGAAATGAGGAGAGTAAGGGAGAAGATGAGTAGGGAGGGAGTAGTTAAAATGATTTAAAGAACTTACACTTAGGCCCCCTCCTCATCACTACACACAAAACTTACACTCCCTACTTACAATTAAGACCCAACAATACTACACTAACCCAAATAAAATGCTAGGCATGAATTATTATGAAACATAAAATGCACACATAATTATTTAAATAAATAATAATTTAAATAAATAAATAAGCAAGTAATTAAATAATAATCACTTATTACTAATAAAATAGAGCCTATACTTCGGGTCGTGACATGTATGAAGCTCAAATTAAGATTCAATGCGCGCTTGACATCGCTGGAGTTGTTGAAGAAGTGAGATAACTAGGCTCATATCAGCAGTGGGAGGAGTGGGCGTAGGAGTGGATTGAGGCGCTGGAGGGGGCGCTTGACTGGTGAAGGAATATAAGTCCGTCGAGGAGAAGGAAGACGCTCATCACTTGAATCATCAGGATTTTCTGTCGTGAGAGGAGGTGCAGGAGCTGGGGGCGCAGGAGTAGACTTGCGCCTTTTGAATGGTTCTGGCTCCCCCTGAACTGGTTCCTCACTTAGATCTCCAAAAATTTCAGTGGAGAGTCTATCTCTAAGTTGTTATTGGTGAGTAGTGAGTGGAACTGGCGTTGGAGTAGGAGTTGGTTTGGGAAATGGTGCAGGCGCAGGTGCAACTTTCTTTGCAGGTGCATAAATTGTTGTTGTTGTTTTTGGTGGTGGCGCGCGAGAAGGAGGAGGAGGCGCAGAGGTGACAGGCACGCGTTGTATATCAGCGCTTGAACCTGTCCCTTTTTGTCTTTCTTTCTGAGCTAAGGCAGTAGCAATTCCCTTACCTCTATCCTGATCTGCGCCTGGAACTGCGCTAGGTTGTGCGCCAGTTTCAACGCCAGGTGCAATCTCAGCATTTGTTCCATCTTCTGCATCTTCAGCCTCTGCCTCATCAGATTCAGTGGATTCATCAACCAACTGATCTCCTTTAACCCTAGGTGCGTGATTTTCAATGCGCTTCATGTGCCTCTTTAACACCAAGTTGTCTTTCCCGAAGATATGGACTTTATCTAATATATGGTCAGCGTTCTCTTCAAGAAAGAGTGCAAGAGCTGGATAGGTGAGGAAGATCTTTGTAAGAATGCGTCAGTGAGTCTTAAACTTGGTTTTCCCTTCACTCTTGCTCTTGTTGTATTTGTTGATCTGCTCCATCAAAGTTTTCAGTAGAAATTGAGGCCAATTCAATTTGGCCTTACCCATAATGGCAGTAGTATACTCTCATTGTTCAACCTTGAATCTGTTCACGTTCCCTATCTTGAACATGATGGAAGTATCCATCAGATGCGCTAGGTGCGCCAACAAATATCCACCATCCCTAATCTCAACAGATTTAATGTTGTTCTAAAGGGTTGGGATATTCAGGTATGCGCGTGCCACAATGTTCTGCGCTGCAACGACATGAGTGTTGGCGGGCCCAGCTACACTCTGAGGGCCAGTAGTGCTGAAACTTAGCACATTCTTGATAGTGCCAGATGATATAGTGACTTCAATGATGTCCAGACCCATTTGAATTGAGGAAAGCTCAGTGAGATTAAGGGTCTCACCAGGCTTAAAATTTGCAGTATCCTACAATGACAAATGATTGAAATTAGCATAGTTGTGGTGCATAGAAACATAACAATGAACAAGGTAAATATAGGCGCATAGAATGATCAGGCGCATAACAATTGTAAACACTAAGGGCGCATACAACAAATAGCCGTATGGTCAATATGGGCACATAGATTTACGAGGCGCATAGATATGGTTCTACGTAGATACTAAGGAAAAATTAAATATAGAGAAATATGACTAAGTGTAAATTCAGGCGCATAAATTACTAGGCGCATAATGGCATAGGCGCATGAAAGGTAGAGGCGCATAACACTTGTAATTGCAAGAGGCGCATACAAATGTTAGGCGCATGAACCATTTAGGCGTAAAATGACATTAGACGCATAAGTAGACTAGGCGCATAAACCTATACTTAGGCGTATTTCTAAAAATTTAATGTTTAACCTTAGCATAAAAATACAAAACATCACAAACACATGCAAAATATAAACATACAAGAAATATGGATCAAACATAAGTATTTTCGAAAAACACTTTTTGAAAATCAAGGAACCAAGTCATGCAAGAAAAGCAAAGAACACGAAGAACATGTCTTGAGTGCTCAAAAACACGAAGAACACAAAAATCATGAAACTTCACCAAATCAAACATATAATATATCAAAACGACCGTATGAACACAAGGATTCCAAATATATAAACCAAATTAAGAACAAATCAACAACAAATCCAGAAAATGGATTCAAAGACCCAAAATTTTGAAAAACCCAAGAAAATAAAAATCTCAGATTCTCAGCAAATAATGTAACGACCCAAACTTTCACATAATAATTAAATTCCATAAACTAGGGAAATCCCAATCGTCAACATAAATTCAAAACCAATGATACCATTCAACGGCTAGTTTACTTAACCATAATTCAAATAGTGCGGAAGCATAACTAATATTTAAATCCCAACGGCTAGTACAACCCACTAGCTCAACACAAAACAAATTAATGTCTAAAACTCTTCAAAACCTCAGACTGCCCTTCCTTGCAATCCATCTAGATCCTTAGTCTTTACCTGGGAAAAATAATATAAGAAAGGGGTGAGCGAACAATGCTCAGTAAGTTCATACGGGATATCTCCGGGTACTAAGAAAAGATGACCGAAAGAACAAGGCCAACGATATTATTCAACGAAAGGCTAACATCAATAATCTTAAATGTACATATACAAAACACAGTTATCACATTCAAAGAATTATGGCCCTAGTACAAGTTTGTCAATTCCATAGTTTCATACATCACCTTTTTCAGGGTGTCGAGAGACCTTACACCTCTTCACGGTGCTCCCTAATTAAGTTTGATCATGATCATTAAGCCACTTCATCAAGCAGCATTTACGCCTAATTCTTTTTAATCGAATTAGACTATCTTAATTAGCCCTTTTCACTCAGACTAATTCTAGCTAAGCCCTTTTCAATCAGACTAAGCTAACTGCACCTGTTTCAATTAGATACAACTATATTCCACAAAGTATTCAAGGTACAAGAATACATAAACAATTTCAATTCACTTAGATACCCTATGAACAACACATATCACGGGTAAGATAATTCAAAAGACGTTATATCAACATCGGAGTTCAAATGCTACCGGCCATTAGTAGCTACAATTTGAAAGAATTAAGAGAATCCTACATTAAAGGATGAATCTCAAATACTTAAGGAACGTAATCCCTTACCTTGGGTTGCGTTATTCCTCTTAGCGAATCCTTGCGCATGAATCTACAATCATGCATAAAATACTTCTTAGGGCAAGTAATAATCTTTACATCCATCCCCAAATACTTTCCTTTTACTTTCTTAACCTTATGAGTTTATCTTCTTAAACCCCTTTAAGGTTGATATTCATTCTAGGGTTTGTACTACCCTTTTAATCTATTCCCAAAATATCCTTTTTAGTTTACCAAAATATTGTTTCATTGTTTCTAATCCCAATTAAAATGTTTTAGGGTTCCAATGTACCCACCAAAACACGATTCACAGCTTCACTATTCACAGCTTTACTATTCACAGCATGCACTATTCACAGCACACAACACACACTGTTTTCACCTTTAAAAACACACACACACGCATAACACACAACAATACTGCACCTACACACACACACAACAGCACAAATGCGCACACAATCAGCACACACCAATACACACACACACACACACACTGCCCAACACACACGCACATAACACACACACAACAATATTAATCAAAACCCTAATCCAAATATATCCTCAATTATCAATCTTATAAACCCTAGTTTATCTTTAGGGTTAGGGTTTCAATTCCGTTTTCATAATTTACTAAGTGGCTAAATGGAGAAATCAAAGCTTAGAGGGTAGGGTTCTTTACCTTGATCGCTTCCCTCTCCTTTTCTCTTCTTCTTCTTCTTCTTCTTCTTCTTCTTCTTCTTCTTCTTCTTCTTCTTCTTCTTCTTCTCCGGCCTCTCTCTCTCTCTTTCTCTGCGGTATACTACCGCCGCCTCTCCCTCTCTCAATTCTCGTTCTTTTCTTTTTGGTGATATAATAATTACGTTTGGGGAATAAAAGGTTTATATATACTAGGGCTCCCAATTTCCTAAAATAAAAGGATTCCTAATCTCTATCGGGTTTTGAAATAACTTGGGCCCAAAGTTTAAACCCAATTCTTACTCTTAATTAATAAAGCCCAAAATAATAAGTAGTTAATAAAGAGTTTACTAAATAAAAATAATTGGCCAAAAAGGCCGGTTATTACATTCTTTCCTCCTTAAAAGAGTTTGGTCCTCCAAACTAAACGTACCTTAATCAGAAAATAGGGCGGGATATGCCTCTCGCATCTTGCTCTCGAGCTCCCACATAGCTTCTATTTCTGTATGGTTGCTCCATTGCACCTTCACATAAGGAATCACTCTTTTCCTTAAGGTTTGATCCTTCTGATCTACAATCTTTATGGGTTCTTCGTCGTAACTCAAATCTGCACGAACTCTTAGTTGTTTATATTCGATCACATAACTCAGATCGGGAATGTACTTTCTTAACATTGACACATGAAATACATTGTGCACCCCAGCTAGCACAGGTGGTAAAGCTAACTTGTAAGCTACTATCCCAACTCATTCCAAAATCTTAAATGGTCCCACATATCTAGGGCTTAACTTCCCGCGAATACCGAACCTCATGACTCCTTTAGTTGGCAAAATTTTCAAGAACACATGATCGCCCAATTGAAACTATAAATCGCGTCTTCGGCGATCGACATACGACTTCTGTTGACTTTGAGCAGTCAATAACCATTTCCTAATTTGTTGCACCTTATCAGCGGTCACTTGGACAAGTTCCGGTCCAGTCAACTTTCTCTCACCAACCTCATCCTAGCAAGTAGGTGATCTACACTTCCTCCCATACAATGCCTCATATGGTGCCATTCCGATACTAGCATGAAAACTATTGTTGTACGCGAATTCTACTAGCGTCAAATGCTCGTCCCATGTTCATTGCCAGTCCAACGACGTAGCTCTCAACATGTCTTCTAGAGTCTAAATAGTCCTTTCCAACTGTCCATCCATCTGTAGGTGAAAAGCTGTGCTCATTGCTAATTCCATACCCAATGCTTATTGTAGACTTTTCCAGAATTTCGACGTAAACCTCGCATCCCTATCAGACACTAACGAGACTGGTATTCCATGTAACCTCATAATTTCATCAATATACAACTTGGCCAATTTCTCTAACGAATCATTCACCTTAATCGCTAGAAAGTGAGCCGAATTCGTAAGTCTATCCACAATAACCCAAATTGCATTGTAGCCTTTCAACGTCTTTGGTAGCCCTACTACCAAATCCATAGCTATATGTTCCCACTTCCACTTAGGAATAGGTAATGACTATAGTAATCATGCCGATCTCTGGTGTTCACTTTTCACTTTTTGACATACCAAACACTTTGATACAAACTCGGCTACATCTCTTTTCATATTATTCCAGCAGAACGCCTCCCTCAAGTTTCTATACATCTTCCTACTTCCAGGATGTACGGAAAATCTCAAACAATGAGCTACCTTTAAAATCTCTCTCTTTATATCTTCATTTTCTAGCACCCATATTCTTGATTGCTACCTCATGATTCCATCTTCTCCCACATAAAAGTCTTTTGCCTTCCCTTTAGCGATACTCTCATGCACTTTCATCACTTCTTCATCAATCCCTTGTGCTTCTTTAATTTTAACCATAAGCATTGGTTGAGCACTCATTTGAGCCAAATAGCCTTTCACTTGCACTTCCATGCTTGAAATCTCAATGCGGTTCCACACACTTTCCTCCTTAGAAATTAACGTCGCTAGCGTTCCATGGTTCTTTCTACTCAATGCATCCGCCACCTAATTAGCCTTCCTAGGGTGGTACAAAATCGTAAAATCATAATCTTTCAATAACTCCAACCATATTCTTTGTCTCATATTAATCTCATTCTGGGTGAATATAAACTTAAGACTCTTATGATCCGTATAAATCTGACATGTCACCCCATACAAGTAGTGCCTCCATATCATCAAAGCAACACCACTGCAGCTAACTCTAGATCATGGGTTAATTCTTCCATGGTTATTTAATTGCCTTGATGCATAAGCTATAACTTTATCATTCTGCATCAACATGCAGCCTAATCTTTTTAGCGAAGCATCACTATTTATTACAAACCCATCCGTTCCTGATGGTAACGTAAGGACTGGTGCGGACACCAATTGTCTCTTCAATTCCTCAAAACTCCTTTCACACTCCTCTGACCAAACAAACTTAGACCGTTTTTGAGTTAATATCGTTAATAGCATTGACAACTTTGAGAAACCTTCTACAAATCTCTTATAATAGCCAGCTAGACCCAAGAAACTTCTTATTTCACTAACCAAAGTTGGTCTTTCCCAATTCACAATAGCTTCTATTTTCGTTGGATCCACAGCAATCCCATCTTTCGACACCACATGTCCTAAGAATGCTACTTCCTCCAACCAGAATTCGTACTTCTTGAATTTAGCATTTAACTTCTGCTCTCTTAAAATTTGCAGTACTGACCTCAAATGCTCTTCATGTTCTTCCTTGGTCCTCGAATACACCAAGATATCATCAATGAATACGATCACACACTTATCTAGAAATTTCTGAAATATCCGATTCATAAGCTCCATAAACGCTGCCGGTGCATTAGTCAATCCAAACGACATCACGATAAAAACTCATAATCATAGAAAGTGATTCTACAGCTACTTCCTTCTTGCGCGTGTCACCAATGTACGCCAAGAATTCTTCACATCCTTTCCTTAAAAGCTTATGAGCCTTCATTACTGATATAAGGTTCGATCTGGTTCTAAGTTTCATTCCTCGAAAACAACACTCTTCTCTAGATAACAGTCTGAAGTGGACTTCCTTCTTAAAACAATCTACATGGGCATAGTATGCAGCTAACCAATCCATTCCCAAGATCACATCAAGTTCTTCAATATCCAAATCAATGAGATCAACCTCAAGCTCTTTCCCGTCCAAATTTCAATGGACACTTCCTATATAGAGACGTAATAGGGATCGATTCTCTAGTTTGAATATCCATAACTAAAGAATTCTCTAACGCCCCAGGAATTAAATTCATATTCTTAGACAAGCAATCATTTGGCACTTCTTATCAGAACCTTACCCTTTGGCGTCGTTCTTATTACCATCATTTCTTGCCGTAGCCTTTACTCTGGTACTTACTTGTACTACCTTCGTTTTCACGATCGTCAGTAGCCTTCCGCTTATTATTGTTCCCATCGCGGTTACATCTTCCTTTATATTCAGTCGACTCTTTCTCAGTTGACCTTCTTCTCTTCTCGCTTACTTCGATAACTATCTGATTCTTTCTCCACTATCCTTTTCCTATCCAACACTTGATCATAGGTTGGTAGCATTAATGGAGTGATTCTATATCGGATTCCGTTGCTCAAACCAGCTTCAAATTCTCGAGCCTTTTGCGCTTCATCATCGAAGAGCGTTAGGAAAAATTCAAGCAATTCGGTGAATCTATCACCATAGTCATTCACCATCATACTTCCTTGAGTTAGCATCATAAACCCAGCCACTCTGGCATTTCATACACTTGCTGGATAATATGATACTATCATTAGTTATCATGAATACGAGACTTTTTCACGCACTCTCATACTATAGCTCGTTTCTCCAGACTAACTTTCAATTTATAGGTCATTTACTAGACCACTAGTCGTTTCAGCAGACCATCACTATCTTCATTTTTCGACTTACTAGACTTATTGGTCGTTTCATTAGACCATTCTTACTTACTCCATGTTAACTCGCACATTTAGCACTATTACTCATGCCAACACTAGCATTGTACTATGCTTAATACTTTCACATAAATAGGCCGTCCCCAAAAGATCGGTTTACTAGATCTCTGGTTGTTTCAATAGACCAATTCTACTTAGGGAAGTCATTTACTAGACTTTACTTATTCATCGCAGGTCGATTCACTAGACCTACTTTCATTCACATTTGGCCGTTTTACTTAAGCCAATTACTTTTACTTTTGACCGTTTCAATAGGTCATTTTATTCTTTCTTACTTGACCGCTTCAATAGGTCATTTTATTCTTGTTTCGATCGTTTTACTAGACCAAAACTAATTTGACTTGGTCGTTTCAATAAGCCAACTATACTTTAGGTCTTTTCACTTGACCAATACTTCTTTGTTCTAGGTACCTCACACGCTATAAACTTAAGAACAAAACAATTAACAAAGCCATTTTCTTAAATAAATCATAAATTTTTATTACGGGGATCTTCTTGGAATATAAGTCAACAAAACAAAATTCTAGTATTTCTCTAAACTAGAACTAACTATCATTACTATGAAATAACTCATTGTTTCATTTTTTTTAATCATGAAACATCTTCCTAGGCCTTCCCCTAGGTTTTCCACTTGGAATTCTTGGAGCTTTCTTAGAACCTCTTGGCCTTCCTCTGGCATTCGAACCGGTACCACTTCTGATTCTAGTTCTTCATCATCATTAAGAATGATTGGGGCGGCTTCACTGCCCTCAAAGATAATATCTATTTCCTCGACCTCTTCTTCAGCTACCAAATTATCTTCCTTTGGCGCTTCATTGCCTACAGGGGTTATTGGTTCTGAATCCCTAGTGTTCTGTGTTTCAAGTTCATCTTCATGTTTCATCTAATCCGATTGCTCGAAGTGCTTGAACTTCATATGAGTAACATTCTTCTTTTATCTTGGCGGTACTTTAGGAGCCATTGATTAAGCTCGAACGAATCTAAGAAAATCCCCTCGATTTTCACCAGAGTTTCTGATAGAGAAAAACTCCACTTGTAATAAAAATACCTAGCAAGTGTACTAGTCACCGTAGTAGTAATACGCTATGCGAGGGTCGATCCACAGAGACTTGTGTATTTCACGATTCGATTTTCAGCAGTATAAACTGTGAATACCCCTTTCCGATGAAGCGACGCATGGGAAGTATCTTGTGATTATTTTTATTTACAAAAGGAATATTCTTAACGACATTAAAATTATGAGAGTCGCCACGCCGTTTTAATTAAAGCCAAAACATTGAAAAAAGCATGTTTAATGGGTTCGGGGGTCAAATTACAACAAGAGAAGAATATTGGACGTTATCACTCCTATTGCCCGAATGATCGGTCTTTCTATCATGATGAATGTGTTAGTAGTGTGTTAGTGGTTGAGACCGGATCCGAAGATTGCCTACGTTCCTCTCAATGTGAGAAGCTCAGGTCAGCGTAGTTCGCAGAGAATTAGAATAGGCAGAAGAATCGGGATCATGCATAATGAAGGGGGAATTACCTAAATATTAGGGTTTAGAAGTAGTTCCTAGATCATCCTCGGGTTGATGAACCCTCGATCATCATCGGCTATGAAATAACATGTAATTATGAAGATCGCAACCCTAAATATGGCATAAATAAGGTTTTAATCTATGAACACGATGAACATATAAAGAACATATTATGAACATATGAATGAACATGCAAAGCATATGAAGAAACTATGAATAAACATGCAAGAACATGAATATAAAAGATCTACATTAAAAATAATGCAAGAACACGAAGAAAAAGTTAGAAAACTTACCTATGTTGGCAAGAAATAAACCTTGGATCTTCTTGAGTGTTTGAATGCTAATTAGAGAGCAAACTAGTGTTTAAGAACTCCAAAACTCGGACTTAGAGCCCTCCAAATCGGATCCCAAAACCAATGGAATGGAGTGGTTTATATAGTAAACTGATGGGAGGATCTGATGGTCCAGATCATCCGGCGCGAGGTTGGCCGCCTGGCCATTGTTGATGCCGGTTACAATAGTGGCCGCGTGGCCAAGATCAACGCGGAGCAATGTTGGCCGCGTGGCCAAGGCTGCCGGCTGACTTGATTCCTAAGCTAGGGTTTCTGCATGGTTTTAAGGAAACCATTTATTACCTAATTTGATAGATTTTGCCATAAATGAGATATTTTGGGAATCCGGGACAAGTCTTTGTAAGGTTTCTAATTCCTATAAAGTCCTTGTATATTTGGGAAAATCCTAATAAACTCATTTTCAGGTCGGGTACTAACAGTAGCCCCTCGGCGACGCTTCTTGCAAGGCAATGTGGGGTCGACGATAAAAGAAGGATCCGTCTGAAACATGAGTTTCAAAACAGATGAAAGGTAAGGGAACGGCTGGACCTTGGCAGGCGACCTACGTATCCACGGGGGAATCAAGCCAAACGTAGTTCAAATTTGATGGGAAATTGGGAATGAATGTCCTCTGATGGGGAACAACATCTTCTGCTGGGGAAAGTGCACCTGCTGGGGATGAGAGATGACCGCATCGGTCGGGTGGCTGAACCTTTTCAGGTTTCCTACGTATCCTCCGAGGAATCAAGCCGGTCGTAGTTCAGAATCTACTGGGGATAAAACGATATATCGGACTCCTGCTAGGGATGATAAACCTACGGGCACTATCCTGTACGAAGAACGAATCATTCGTAAGTAATGAAGTTATTTGGGAAAATTAAAGACTACGTTGTCTAAATAATCCCAAGATGGAATGGTAAACGCAATCAGGATCGCCAGGGTTCCTGCCGATCGCGCCAAAGTAATAGGTGTCGGGTCTCTCATGAACAGAAAACGCCGAGGTTTCTGCCAACCACGATCGATCTAGGATGCGTATGTCATAGAGGCGCCGAAGTCTCTACAACCATACGAATCTTAATAATAGATGCTGGATCTTTCGCAAATAGAAACGCTGAGGCTTCTGCCAATTACGATTGATCTAGGATGGTATGTCATAGAGGCGCCGAAGTCTCTACAATCATACGACTCCTAATAATAGATGCTGGATCTTTCGCAAATAGAAACGCCGAGGCTTCTGCCAATTACGATTGATCTAGGATGGTATGTCATAGAGGCGCCGAAGTCTCTACAATCATACGACTCCTAAGCAAATATTTTGTGAAGAATGGAAATTTTAAGGGGCTTTCCGTACCCAAAGGTAACGAATATTAGTCAAAGTAGTGTTAAAGGGATTTAAAATGAATTAATAGGGAAAAGATCAGGGGCAAAAGTGGAATTTTATCTGAAGGGGCAAGGTTGGCCGCGTGGCCAAACACACGAATTTGCAATAGTGGCCGCGTGGCCAAGGCTGCTGATTGGTCAGATCTCCTTCACGCGGATTGCTGATCTGACGGCTGGGGTTGCAAGGGCGAAGGTGGCCGCGTGGCCAAGGCTGCCGATGGGCTGACTCCTTGGTCACATCACCAGACACCTCCCCTCTTCTTCTTCTTTCTTCTTTCTTCTTCTTCCTTCCTCCATTGTTAACGAGTTAGGGAGAGAAAATTGAGTTTTTAGAGAGAGAAAGCTCGGATTTTGATAATTTTGAAGATTTCATTTCACATAACTCTTGGAGATATGGCGGATTAGATCAATGAGGCATTATTTAGAGATTTTCCGGGCCATGGTGGGTATATGATTCCACAACAAGAGCAACAAGGAGAGGGGCACGGTAATGCTCAGGGCGCAGGGAATGTAGGGGCTGATCCAAGAGCGGGCTTTGAAGCGGCGCCCTTGATTCCACGGGGCGGTTTGAGACCACGAGCCGCGACTCGGAATTATCGCGATAATCTGCTGCGGTCCACGTTCGACCAAGATTACGATTTTTACATCGACTCTGAGCGTCATTGGTCGATGGGGCTTCCGGAGACGCGAGAGGTAAATTTCGAATTTTCATTCCTCTCCTTCTCGCACATTTGTATGTTTTATGCACATAATACGAAATGCTAGAATAATGGAATGCTAGAATTTAAATTGCTGGAATTGTAAATTGCTAGAATAATAACATACCTGTGCTGTGTTTACCTGCAGAGGATCAAGGCTCGTGGGTCCACAGTGACTGTGGGCGTCCCTGCCGGAGGGACCGGGCGGTTTGCGTGCTCGGATCGAGGCTATGGGCTTTGGCCCATTCTTTGACAGTGTCCGCATGGTCGGGGCTACCTTGAAGGTGGCAGCGGTGATAGAGGTGTGCCGGGAGTTCTGGTGGGATACCACCCATACTTTCCACTTTAGTTGGGGAGAGATTACCATCACGCCGACGGATTTCGCGGCCATCACGGGGTTGAGGTTTACTGGTACCCCTTTGCCTTTTGATGAGAGCTTGGCGGAGCGGCGGGACTATAGACAGGCTCTGCTGGGAGTCGACACCGACCTGGGAGGAGGTGTCAAGGGTTATGGAATAGAGGCCGGGAAGGTGAATCGCTTGGTGGAGATGGCTATTGAGGCCTTTAGTAGGGGGAATATGATTTGGATTGCTTGGTCCGGCTGTTCTTATGGTACAGCTTTTCAGAGATTTTGTTTCCCAGTGGGGCTACTGTCTGCCGGTACTCACTGCTAGGGGCTCTCGTGGACTTGGACTTGGTCGGTGAGATTTCTTGGGGTGGAGCCGGTTTGGCTGAGATTTACTGGGCTTTGGACCATTGCTCGAGGGCTAGCTCGTCGGCCTTTGACGGGTTCCAGTTCGCCTTTGAGGTATGCTCTTGACTACCCTTCTTTTCACTTGTTGAGATTTCTGTTCTATCTTTTTGGTCTGAAACATCTCTCTCATTATATGCACAGGCTTGGGTGTACGAGGTCTTTGGTGTCGCCCCTTTTCAGTTGGTGATGAGTGCCAACAAGGTTGTCCCCATCATGTCGTACTGGTGCAAGGGCAACAGGGCTCCTTCCCGCAGAAACCGGGACAGGAAGACAGTGGATGCTGCTGATCTGAGGAGGGTGTTTGCGATGTCTGAGCCTGTTGGAGTTAGATTTTACCCATGGAGCCCGGCCAATGAGGCTTCGGTGGGTCCCTATGTAGTGGATTTGACCGCTTCTAGGGTTCTGCTCGTGGGTCTCACCGGGGAGGCCATGTATCTCGGGGAGAGAGTGGTTCGTCAGCACAGGGCTGGTGTGTTACCGTGGGCTCCTTATGACCCTCCTCGGGATATGCTCCGTCCCGCGAGGTTGGCGAATTTTTTGGCTCCCACTCCGGCAGAGCATTACAGGGGGAGTGACGACTATGCTGGCTACGTGCGGACACGGCTGGTCAGTCCACAGGTACGGGCTAGGATGTTGTCTGGAGAGGGGTCGAGCTCGGCCCGTTATGTTGGTCGGAGTCGGCCTTTGGTTGACATGCCCCTTCGCTCGAGTAGCGTGAGAGTGATGAGGGGTGGCCGGGAGGTGGAGCTTAGCTTGGAGCCGACTGATGCAGATCTTGTTGAGGAGACATTCATTCCTCCGCCTGACGCTGGGGTACGGCTTTGTGCTTTATATCAGTCATGTTCGCACACACTTATTTCTTTCTGCCTTGTAATCCTTGCATTGGTTTCCTTCTCAGGTGACTCGGGAGGCATATATCCGTTCAGCTCGGCGGGAAAACGTGTTGATGCGCTTACTGAGGGAGGCGTACCATTCATGTACTTGTCAGAGGGATGACGTTGCGTCACCCCAGCGTCGGGAACGGTCTCCGAATGGTGCGGGCTCTTCTCATATTGGTGGCCGGGCGGTCCGGGGACGGAGTTCGGGTGCCGGTAGCTCTCGGGCTTTAGCGCGGCGTGGAGATACCACGGAGGAAGATTCTGACTAGGCGGGGCCCATCTTTCCATCTTTATTTCCTACACTGTTAGCTAGTAGAGAGCAGAGGGATATGTATGTACAGAACAAATGTATAAAATGCATGTATGTATATTATGCTTAAAAATGCAGTTTTATTATGGGAGCCTACTTGTGCAAACTAGTTTTTTTACAAATGTTCCTAATTTTATACAATGCATGAGCCATGGAAGGAGGCGGGTACGTAGTTGCATGGATCCGTCACGGAGTGGGAAGAAACAAGCAGGATTTCTGCATGGAGCAAAGTTGGCCGCATGGCCATGGCGTGGCATAGAGCAATGTTGGCCGCCTGGCCATGGCAAGATCCGGAGCAAAGTTGGCCGCGTGGCCTAGGACGAAGTTGGCCGCCCGGCCAAGGACAATATCGGCCGCGGGGCCAGGGGCATATGTGGCCGCGTGGCCAAATCATGCGCCGCCTCCGGTTTTCCTTTTCCTGGCAAGAATCGGGAGTTGTGCAGTATTTAATGAACCCTTTGCAGCCACAAAAACGTACCAGCAACTTTTTGAGCAGTTTTTTGAGTTCCCTTTTAGCCAATTTTCTTGCTTTTTTGCCATGGATCAAGAGGCTAGAATCACAAGTCTTGAGAAGAAAGTCTTTATAACCTCTTTGGAGAAGTGGGTTGCCAAACTTCCTGGTTCGAGTCGTAGGAAACTTGATGAACGGTATGGGATAAAGTGTCTTTGGTCACTTTTGCACATGAACTCTAATACCAACCTCTTGCAAGCTTGTGGTAAATTTTGGAATAATACCCTCCATGTCTTCAACTTTTCATTCAACGAGATAACACCCACTTATGAAGACATCGCAGCATTATGTGGCTACGAAGGGAAGGATAAAGTTGCCTTGCCTTTTGACATCGTTTGTTTGAGGGATAAGTTGGTGACCTTTGGCGTACCCGCGGATGACTTTAATAGGTATGCTAGGGGCGGTTATGTCGACCTTTCTTGGATGCCACAACACTTCATGCATGCAGACGTGACATCTGACCGCTCCTTGGACCATCTTGCACTGTGCTTGTTTAGCTCTATCCTTTTCCCTTCTGAGGTGGGATTTGCCAGTGAAGGATGTTTGGGTATGGTGAACTTGGCTCGTTTGGGTTATGATATTGTACCGGCCATTCTTGGGGAGATGCTCTGTGGGATTCCCCATCTCGCTGCTTATGGTGGGATGCCTTGTGGTAGTGATAGGCTTTTGACCATGTGGTTGCAAGAGCGGCTTCGAGTGAATAAACCGGCGGCTTCTCTGAAGGTGGCCCCATGGATGCACCGCATTAGAGGCATGGTGGAGCAGTTTGAGGGCATGACTCTCAAAGGTTGGGAAAAGTATTTGGCGGAAATGGTGACTGACGACATTCAGTGGGTGGTGCCCCATTGGCACATTCACTCTGTGAGGGAGAAACAAGTGGGACTTCACATGATCAAAGTTCCGACCCTTTCTGGAACTACTTTTTACTATCCCTCTAGAGTGCTTCGCCAGTATGGTTTGGTGCAGACCATCCCGGAGGGTTGGGACGAGGAGAGAGATGATTTCCCTTTTGGGATACTTCAGTTGGGTGATAGTGCTTCAGTCCTTCTTTCTCAGATGTGGGGCGAGGCCGGCTTTAGTCGCAGGACTTTCCTCACACGCTCTAGCAACACCTTCCTGCCACGCGAGTATTTGGATTGGTATATGGGGAGACTTGGGCATGCGGAGCAGACTCTAGAGACCCTAAGGGGCACTATCTTGGGATCCTGTGCTCCAAGTTTCTCATTGAGGGTTAAGGAGGCTGAGGCTTATGCGAGGAAGATGAGTAAGAGCATGGTTAACGGAGGCGGAGAAGAAGTGGGGACGTCAAAGAAGAGGAAAGGTGAAGAGGATCCTAATGGCAAGGCTAAAGGTATTAGCGAGTTTGAAAGAAGATTTTGTGAGAATCCTAGCAAGAAGAAAGTTCGCCGTGGGCAAAGCAAGAAGAAAGAGACCGAGGGCACAAATGGCACTAAGGAGTGATCCCGAGCGTCTCTCCATAGTCGTGCAGACACATTAGTTTAATTTAGTTTGCTTTTGTTTGAGTTTCAATTTCAGAATAGGTTATTTATTCAAAAAGTATGTCAAGCTTAGACTCATCAACTAAATGTTATCATGCAATGACTATGGAAATAAAAGTTTTTGCTTTCAGAAAATACAACTTCTATCTTTATTGCTTAACAAGATTTGGATGTTTATTTGTTTTTTAGACCGCACCTTTTGAAAGGCTGCCTACGTTCCCCTTTTACAAATAGGACTAAGGGGCTCAGGTCTCCGTAGTTCATTCCAGTCAGACTAGAATGATTTTAAAGAAAGGGAAGATAGAAGGGGGAATGCTCTAACTTTTGCCTAGACCGCCCTTGCGGGTTTTCGATCTAGCGAGCTCTGTACGCACCCTTATTTTGCATAGACCGCCCTTTGCGGGTTTTCAGTCTATCGGGCTTCTTTTTGCGTAGTAATTTTTTTTTTTTTTTTTTTTTTTTTTTTTTTTTTAAGAGAGGGGAGTCTAGTCATAGTAGCGTCTGAGCTTGCTGAGGTTGACTGGTTCCTTGAACGGGTTGCCATCCAAATCTGCCATTCTGTCTAATCTCGTGGTGCGCCCTGATCTTTGGGCATTATGCCGACGCGTTGCTTCAAATCCTCTATTTCTCTTGAGATGTCTTGAATCGTTTCTGCAACCAGATGCGAGGGTGCCTCCGAGTCGTTCTTCACATAAGGCTCGATTTCGCAGCAACTGAGGAGTTCTAAGTTTTCGCCTTCCCTATAGAACCAAAATCCTCTTACGTCGGTGAGCATATTTTCGTGCATCAAGCCTTGGATTCTCCTTTGTAGAGCGACGCAGTCGTTGGTGTCGTGGCCTTCGTCTTGGTGGTAAGAGCAACTTTTGGTAGGTTCAAATGGTTGAAGGGGTGGTAATTCGGAGAGGAGTGAATGTTCTTCTAGAGGCTGCATCCTGCCCCTTTGTCTTAGTTGGTCGAACAATCTTGCGAAAGGGGTCCCTATTCTTGTGTAGCGAGGGACTGAGAGGGGATATTTTTCCGAAAATCTTTGCAGTTTTTCACTGATCTTCTTTTCTTGGCGCGAGGGCCACAATTCTGTCGTGGGTGTTGGGGTCCGAAGTTCATTCCCATGTGCCGGGTGCGGGATTGGGGTATTCGCGAGGTACTCCTTGAGGCAGCATAATGCGAACTCACATCTCGAACTCCATTCTTGGTCGCGGGCCCTTTCTATTTCTCTGAGTGTCGGTTCCCCCACTGTTGTGAAATGGTTGAGGTATTGCAGTAACTTGATGAGTTCTTCCTTTTCGGCTTTGTTCCGAGGAGATTGCGTTCTCAACACGGCTCGAACTCGCCGACTGATGGTCCTCCCCGAGGTCACGGAGGGGGTTGCTTCGTGGTTCTCCTCGGTTGTCTCGACCTGGTTATAGCCGTCAAACCCATCACCGAACGAATTGTCCTCATAATGGGTGGTTGCGTTCGCCAACATGTCGATATTTGGCTGGGGGAAGCCGTCCTTTGGTGTAGCTTTGTTGAGATCCCGAAAATCCACACATATCCTGACTTTACCGTTGGATTTCTTGACAGTCACCAGATTTGATAACCAGGTTGGATACTCGATCACCCTGATGAAACCCACACGGAGTAGCTTCTCAATCTCTTCCTTCACTTGCAAAGACCATTCCGGCTTAATGCGGCGCAGCTTCTGCTTGACTGGCTTAGCGTCTGGTGCTGTCGGGATTCTGTGCTCTACGATCGAGTTGTCGAGCCCCGGCATGTCCTTATAAGACCATGCAAACACATCCACATATTCTCTGAGTAGCTCAACCAGTGCTTCCCTTTCGGCTCCACTGAAGAAGCTTCCAATCTGCGTTTCCTTAGGCTCGGCTTCGGTTCCCAAATTCACGCATGTTAACACCTCATCGGCAGCTTGGGCTCGAGATTCTTTTTGATTAATAACCTGTTCTGAAATCTCTTTAATGTATTCATCGTTTAATGTGTTTGTGTCTGCCTCTCCTAATGAATCATTATTAACTAAGTGTATATCATTAGTTTGATTATTAGCCAATTTATCAGTTACAAGAGTGACTATGGAGGGATACTCGGAAAGGTCGAGGGTTTCATTCATAGCAAAAGGGAAACTAGCGTTTGCAACAAGATCATAATCTTCAGACGTAAGGTCGTCAGACTTAGAGGAAGACTCAAATTCAAAATGTAAAACACTAGACTCTGGGGATAGGGATTTTGAGCGAGTGACAGGAGATGCTGCAGGAGTGGCGACAGGAGAAGGAGTAAGCCCCAGTGTTCCCACCATAAATTCCGGAGTAGCCATAGGTCCCCCAATGATGCACCAATTCTTGAGCTTGTCCCCCATGGGTACCACCAATGTCCTTGGGTCCACCTTATCTTCAGAATCATCCCCGATGACGGCAACCATGTCTTCATGCAGCCCCAGATTACCCAGATGTTGAAGCAGATATTGGCCGTCCCACGTCTCAGTCAAACTTGGAGTTTCTGCGGCTTCTATTGTTGGCTTGTCAAGGGTTGCGGCTTCAAGTTGATCTGCCAAGTCATCTGCAACCTTGGTGGAGTACTCATGCCTGATGGTTCTAATTCTGCCCGTGGCTTTGTCATATTCCATGTAAGTCAGCTTCATGTTGGACCGATCGAATTCCACATCTCTGAAAATCTCGAACCCTTTCTGCAACTTCCCAGTGGGGTCAATCCATGGCTCTGCGAACTCAAAACACGAAAACTCCTCGCCTTCCCTAACAAAGTAGTTATTTAGGGACAGACGGTATGGCCGCATTTCGGGCTTTTTGTAGGGAAGTTTCATCTTTTTAAGCAATTCTATCCTCTGTTGCTCCATCTTGTCTTCAAGAGTAAGGGTGTATCCTAGACCAAACAACCCTCGATGATTAATCTCTTCAACCAATTCTGTGGGGCCTTGCAAGTTCTTACCTAGCCCCAGCCCCGGTATAAAACCCATGTTACGCAGTATCTTGACAACAGGTGCCACTTTGTCCGTTGTTTTGGTGAGGTCGATGGTGCAGATCTGTGCTTGAGCGACTATTTCGAAGCCATTGAAGAGTCGGCTCTCCTCCCCATGCTGAATCTGTAATACAGGAACGC
Source organism: Campanula takesimana (assembly GCA_026119855.1). Lineage (NCBI taxonomy): Eukaryota > Viridiplantae > Streptophyta > Magnoliopsida > Asterales > Campanulaceae > Campanula > Campanula takesimana. The sequence continues at coordinate 182,821 of JAOWBW010001073.1, read as the reverse complement.
CCTTGGTGTCCGTCCCTTGGGCAGTTACAAGATCACTGTAGATGATGGTCACTTCATTACCGGATTGAAACTTCACACACTGATGCAGGGAAGACGGGACAGCGCCCGACTGATGTAACCATGGCCGGCCGAGGAGGAGTGAGAAGGTTGCGGGGATGTCTATGACGTGGAAGTCGGTTGGCAGGATCTTTGTTCCGATGGTAATGGGCAAGGTGACTTCGCCTATCACGGCGCGGCATGTAGAGTCATAAGCTTTGATGGTTTGTTTGGATGGGCGTAAATCAACACCATGAACGCCAACCACATCCATCATCCTTGAAGGCAGGATATTAATAGCAGAACCATTCTCAATGAATACACGGGGAATCTTCTTGCCATTTACTTCGACAGTGATGTACAAAGGCTCATTATGATCAACTCCGATCACTGGCTTGTCTAGCTCCGAGAAAGTGATGATGTTTCCATAGTGGATATTACCAATCATGTGGGTGACGTCCTCCGGGGTAATAGTGGATGGTACCATGGTGGCGGCGAGGTTTTGCTCGAGCATGAGGCGATGGGCTAGGGAGGAGGTGAGTAGGGACCATAGTGAAATATGGGCTTGGGTTTGTTTGAGTTGAGTGAGGATAGGGTCTTCTTTATCTAGGTCGGCTTGCTCGGGTTCCTTCCCAAAGACTTTCTTTGCACCCTTCGAGTCGGATTGGTACACTTGACCGGATCTTGTAAGGAGACAAACTTCCGCACGTAGCTCCTCCAAAGACAATGGCGTGTCAGGACAAGGGGGCGAAACTTCGATCTTTTCGGCCTCCTCGAAGATTTCGGCCCAAGAAAGAGGTTGAGGGGGCTTGGGATTCTCCTCCTCTAGAGATTCGACTTCACTTACTAGTTCTTCTAAAGACAACAAGTAGCAAGAAGATTCTTTATTATTAGTCATTGAAATACAACCCATCTCATCACAGTCCGCCACAACAGGCTCGGCCGGATCAGTGATCTCACTAAGTTCTACCATGAGTACATTGCTAGCTACATAATCTCTAGGGTCTTCGATGACTCCCATGTGGATGAGCTCTTGCACGGCCTTCTTGAGTTCAAAACATTCTTCGGTAGTGTGACCGGTGCACTTGTGGTAGTGGCAAAACTTCGACAAATCGCAATCGAGGCGGGGAAGGTGTCCTTCTAATGGTTCAAGCATTTCTAGCGTCACCAATGCCATGAAGATATCCACCATCGTGAGCCCTATCTTGTCAAGGGCATCCATGAGCTCTAGGATACTAATCTCGCATGTTTGCACCATATTCACCCCACCTCCATTGTTAGGAAGAGGGTTATTCACCACATTAGGACCCTTTGGCTTCTCAATCTTCTTGTCATTGATCAACGCTTGTACTACACGCTTCAATTGAATACAACCATCCGTTGTGTGCCCGATGTGCTTGTGATACTTGCAGAACTTGGAGGCGTCCAAATCACTTCTTGGGTAGGCAGGTTGGTAATTTTCTAACGGCTTGATGAGACCTCTCTTGACTAACACGTCAAAGACTTTCCCCATAGGCATTCCGAAGTCGTCAAAGTGCTCCCTCTCTCTTTGCGGCGGAGCCCCATTCCTTGTTACGGCTTGAACATCTAACGGGACCTCTTTCTGAACCATATTCACTTGGCCGACGGCCTCCTTTCCACCCCTAGGAGGCGCAGGCGCAGTAGGAGCCTTGTAGCGGAAGGAGTTGTTGTTGTTGGTCTTTGGACTTTCCTTTGGCGGCACAATCCCAGTGAACCCTGCTTCGTACCTTACTCCGGCGTCAACCATTTCCCGCAAATCAGGGAAGTAACCATTACCTATAGCTGCTTTCATCTCTGGTAGCAAGCACTTGTAGAAAATCTGTTTCTGTTCCTTCGCCTTTGGTGGGTATTGGACCTCACACAACCGATGGTTCCACCTCTTGTAAAAATCATAAATAGCCTCGCCGGGTTTTTGCATAGTGTTCTCAAGATCCGTTCGATTCACATGCCAATCCAAGTTAGCCTGATACTTCTCACAGAAAATAGCGCTGATCTGATCCCACGTTTGCCTCTCGCTTGGCTCTAACCCCAAGAACCAACGCAGAGCTATACCATCCAAAGTGCTATGAAATACGCGAGCCATTTGTTCGTTGGTGCAGTCACGAGCCCTCATGGCCAACACATAACTATCCAAATGAGTCTTAGGACACGAGTCACCATGAAACATTGCCACCTTAGGCATCTTGAAATCCTTGGGGAGAGCCCCCACTTGGCTAGGGTTGATTGTCTTGGTAGTCGGTGCACTTTGCTTATCTACGGTCTCAATCAACTTTCGCATTTGCTCTTGTATGGCCATAACCACAGGGTGATTGGAGATGTCGGGGATAGTTTCTGACAGAGTGACGGGAGGAGTAGTGGAAGCAGTAGCAGCGGCCATCCCAATACTCAGAGACAACGAGGGTGCAGGTAGTTTGCTAGCGGAGAGGTAGCCGCCAAGCAGTTCGGGGGAAGGTTCATAGACGGCCTTGTTCTTGCTCATGGTAGTGAAACCTTGTTGGGTGTAGAGAGAAGGAGGTGGAACATTGCGGTAGCTCGGGAATGGGAAGGCAGTAGCATTGGTGTTGGGGGGACAGTTGGTGTTGACTTCTTCATCCTCGACATAAATGAAATTCTCTCCATCGGGCACCAGTTTAGTTCCCTTTTGTTGAATGTGACCCTTCAACTGTTGGTTCTGGTCTTCCATCACCTTGTTTCTTTCCTCGAGATTCTTGATCTTTGCTTCGAGAACGGCGAGGAAGTTCTGGAGGCTTGGGGGGATACCATTGAGAGCAGCCTCGGTGTTGAGCTCGGCGGCACTGGCAGGAGGAGCAGAGGCTGGAGCTGAAGCAGGAGTTGACATTGCTGATGACGAGACTGAGAACGTGGACGGAGTAGAAGCTTCACGTTGTAGTCGACCACCCGAACGGATCCAAACTTGCTTTGCTGAAAGGTTGAAGGGCAATGGAGCTTTAGGAGAGGGGGAAGGCTCATGCAAAGTATATTTTAATTTATGAAAACATACATTATTTACATCCTAATTGGTTGGAAGGGGTACCCCTTTTTCGCAACTAGTTAGAAGACTACGATCAGTGGAGGCCATCATTACGTCTATAGACCCCTCGTTTTTCACCTGCATTGCACACCCCCAAACAGACAATTTGGGCGAGGGTCCTATAGGGCAAGCGGCTTCCACCAACCATCGGATCCTACGACTAACCCTTCCTTAAAAGCATTTAACGTGATGTCTATGTTGCATCCTACGCAAGTTAATGATGAGCGGAGATCTTGACAATAAACACTCATCTCGCCATGGCACGTCCCTTGTAGGGAAATCACTTTTTTTGTGCACTTTCTCTCAAAGATCTCGATTCATCATTGACTTGGGGATGGCTTGACATGGACAGCACGTTAATTGACTATTAAGAAAAAACTAGCCAAACCAACCGGTCAAAACCTAGGTGTGATACCTATACTAGTGTGGGTTGACACGGGTTAGGTAAAAGGTTCCCACCGCTCGAGGAACGTACACGGTGAGTGGAGTAGACGAGTGACTCGAAAAGAGGGCGACAGTAGCGCACAAATTCCTGCACATCGAATACTCCGGGTAATGGGGACCTGTGCAGTGCTGACACGGACTAGTGGTAGTGTGTGGCAAGAAACTAATTCTTTTTAAGGAGAAAAGAGAGAAGTTTTTGATGTTAGGATGATGCAATGCAATGTATGAGAGAGAGAGAGAGAGAGAATAATGTACAAGGGAGCATAGCAGATTTTTGTTTGACCCTAAAACTAAAGCGAAGATAACAAAGGTACATGGTACAAGGTACAAGGTACAAGTATTAACATGGCGGAGCGCACGGGTGCATGTGTAAACATGGTAGGTGTGAGCACGTGTAAACATGGCAAGTGCGTGTGCATGTGTAAACATGGCAAGTGTGTGTGCATGTGTTAAACATGGCAAGTGTGAGCATGTGTAAACATGGCAAGTGTGTGCATGTGTAAACATGGCAAGTATGTGAGGTGCATGTGTGAACATGGCAAGTGTGTGCATGTGTAAGCATGGCAGGTGTGCATGTGTAAACATGGCAAGTGTGTGCATGTGTAAACATGGCAAGTATGTGAGGTGCATGTGTGAACATGGCAAGTGTGTGCATGTGTAAACATGGCAGGTGTGCATGTGTAAACATGGCAAGTGTGTGTGCATGTGTAAGCATGGCAGGTGTGCATGTGTAAACATGGCAAGTGTAAGGTGCATGTGAGAACATGGCAAGTGTAAGGTGCATGTGAGAACATGGCAAACATCATGATGTGAACGAAAGTTAGACCCACTAAGTTTGAAAAACTTTCAAAGCAGTCCCCAGCAGAGTCGCCACTGTGAATACCCCTTTCCGATGAAGCGACGCATGGGAAGTATCTTGTGATTATTTTTATTTACAAAAGGAATATTCTTAACGACATTAAAATTATGAGAGTCGCCACGCCGTTTTAATTAAATCCAAAACATTGAAAAAAGCATGTTTAATGGGTTCGGGGGTCAAATTACAACAAGAGAAGAATATTGGACGTTATCACTCCTATTGCCCGAATGATCGGTCTTTCTATCATGATGAATGTGTTAGTAGTGTGTTAGTGGTTGAGACCGGATCCGAAGATTGCCTACGTTCCTCTCAATGTGAGAAGCTCAGGTCAGCGTAGTTCGCAGAGAATTAGAATAGGCAGAAGAATCGGGATCATGCATAATGAAGGGGGAATTACCTAAAGATTAGGGTTTAGAAGTAGTTCCTAGATCATCCTCGGGTTGATGAACCCTCGATCATCATCGGCTATGAAATAACATGTAATTATGAAGATCGCAACCCTAAATATGGCATAAATAAGGTTTTAATCTATGAACACGATGAACATATAAAGAACATATTATGAACATATGAATGAACATGCAAAGCATATGAAGAAACTATGAATAAACATGCAAGAACATGAATATAAAAGATCTACATTAAAAATAATGCAAGAACACGAAGAAAAAGTTAGAAAACTTACCTATGTTGGCAAGAAATAAACCTTGGATCTTCTTGAGTGTTTGAATGCTAATTAGAGAGCAAACTAGTGTTTAAGAACTCCAAAACTCGGACTTAGAGCCCTCCAAATCGGATCCCAAAACCAATGGAATTGAGTGGTTTATATAGTAAACTGATGGGAGGATCTGATGGTCCAGATCATCCGGCGCGAGGTTGGCCGCCTGGCCATTGTTGATGCCGGTTACAATAGTGGCCGCGTGGCCAAGATCAACGCGGAGCAATGTTGGCCGCGTGGCCAAGGCTGCCGGCTGACTTGATTCCTAAGATAGGGTTTCTGCATGGTTTTAAGGAAACCATTTATTACCTAATTTGATAGATTTTGCCATAAATGAGATATTTTGGGAATCCGGGACAAGTCGTTGTAAGGTTTCTAATTCCTATAAAGTCCTTGTATATTTGGGAAAATCCTAATAAACTCATTTTCAGGTCGGGTACTAACATAAACAAGAAATTAAAAAGGACTGGTTTTGTTTTGATTTTAATACTACAAAAACACTTAAATTAAACTAAGATAGCAATTAAACAAAATAGAATGAGTTTACCGGAATTTCAGCAATGAGAGGAAGATCTATGGATTGGATTCACATGTATTTCATTAATATATATAACTAATAATATCATCTTTCCTTGTTGGGGATTTATTCTCTTAAGTAAGATTGAATGCTCACACATCTTCAATCTAGTGTTCTTTCAATATCATATTTTCTGCAAAGGCCATATGATATTCAAAGAACTCATTAAAATCTTAGGAATCTTAAATCTATAATTTTGATAAGAAATCACTTTACAAATCAAAATTATATTATTTCAAAAGTCGGACTTTGTATATCTCAATCAATCACTTGAAATCCTTATACACAAATTAGTTTAAGAGCCAAGCTAATCTAAACATTAGATTGTAACTAGAAAACTCTTATAAAAATACTTCTTGAAAAACCCAACAAAATGAATAACAATACTATCAATTAAAACATAATAATTCCATACATGTTACCTCCAATCCATAGAATGAGGAGATTAGCCAAGCATACACATATTCTTCTTCAACAAAGCTTCAATATTCAACATAAAACTTGAAGAAGTGAAAATATTTGGAACAATGAAAAACCTCTCAATCTTTCTCTACAATGTTTGAAGGAAGTAAAAACTATCTATTCTAGATCTGAATACCCTGGCGGCTGTGTGGAAGAGATGTATTTATACTAGGATCAAGCTAGGGTTACACAATGGGAACACAAGAAGAGGATATCAAGCTGTTGAAAAACTGCATTTTCCTGTCGGGTAGACTGTGCGACCGCCCAAAATGGTGTGTGCGACCGCACATCTTTCTGAATTGATTTGGTCATGGAATGGGTATGGATTGGGCGACCACACGATATGTTTTGTGCGGCCGCACAGTTATCTGACAGGTTGATTTTCTTCTTATTCCCGTCCTTGACTCGGTTGACCGCTGTTGACCATTGATGGTGACTCGAGCAATCATTGATCTCCACACTTTTGAGCATCCAGGCCTTTGCAAAATATCAAAATAACATTAAAAAGTTTTTTACAACATTCAAATCCTTACAAAGTTCCTTATACAAAATAGATCAACAATTACATCAATAATGTTCTAAATTATATCCAAAAGTCAATAAAACTAGCACATGAACATAGAGATTATATATGTAAATACTACTCTATCAAATTCCCCCACGCTTAGACCATTACTCGTCCCTGAGTAATATTCCTAACCCACCTCTAAGCACCGGTCTATAAAGCGTAGCATGGAGGAAAATGACACCTATCTCCTCTATATCCCCATCAGCCAAGTCAAGAAAAGAAATAAAACTCGGAGTGAAAAGAACTCCGTCCCCTTATGACTCCCAAAAATGAGTAACCCTGGCCCTAATCGATAGCAACACCAATAATAAACAAATAAAATCATATCCGACTAGGGCCCACACATTGAAGCTAGGGGGAACTAAAACGACCTATGCTTCCCCCACACTTATCTTTCACTACATTCTCCCTCAAAAAAAATAAATAAAAAAAATCAATGCTAGGATAGGTTCTTAACAATGATTTACCTCAAAATAAGCTCCAACGCCCCTTATAACTCCACAAAAAATTGAGGATTTTCTATCCTATCGCCTCTAACCAACCTCCTACTCCAACATGCATCCTACCCGACTCTCCAATCCTCCCTTAGGAAGCCACGCCGGTGAAAACATATAATCGCTCAATTGCTCACCTTTTGCCTAGGCGCCCTTTCGGGTTTTCACCTAGCCTCTCTCTCTTTTTTTTTTTATTTTTTTTTAAATTTTATTATTATTATTATTATTTTTTTAAAGAACTAAATACAAATGAAAAACATAACTGATGATGAAAGTACCCCCCACGCTTAAATCAAGCATTGTCCCCAATGTAGAAGCAATAAAAATGAGCTAAAGGATAGGGATCCCTCCAAACATGAAACTACTGAAAAGGGGGGCGGGGTTGCCCGTCTTGGCTAGAAATGCCTCCCTGCCACTGCATCTGGGCACCAAAAGTAGGAGGTGGAGGCGCCACTCGTCCCCAAATCATCTGGAGCAGCTGCCCCTGCTGAGTGGACTCTCGGGATTGCTGCGCCCTCCATGCTTGCGCAGCCTCAATCTCGGCAGCCTGCCTCTGGTACATCTCCATCTGTTGCTGTTGCAGCTGTCCTAAGGTGGCCTCTTGCCTCCCACTTGATTTTCTCAACTCCCCAATGTCTATCCGTAATCCCTTGATATCATCCTGTAAATCCTCAACCACCCCTCCCAAGTAAAAAGTGGCCTCATCAGGGTGAAACTCCCATTGTGCTTCCTCTTGCTGAGCCCCACCAGATGTCCCCTCTCCTGGCTGTGTAGCGGTGTGCCCCCGAGTCAGAGATTCTATATTAATGATGGTCCCCGGAGTCAAATCCCTTGGAATCTGGGTCAAGTCCACCCCTGCCCGCCTTATCATAGCTGTTATCATAAGGGGGTAGTTGAAGTTGGAACTCCCCATGCTTCTGATGGTGTTCTGAATCCCATTCTAAATTATGAACCCGGTGTTAATGTTACCACCCTGCAGGACCACATGCATCAATGCAGCTCGTCTCCAATGCACATCATTGTAATGTGAGCTCGGAAGTATCCTCTCACATATAAACCGGTGTAGTGCGCGCATCCTCAAGTCGAGATTTCGGGCCTTAGTTACAATGCCACTCCTCATCATGTCCGGGTCAATTTCCCCAAACGTAGGTGCAATTAAGTGCAAATTGCCTTTGACATTAGACCTCATTTCCTGCACTAGTCTCCAGTATGCACAATGCTCAATCTTAGTGGTGCAATTGATACCATAGAACTGGTTGATCTCCTCTTCGTCATATGGGATTCTAACTCCTCTCACCCACGAAGATTCAGTATAACCCGGCACTGAAGCATTAGCATAGAACTCTTTTACCAAGGAACTCACCCCATTACAAGAAGGGCAAGCCGCAAGCCTCTTCCAATTATAGTGATCAAAGATGTCATTTAAGCCCATTTTCTTAATTTGAAATTCTTTCTCAACATTAAACTGTCTATGATCAAAAGCTAGGTAAAATCGTTCCGCCTCAGAAGCCACAAAATGAATTCTATCAAATGGGGGTTCAAGCAATTCATCTGGGATAGGCTCATGATGTACACCTCTGTTTGCTCTACGGGGAGGCATTGATATACTACCAACAAAAGAATGATTCTGAAAATTTGTTCTTACTTGACCGGAAAATTCGCCGGAGAAGTCGCCGAAGTTGGCCGGAATTTTTCGCCGGAGTTGAGAGAGTTGATTCTTGAGAATGCCCTCGAGCTTGTGAACACCTTCCCCTTCTGTGATGACTCCAAAAATCCAAACCAATTTGCTTCAAAACCCAAGTTTTGCCTATTTCTTCTCTTTGCCCAATCTTCCCCAAATCACCGGATTTAATGTTGTTTTGGGTTAGAAAACTTGGAAATGATGGAGTAAATGTGGTGAGGATTATGATTTGGTGGGTTAGAATGGTAGGATTGGGTGTTTGGGTGGGTGATTTTTAGAGAGAGAGAGAGAGTGTTTGGGTCGGTTTTTGTAGAGAGAAGGTGAAGAAGGAGTGACTGGGGTTTGAATTTTTGGAATAAATCCCGACCATAATCCCTTTTTCTGGAAAAATCCCGACACCCAGGTCACTGGGCGGTCGCCCAAAGTACATGTGCGGTCGCACAACTATCTGGAACGAAATAGAGCCTTTTCGATTATTTTTGGGCGGTCTCCCATAAAATCATGTACGGTCGCCCAACTTTCTGGAAATGCATTTTTCAGTTTAAATCTCTGGCTCGTTCTGCCTCCTTGACCCCTTAGTGCATGATTGGTTGTCTCACATATATCTACACATCACCCAAAACACAAACCACAAGCGTAATACTTCTAAAAACCAATAAAACTAAAAATAAAAATTCAATCTTTTGGAGGGTGACAACTATTTACACTCCCCTATAAACCCACAAACTCGGAGAGACCCGTTAGGGTGACACGTACATATTTGTGACCGCACTTTCGTTGCCTACATTCCTCTTAGGACTATAAGAGGCTCAGGTCACCGTAGTTCGAACCGACTCCGACTTTGAAACTAATTTAAAAGAAAAAAATTTCACTTCAAATTAAAGGCTTTTTTTTTTATATGACCGCTACACCCCCAAGCTCAGAACAAACTATGTCCTCATAGAGTGCAACTTAGCATGTTCCAAGTTAAAGAATGCTAGGGAATTGAAAATAGAAAGAAAAAAAATGATACCGAAGTGGGTTGCCTCCCATAAGCGCCTTTGTTTAACGTCGTTAGCCCGACGTGTTGCTTCGTCAATCGCTAGATTCTGGGACAATGAGGTGTACCACTTCTGCAATTTCTCCATGCCTTGGAACATTTTCATAATAAGGCTTAACCCTATGACCATTCACCTTGAAGACATCCCCGTATTTTAGGTTTCTTAGCTCAACCGCACCATGTGGAAAGACTTTCAAAACTTCGTACGGCCCCGTCCATTTGGACTTAAGCTTTCCGGGAAATAACTTGAGTCGAGAGTTAAACAGGAGTACTTTCATACCCGGCCTAATGGATTTGGGCCTGATATTCTTGTCATGATACCACTTGGTTTTCTCCTTATAACTTCTCGCACTCTCATATGAATCCAACCTCAACTCTTCCAATTCATCTAGAGCAAGTAATCTTTGCTCTCCTGCCAATGCTACATCCATATTGAGTTGCTTGATGGCCCAAAAAGCTTTGTGTTCCAGCTCCACGGGAAGATGGCATGACTTTCCAAACACTAACTGGTAGGGGCTTACTCCAATGGGAGTTTTGAATGCGGTCCGGTAAGCCCATAAAGCATCACACAACTTTTCAGCCCAATCTTTTCGGTTTGGCCTCACCGTCTTTTCTAACACTGCCTTAATTTGCCTGTTGCTGACCTCCACTTGACCGGAGGTTTGTGGATGGTAAGGTGTGGCAAGGCGGTGTACAACCCCATATCTCTTTAACAACTTGTGGAGCAACCGGTTGGTAAAGTGCTTGCCTTGGTCACTTATGATAGCCCTCGGTATCCCAAATCTGCAAAACAAAGTCTCACGCACAAATTTACAAACCACATTAGAATCATTAGTGCGAGTGGGAATGGCTTCTACCCACTTAGAGACATAGTCTACAGCAACAAGAATGTATAGATAGCCGAAGGACGGAGGAAAAGGTCCCATAAAGTCAATGCCCCAAACATAAAAAATGTCTACAACCAAGTTATTAATTAGGGGCATTTCATATTTTTTAGTGATCCCTCCTGACCTCTGGCATCTATCACATTGCGTACAATATTGATGGGCATCTTTAAACAAACTTGGCCAATAAAATCCCGATTGAAGGACCTTCCGGGCAGTCTTTTGCCCACTGAAATGCCCACCACATTGCAACTCATGACAAAAGTCTAGGACACTCTTTTGCTCATGTTCGGGCACACACCTTTTGACTGTCTTATCTGGGCAAATCTTAAATAAATAAGGGTCATCCCAAATGTAGTGCTTAACATCAGAGAGGAATTTACGTTTTGCATGTGAGTCCATTCCAAGAGGTAAAGTGTGTGAAACAAGGTAGTTGGCAAAATCCGCATACCATGGTTCATGCACATGACCACAAAAAGTTGTTCATCAGGAAAATGTTCGTTAATGGGAATCAACTCATCATGTGCATTCATAAACGTGAAATCCTCTAGTCTAGAGAGGTGGTCAGCAACTACATTTTCACTCCCTTTCTTATCTCTGATTTCCAAATCAAATTCTTGCAATAATAACATCCACCTAAGCAGTCTTGGTTTTGCATCTTTTTTATTTAACAAGTATTTCCATGAAGAGTGGTCAGAGTAGATAATCACCTTAGATCAAAGCAAGTATGAACGAATTTTTTCAAGTGCAAAAACCACAGCTAAAAACTCTTTTTCAGTGGTAGTGTAATTTAACTGTGCATCATTAAGAGTTCTACTTGCATATTGGATGACATGGGGTAATTTATCTACTCTTTGACCCAAAACAGCTCCTATGGAAAAGTCAGAAGTATCACACATGATTTCAAACGGTAATGACCAATCAGGGCTTGACAAAATAGGAGCACAAGTCAACTTCTTTTTCAATTCATTAAAAGCCTCCAAACATTCTTTATCAAAAATGAACTCAGTATCTTTTGCAAGCAAGTTACACAATGGTTTACAAATTTTTGAGAAATCTTTGATAAATTTCCTATAAAAACCTGCATGCCCAAGAAAACTACGAACACCTTTAACCGAGATTGGAGGAGGTAATTTAGAAATGACTTCAATTTTTGCCTTGTCTACCTCTATACCCAGACTAGATACAAGATGACCTAAAACAATACCATGCTTCACAATAAAGTGACTCTTTTCCCAACTCAAGGTTAAGTCAGTCTCACAACAACGTTTAAGCACAAAAGCCAAGTTCTTGAGACACTGGTCAAAACTATCCCCGAACACAGAAAAATCATCCATAAACACTTCCACCCCCTTTTCAAACATGTCGGAGAAAATAGATAGCATACACCTTTGAAAAGTCGCGGGTTCATTGCATAAACCAAACGGCATTCTCCTATATGCAAAAGTGCCAAAGGGACAAGTGAAGGTAGTTTTGGATTGATCCTCTTTAGCAATGAGAATTTGATTGTATCCCGAGAACCCATCCAAGAAACAATAGTAGGCGTGGCCTGCTAATCTCTCAAGGATTTGGTCAATGAAAGGTAAAGGGAAGTGGTCCTTTTTAGTAGCCGCATTTAATTTCCTCAAATCCAAACACATCCTATGACCAGTGACTTCCCTCGTGGGCACTAACTCATTCCTCTCATTTGGGACAACAGTAATACCCGATTTCTTGGGTACCACTTGAACAGGACTAACCCACTCACTATCCTCGACCGGGTAAATAATACCAGTATCAAGTAATTTGAGCACCTCTTTCCTCACAACCTCCTGCATGTGGGGATTTAGCCTCCTTTGCCTTTCTCTAGAGGTTTTAGCATCCTCTTCAAGATTTATACGGTGTTGGCAAATGGTAGGACTAATCCCCCTAATATCTGCTAAAGTCCAACCTATAACACCCTTGTGCTCACACAACACTTTGATCAACCTCGCCTCTTGTTCTTGAGTTAGATCTGAGGCAATGATCACAGGAAGAGTTTCACCTTCCCCTAAGAACGCATATTTTAAAGTCTGGGGAAGTGGTTTCAACTCAAGAATGGGGGGATTAAGAATGGATGGAGCCAACTTCTTGTTGAAGTGGCCTAGGGGGTGAAACGGGCCATCATCATGATGGTGTTCATCGGCCTTATCAGCAATAGCCATCACAGGAACGTCTGTATTATCCCTAGAATTCTCACCGCCCCCCGACTCAAACTCACAATTTTTATTTTTCACCTCATCCCATAACTGCTCATGAACACATTCATCAATATCATCTATATAACAACATGAATCATCAAAAATTTGTGGTTCTTTCATGACATCAAAAACTGAGATTTCTACCTCTTCATCGAGAACATGCATGGTCAATTTCCCATTTTTAACATTGATGTTGGTGTCGGTAGTTTCCATGAACGGGCGCCCAAGGAGAATGGGTGGTTCACGACACTTACTAACACCTTGTTCCATGTCTATTACAACAAAATCAACAGGAATGATGAGCTTTTCTACTTGCACCAAAATGTCCTCCACAACTCCCATAGGGCGTTTGACCGAGTGATCGGCTAACTGAAGGGTCATTGTGGTAGGTTTAAGCTCACCCAATCCCAATTGTTTATATATAGAAAAAGGCATCAAATTAATGCTAGCGCCCAGATCCAACATCGCCTTCACCGACTTAGAATCCCCCAAAGTGATTGTAATGTTAAAACTACCGGGATCCTTAAGTTTTGGTGGAAGGTGGGTTTGAAGCACGGCACTCACATTCTCAGACATGATCACATTCTCACCTCTTCCCATCCTTGGTTTCCGGGTATTAAGATCTTTGAAAAACTTGGCATAAGATGGAATATTTTTGATGACATCCAACAATGGTAAATTGATGTTTACTTTTGAAAACATGTCATAAATTTCAGAAAATTGTTTTTCCATCTTTTGCCTCATATATCGACCAGGAAAAGGCATGGGCGGTACATATGGCTTGGGCATTGGAGAAGTTACATTTTGCTTGTCTCCCAAGTCATTAGTACCATTTTCCTTCAAATTTTCAGACTTTTCCTCAACATTATTATTAGAAGAAGTGGAGGGAATACTTACCTCCTCACCGACGACCTTACCATTTCTCAGTGTGATGATTGATTTGGCTGAGTGCTCCCCTTGGCTAGGGAAGGTTCCCGGTTTGGTAGCTCGCAACACTTCCGCCATTTGACTCACCTGGGTCTCAATCTTGTTGATGGCAGCTTCATTGTTCTTCCTTTCTTGCATCATTTCCAACCTCATCTGCTCCAAGATTGTTTCGACGGAAGGTTTTGGAGGTTGTTGTGCTTGATGTTGTGGTTGTGGTTGTCGTTGCACCGGGTGGAGTGGTTGATTGTTACTCCATGAAAGATTTGGGTGATGCCTCCACCCTGGATTGTATGTGTTGGAGTATGGATTGTTGTATGGTTGCCTTGGTTGAAATCCATTTGCTGCTTGTGCCTGTTCAGAAAATTTTGAAAATTGTGCACTAGATGGACAAGCATTAGTAGCATGAGAACTTAAACCACAAGTAGTACAAACTTCTTGAACTTTGTTAGCAATGAGAGGTGAAACAAGATTTGTGAACGTAGAAATTTGGTTAGACATATGGATAAGAGCATTTTCCAATTTATCTACCTTCTCGTTAGATTGAACTTCATAAATTCCCTTTTGATTTCCTCTTACTTGTCACGACCCGAAATATAGGCTCTATTTTATTAGTAATTAAATGATTTTTATTTAATTATTTGCTTATTATTTATTTAAATTATTATTTATTTAAAGATTATTGTGAGCAACTTATGTGTTATAATATTTGTGCCCAGCTTTTTATTTGGGTCATTTGGGTTAATGTGGTATTGTTGGGTCTTAATTGTTAGTTGGGAGTGTAGTATTTGTGTGTAGTGTGAGAGAGGGGCCTAAGTGTAAATCTTTAAACATTTTTCATACTCCCTCCCTACTTCCCCCTCCTCCCTTACCTTCTCCCTCACTCTCTCCATCATCTCCCAGACAATCTCTCTCTCTCTCTCCATTGATATTGGTAAGTTTCTTCTCCTTCTTCTCTCTTCATTTTCTCCTTCTTCCTCTCATCTTCTCTCATTTCTTAAAACATGAAACGTGTTTAGATCGTCGCTAGGATCGCGTAGAGTCAAAAAGATTTGAAATCCATCAACTTTGAGAATTTGCAAGTAAGTTACTTTTCCCCCATTTAAATGCTAAAATGTTCATATCATGTTTATATGATGACTTATGTGTTATATTTGAAGTTTGGTTGAGTTTGAAATTTATTTGAAATTTATTTGGGTTTTTGATCAAAAATGGTGATTTTGGAATGTTGGGTTTGATTCTTTGTTTTGGGTTGATGAATGGTATATTGGAGTCCCCACCCTAGTTATAAATGGTTTTGGTACATTAGTATATAAGTTGGGAGTTGAGATTTTGGTTAAATGTGTTTTGGGTTGAAAATGGAAGAACCCATGTTGTTCTTCCCGATTTCTGGTGATTCCGGCATGTTGGGCGACCGCCCAAAATCTTATGGGCGACCGCGCATCTTTCTGAGAGTTTTTTGTTCTTGTTTTGAGACACTTTGGGCGACCGCACAACCCAAAGTGGGCGGCCGCACATATCTCTGAAAAATGTACATTTTGTTAAATTGTGTGACTAAAGAATGCGTTGTGATCCAATTCTTGGGTGTCCTCCTAGTTGACCTTAGTGAACATTGTAGTGCATTCTAGTGATAGAATTGAGTCCTTTGTGATCAAGTTTGTGTTTGAATTTAAGTAAGTGTTAAGTGTCATTGTTGGAACACTTTATTGATTGGGTTTGATTCCTTTGTGAATAAATACGAGATGGAATTTGATTAAGTATCATTTTGGGAATGTGGTCATCTTTGATGCACGGTTTGTATTGGTTTACCTTTGTGGTGATTTAATTGGAATGGTTCCCTACTTTGGAACCTTAAGTTGTTCATTCATGCTAAATTATTATTACTTAGCATTTATTTGGAAGCCCAGCTGGCATATTTGTTGCATCGGGCGATGGGAAAGATTATAATGGCAAAGCCAAGTCCATTATAATGTTGACCATTGTTTTGCCCTTACTATACCCCTTCTCCAGATTGGCCTTGGAAAGGATAAGTCAGCGTTCCTTTGTGAATGTATCTGGCTAACGGGCATGACTTTGTGTCATGGTCCTTGTCCCTTGTGACACTTTTATGATTTGGTTCCGGTACCGGGGTTTTCTCTTCGGCTTTTATGCTATTATGAAGATGATGATTGGTTGATTATTGAAGCTGCGCAGCGATCCTTTATTTGGATGTTCCGGTTTGGAAAACCTTGGCTATATCCTTTGTTATGTGTTTATTTCCGCTGCTATCTGTTATATGATAATTGCTATGTGCTATGTGATAATTATTATTGTTTATTGCTTATTGCATCATAGCATGTCATGTAGTCGCATTAGTAACTTATTGAGATTTATCTCACCCCCTTTCCTTTTATCTTTGTTTTTCCTTAACCCCCCCAGGTGCTAAGGAATAGTCTCGCTGATCACGAGAAAGAGGACGTCGAGGGTGGATCCGTTCTTTTGGGGAAGGTTGATATAGGTTGGTTCCCATTATGTAAATGTGTAACCATTTTGGGGTAGTTGTACCAAACATGACGTCACTAAGGATTGTATATTTTATTTGATGGGAATAAACTTGTGGAGGTTTATGATCGTTGTATTTAGTCTTTATCAAACTTGGTTTTGTAAAACTTTGGATTATCACTTTTGGTATTAAATGGAATTTTTAACTTCGGTACTTTGGAGTTTATTGTTAGAGTCGACGTCCAGATCGCGGTCCCGGGGCCCGCGGGGTCCGGGGTCGCGACAGTTGGTATCAGAGCTATGGCATTAGCTCTATGTATAAGTCTAGGTGGATTAGTATGACCTAGGTGGGTAGTAGTGTGCGGAGTGATTAACGGTTGATGTCTTATGCAGGTAATTGTTCTCAATGTCTGGAAGAAGAAACAGAGGAGGTGCTAGTGGGGCACAGAATCAGAATGATACAAGGGATGAAGCCCGTGCCATGTTTCAAGGCATGTTTGAGGCGGCCATGAAGGCCATACATGATCAAGGTCCGAGGGTAGAGCAAGCACCACCTCGTTATGGTTTGGAGCAATTTTTGAAGTTGAAACCGGTTGAATTCAATGGGGAACCCGATGTTCGGAAAGCTGAGTTGTGGATTGAGTCTATGGAAAAGATTTATGATATATTCGGGTGTTCGGATGAGGACAAGGTCCGGTTTGCGGCTTACAAGCTTGTGGGAGCCGCCGAGCATTGGTGGAAGGGTGTTAAAGCTACTTGGGATGATACTCACACGGTGTATGCGTGGGAGTTGTTTGTGCGCAAATTCAAGGAGCATTTCATTCCGGTTGTTGATCAAAACCGAAAGGAGATCGAGCTACTCAACTTGGAGCAAGGATTGTTGT
Source organism: Campanula takesimana (assembly GCA_026119855.1). Taxonomy (NCBI): domain Eukaryota; kingdom Viridiplantae; phylum Streptophyta; class Magnoliopsida; order Asterales; family Campanulaceae; genus Campanula; species Campanula takesimana. Next base: position 165,499 of record JAOWBW010001073.1, on the reverse strand, counting down.
CTATAGCACAATACTCGGCTAAGTTCATAGAATTAGCCCGATATTGTGACTATTTGGTGAGGACCGAGGAACAAAAGGCTATGAGATTCATTCGGGGATTGAAGACCTCCATCCGTACTCAACTTATTGCTCAACGGATAGTGACATTCCAAGATGCGGTGGACCGAGCCTACTTAATAGAGCAAGATATTGGGGAGCATAAAAGGAAGACTGAGGTAGCTAACCCGAGTAAGCAAGGGGCGCAGAGCAAGCCTCAACCAAGGATTGAAAATCGAGGTAACTTTGGGGGACAATCTCAGTCCCGAGGGCAACAAAACCCAAGGAACCCGGGTACCACTTCCGGGAACCAAGGGAGCCAAATTAGGAAGCCTTGTACCTTTTGTCAAAAGGTAGGCCATTCGGAGGATAGGTGTTGGAAAAAGCAAGGCAAGTGCATCAATTGTGGTGAAATGGGGCACTTTGCGAGAGATTGCACGAGGCACCGAGGACAGTCATCCGGGTCAGGGGTTAGTATTAATCAGGGTCAGAAAAGGGATGCCGCCGGGAAACCCAAGGTCCAAGGGAAAGTGTTTGCATTGAATCAACAACAAGCTACCGATGATCCATCCGTTATTGGAGGTATTGTTTCTGTGTCTAATGTGAGCGCACGAGCGTTAGTAGATCCAGGATCATCTCATTCATACATTTCTGTGCAATTTACTTCCATGTTAAATGCTGCATTCGAGTCTTTACCGTACGTGCTAGAGGTGTCGACCCCTATAGGAGAATGCTTGATTTCTGATCGAGTCTTTCGTGATTGTGATGTGGTTATTTGTGGTCGTGTCCTTTGTGCGGATTTGGTAGTTCTTCCTATCCAAGACTTTGATGTCATTTTGGGTATGGATTGGTTGAGCAAGTTTCATGCTTCTGTTGATTGCCGTAAGAAAACTGTTACTTTTTCTATTCCCGATGTGCCTAAATTTGTGTTTGAGGCTAGTCCTCTGAGTAGAAAGGTTCGCTTAATTTCTTTTATGAAAGCGAGAAAATTATTGTATAGTGGTTGTGAGGGGTATTTGGCTAGTGTTCTTGATACTAGGAAAGAATCCCCTAGTTTGGATAGTGTTCGGGTAGTTTGGGAATTTCCCGATGTTTTCTCTACCAAGTATGTTATGCCTCCCGATCGTAAGATTGAGTTTTGTATAGACCTTTTGCCGGGTACGGCTCCAATTTCGAAAGCGCCTTATAGGTTAGCTCCCGCTGAGTTGAAGGAATTAAAGGTTCAGTTGCAAGAGTTGCTTGATCGAGGGTTTATCCGCCCTAGTGTTTCCCCGTGGGGAGCACCGGTTTTGTTCGTGCGGAAGAAAGATGGTTCGTTGAGATTGTGCATCGATTACCGGAAGTTGAATCAGGCTACGGTGAAGAATAAGTACCCTCTACCCCATATCGATGATTTGTTTGATCAGCTTCAAGGGTCCGTTGTGTTTTCCAAGCTTGATTTGAGGAGTGGGTACCATCAGTTGAAGGTTAGATCGGAGGATATCCCGAAGACTGCTTTTCGCACTCGTTATGGTCATTATGAGTTCTTGGTTATGCCGTTTGGGTTGACTAACGCGCCGGCCGTATTTATGGATTTGATGAACCGGATTTTCCATCCCTATCTTGATTCGTTCGTGGTGGTTTTCATCGACGATATTCTTGTTTATTCGAAATCTCGAGATGAGCACGAGCAGCATTTGAGGACAGTTTTATCCGTTCTTGCGAGGGAGAAATTATTTGCGAAGTTTAGTAAATGCGAATTTTGGCTCGAGAAGGTGTCATTTATGGGTCATGTGATTTCTAAAGATGGGATTTCTGTGGATCCGTCTAAGATTGAAGCTATAGTGGATTGGAAGAGACCCGAGTCAGTGACCGAGATTCGTAGTTTTCTGGGTTTAGCCGGTTATTACAGAAGGTTTATTGAAGGGTTTTCGAGGATCGCTACTCCGATGACTCAGTTGACCCGAAAGAACGTTCCGTTTGTGTGGACCGAGAAATGTGACAAGAGTTTCGAGGAATTGAAGAAGAGGTTGACTACAGCACCGATCTTGACTTTGCCTAATGGGAGCGATGGTCTAGTGATTTACAGTGATGCTTCGAAAGAGGGTTTGTGTTGTGTGTTGATGCAGAATGGGAAAGTAATTGCGTATGCTTCAAGGAAGTTGACCCCTAGTGAGCAGAATTACCCGACTCATGATATGGAGTTAGCGGCGATAGTATTTGCGTTGCACAAGTGGAAGCACTACCTTTACGGGGCGAAGTTTGAGATTTTTACGGATCACAAGAGTTTGAAGTACCTTTTCTCCCAGAAGGAGTTGAACAACCGACAGCGCCGATGGATGGAATTGTTGAAGGATTATGATTGTACGATTTCTTATCATCCGGGAAAGGCGAATGTGGTAGCCGATGCGATTAGTAGAAAGTCTTATGTGGCTTCGATGATGGTTCGAGAATGGAAAATGCTTGAGGATGTTCGAGATTGGTCTCCTCGTGAATCGAGACATGGGGCTATTTTTGCGAATATTAGGGTGTCTCCGACCCTAATTCAGAGGATAAAGGAAGCTCAGAAAGAAGATCCCGAGTTAGTGAAGGTAATGGGCAAATTGAAGGAAAAGAACTTCGAGGATTTTTCTATTAGCTCGAGTGGAGTGTTGACTTTCCGTGGTCGTTTGTGTGTTCCGGATGTTGATGGAATTAAACAGAGAGTTCTTGATGAGGGTCATAAATCGAGGTATACTATTCATCCGGGCAGTACGAAGATGTATCAGGATTTGAAGCAACAATTTTGGTGGATTAATATGAAAAGGGAAATAGCCGAGTATGTTTCGAGGTGTTTAACGTGTCAGCAGGTCAAAGCCGAGCATCTGAGACCCGCGGGATTGCTTCAGCCGTTAGAGATTCTCGAGTGGAAATGGGAGCATGTGACTATGGATTTCGTTACGGGACTGCCTCGTACCCGTAGGAAGTATGACAGTGTTTGGGTAATAGTGGATAGATTGACCAAGAGCGCCCATTTCTTGCCTATTGACATCAGATATTCGATGGAGAAGCTTGCGACCCTTTATATTGATGAGATTGTTAGATTGCATGGGGTTCCGGTTAGCATCGTGTCAGATCGAGACCCGAGGTTTACTTCTAGATTTTAGAAGGCGTTTCAGAAAGCTTTGGGTACAGATTTGCGATTCAGTACGGCTTTTCATCCTCAGACCGACGGTCAATCCGAGAGGACTATTCAGATTCTTGAGGATATGTTGCGAGCGTGTTCGATAGACTTTTCTGATTCTTGGGATTCGCACCTACCGTTAGTGGAGTTCTCTTACAACAACAGTTATCAGGCTAGTATCGAGATGGCACCATTTGAGGCCTTGTATGGAAGGAAGTGTAGATCGCCTATTTGTTGGGATGAGGTCGGTGAAGCGAAAGTTTTGGGTATTGATTTGCTTCGGGATTCGGTTGAAAAAGTTAAAGTTATCCGGGATAGATTGAAGACAGCCCAGAGTCGACATAAGACCTACGCAGATAACCGAAGGCGAGATCTTAGTTTTCAGATTGGTGATTTGGTATTCTTGAAGGTATCTCCAAAGGTGGGTATTCGTAGGTTTGGGAAGAAAGGCAAGTTGGCTCCGAGGTTTATTGGTCCGTTTGAGATTTTAGGAAAGGTTGGACTTCTAGCGTATCGTCTTGCGTTACCGCCATCTTTGGACCGGTTGCACGACGTGTTTCACGTCTCTATGCTTCGGAAGTATGTTCATGATCCGTCTCACGTGTTACCGAGGATACCGGAGGATATTGAGCCCGATATGACTTATGAGGAACGACCGGTTCGGATCTTAGATTCCAAAGTCCAAGAGTTGAGGAGCAAAAGCATTGCGTTGGTTCGAGTTCTTTGGAGGAATCACAATATCGAGGAGTCGACGTGGGAGCTTCGTGATGAGATCGAGAGGAAATTTCCGTGGCTTTTTGTTTGAGGTGAGTCTCGTTAAAATTCGGGTCGAATTTTCTTTAAGGGGGAGTGAATGTCACGACCCGAAATATAGGCTCTATTTTATTAGTAATTAAATGATTTTTATTTAATTATTTGCTTATTATTTATTTAAATTATTATTTATTTAAAGATTATTGTGAGCAACTTATGTGTTATAATATTTGTGCCCAGCTTTTATTTGGGTCATTTGGGTTAATGTGGTATTGTTGGGTCTTAATTGTTAGTTGGGAGTGTAGTATTTGTGTGTAGTGTGAGAGAGGGGCCTAAGTGTAAATCTTTAAACATTTTTCATACTCCCTCCCTACTTCCCCCTCCTCCCTTACCTTCTCCCTCACTCTCTCCATCATCTCCCAGACAATCTCTCTCTCTCTCTCCATTGATATTGGTAAGTTTCTTCTCCTTCTTCTCTCTTCATTTTCTCCTTCTTCCTCTCATCTTCTCTCATTTCTTAAAACATGAAACGTGTTTAGATCGTCGCTAGGATCGCGTAGAGTCAAAAAGATTTGAAATCCATCAACTTTGAGAATTTGCAAGTAAGTTACTTTTCCCCCATTTAAATGCTAAAATGTTCATATCATGTTTATATGATGATTTATGTGTTATATTTGAAGTTTGGTTGAGTTTGCAATTTATTTGAAATTTATTTGGGTTTTTGATCAAAAATGGTGATTTTGGAATGTTGGGTTTGATTCTTTGTTTTGGGTTGATGAATGGTATATTGGAGTCCCCACCCTAGTTATAAATGGTTTTGGTACATTAGTATATGAGTTGGGAGTTGAGATTTTGGTTAAATGTGTTTTGTGTTGAAAATGGAAGAACCCATGTTGTTCTTCCCGATTTCTGGTGATTCCGGCATGTTGGGCGACCGCCCAAAATCTTATGGGCGACCGCGCATCTTTCTGAGAGTTTTTTGTTCTTGTTTTGAGACACTTTGGGCGACCGCACAACCCAAAGTGGGCGGCCGCACATATCTCTGAAAAATGTACATTTTGTTAAATTGTGTGACTAAAGAATGCGTTGTGATCCAATTCTTGGGTGTCCTCCTAGTTGACCTTAGTGAACATTGTAGTGCATTCTAGTGATAGAATTGAGTCCTTTGTGATCAAGTTTGTGTTTGAATTTAAGTAAGTGTTAAGTGTCATTGTTGGAACACTTTATTGATTGGGTTTGATTCCTTTGTGAATAAATACGAGATGGAATTTGATTAAGTATCATTTTGGGAATGTGGTCATCTTTGATGCACGGTTTGTATTGGTTTACCTTTGTGGTGATTTAATTGGAATGGTTCCCTACTTTGGAACCTTAAGTTGTTCATTCATGCTAAATTATTATTACTTAGCATTTATTTGGAAGCCCAGCTGGCATATTTGTTGCATCGGGCGATGGGAAAGATTATAATGGCAAAGCCAAGTCCATTATAATGTTGACCATTGTTTTGCCCTTACTATACCCCTTCTCCAGATTGGCCTTGGAAAGGATAAGTCAGCGTTCCTTTGTGAATGTATCTGGCTAACGGGCATGACTTTGTGTCATGGTCCTTGTCCCTTGTGACACTTTTATGATTTGGTTCCGGTACCGGGGTTTTCTCTTCGGATTTTATGCTATTATGAAGATGATGATTGGTTGATTATTGAAGCTGCGCAGCGATCCTTTATTTGGATGTTCCGGTTTGGAAAACCTTGGCTATATCCTTTGTTATGTGTTTATTTCCGCTGCTATCTGTTATATGATAATTGCTATGTGCTATGTGATAATTATTATTGTTTATTGCTTATTGCATCATAGCATGTCATGTAGTCGCATTAGTAACTTATTGAGATTTATCTCACCCCCTTTCCTTTTATCTTTGTTTTTCCTTAACCCCCCCCCCAGGTGCTAAGGAATAGTCTCGCTGATCACGAGAAAGAGGACGTCGAGGGTGGATCCGTTCTTTTGGGGAAGGTTGATATAGGTTGGTTCCCATTATGTAAATGTGTAACCATTTTGGGGCAGTTGTACCAAACATGACGTCACTAAGGATTGTATATTTTTATTTGATGGGAATAAACTTGTGGAGGTTTATGATCGTTGTATTTAGTCTTTATCAAACTTGGTTTTGTAAAACTTTGGATTATCACTTTTGGTATTAAATGGAATTTTTAACTTCGGTACTTTGGAGTTTATTGTTAGAGTCGACGTCCAGATCGCGGTCCCGGGGCCCGCGGGGTCCGGGGTCGTGACATTACTCCTCTCTGCTGAGAATTTGCACCTAACATCTCAAAAATGTCCCTAGCTTCTTCCGGAGTTTTCTCACCTATTGACCCTCCCGCAGCATTATCAACAGTGTTTTGATACAAATGACTTAACCCATCATAAAATGCTTGATTCAAATGTGGAAGGGAAAAGTCATGGTGAGGGCATTGAACTAAAAGCATTTTAAAACGATCCCATGTTTCGTGAAATGCCTCACCAGGTTCTTGTTGAAAACCTATGATTTTCTTTCTTAATGCTGATAATGAGGGATGTGAATAATATCTTTGAAAGAAAGCTTAGTACATCTTTTCCCATGTGTCTATGCTATTGGGAGGCAAAGTCATGAACCACGTTTGAGCTGCACCCTTAATACAAAGAGGAAAACAACGCAACTTTAACTGGTCCCCCGTGATACCAGCAGTGATAGGGAATGTTTGCACATTGGCTAGGTATTCACGGATGAAATTAAGCGGATCCTCATTAGTTAAACCATGGAAAGTAGGCAACAAATTAAAGTATTGCCCTTTAAGCTCATATCCTTTTGCCGCGGCCGGCAAATTAATACATGAAGATGCATCATCGATTTTAGGACGGAAAAAATCCTTCAAATGACGAACCTCACCCATGTTTAAGTTTACTTCTACCTCAGTGGTGGAAGTTTCGGTTCCACTTAGATCTTCTTCTGTCCCGGTGACAGAAGTCTCAGATTCAGATTCAAATAAATTGAAAAGGAGAGTATTTTCCTCGAGATTATCTATTTCTTCGTTCAACGGAACCAACTGGGGGTTCAGTGAACGTCGACCAAACATACGCTATTGAAAATTGAACTGTGAAATACAGAACAAGTCCCCGGCAACGGCGCCAAAAACTTGATAGAGAAAAACTCCACTTGTAATAAAAATACCTAGCAAGTGTACTAGTCACCGTAGTAGTAATACGCTATGCGAGGGTCGATCCACAGAGACTTGTGTATTTCACAATTCGATTTTCAGCAGTATAAACAAGAAATTAAAAATGACTGGTTTTGTTTTGATTTTAATACTACAAAAACACTTAAATTAAACTAAGATAGCAATTAAACAAAATAGAATGAGTTTACCGGAATTTCAGCAATGAGAGGAAGATCTATGGATTGGATTCACATGTATTTCATTAATATATATAACTAATAATATCACCATTCCTTGTTGGGGATTTATTCTCTTAAGTAAGATTGAATGCTCACACATCTTCAATCTAGTGTTCTTTCAATATCATATTTTCTGCAAAGGCCATATGATATTCAAAGAACTCATTAAAATCTTAGGAATCTTAAATCTATAATTTTGATAAGAAATCACTTTACAAATCAAAATTATATTATTTCAAAAGTCGGACTTTGTATATCTCAATCAATCACTTGAAATCCTTATACACAAATTAGTTTAAGAGCCAAGCTAATCTAAACATTAGATTGAAACTAGAAAACTCTTATAAAAATACTTCTTGAAAAACCCAACAAAATGAATAACAATACTATCAATTAAAACATAATAATTCCATACATGTTACCTCCAATCCATAGAATGAGGAGATTAGCCAAGCATACACATATTCTTCTTCAACAAAGCTTCAATATTCAACATAAAACTTGAAGAAGTGAAAATATTTGGAACAATGAAAACCTCTCAATCTTTCTCTACAATGTTTGAAGGAAGTAAAAACTATCTATTCTAGATCTGAATACCCTGGCTGCTGTGTGGAAGAGATGTATTTATACTAGGATCAAGCTAGGGTTACACAATGGGAACACAAGAAGAGGATATCAAGCTGTTGAAAAACTGCATTTTCCTGTCGGGTAGACTGCGCGACCGCCCAAAATGGTGTGTACGACCGCACATCTTTCTGAATTGATTTGGTCATGGAATGGGTATGAATTGGGCGACCGCACGATATGTTTTGTGCGGCAGCACAGTTATCTGACAGGTTGATTTTCTTCTTATTCCCGTCCTTGACTCGGTTGACCGCTGTTGACCATTGATGGTGACTCGAGCAATCATTGATCTCCACACTTTTGAGCATCCAGGCCTTTGCAAAATATCAAAATAACACTAAAAAGTGTTTTACAACATTCAAATCCTTACAAAGTTCCTTATACAAAATAGATCAACAATTACATCAATAATGTTCTAAATTATATCCAAAAGTCAATAAAACTAGCACATGAACATAGAGATTATATATGTAAATACTACTCTATCAGTTTCCCCTTAGGATTGGTCGCCGGCAACTCTTCTCTTTCTCCTCTCTGGCAGACAGTGTTTGGTGTGGGTGTTTTGTCTGCGTTTTTGCTTCAAAGCAGACCGACATAAGGAAAATTGTCGAGGCGTCCGTACAGCCGTCCAACCACCGTCCGACTCCCCCAAAGCCGTACGGCTCGCCCTTTTAAAAATTATTTTAATACCCCTTAGAGCTATATGTGAAATTCCCATACTGCCCTTGGTTATTTTACTCATCATCCGTCCGCCATTGTGACCGCCGTACGGTGCCCTCCTCTGAAAATCAAATTATTTTACAAAATTCACCACTAGCTTTCCACAAAATTACAACCAAACCCCATATATTAGGTAACTTACGACTAAACACCTATACTTAACATTATTCAAAGTCTAAACCCTAAGCTTCGGGTAACTTACAATCAAACCCCCTCATTCGAAGCAATTTACAATCAAATCCTCTATGTTTTACATCAACATACTTAAACCCCAAACTTGGGTTACTTACAACAAAAATCTTTACGATCAACATAAAAATAAAACCCCATACATTGGGAAATTCACATCCAAAACCTCTTTAACACCAAGCAATCAATGCTCAAACCATAGACTATAGGTAATTTACACTCAAACTCCTATAAAGATGGCACTCATTGCCTAAAACCTAAACAATAGGTACTTTACATCTACAAAACCACAAAACATTACACACTCTCTACTTTGATCCCTCAAACTTACGATCTCCAACATTTGCTAAACACATGCTTTCCCCTGGGTTACAATAAATGACCATATCATGCTAAAACTCTAAAGTGTTACATTCATACACTTATACTAAAACATATGTCCAATACTTCTATCTCTAAACTCCTAAAGAAATTGTTCATCACTCGCTATATTCTCCGACACGGGATGTATTCATTCCACGTCAAGCACATTAACTATTTTTCAGCTCTTGCCATTAAATTCATTGCACGAGATGGGTTCATCTCACGTTTAGGATTTAAAGCTTCCGTTAGATATCTACCTTATTCAGCACGAGATATGGCTATCTCACATTAATGCTTTCGGTTTCGTTCTTTGCACGAGAGGAGTTCATCTCACATTTAGGATTTAAAGCTTTGTTTAGCTCGAGATATGGCTATCTCATGTTAATGCTTTCGGTTTTGTTATTTGCACGAGAGGAGTTCATCTCACGTTTAGGATTTGAAGCTTTGTTTAGCTCGAGATATGGCTATCTCACGTTAATGCTTTCGGTTTCGTTTAAAGATTTCTTGGTATGGGATGTGTCATCTCATATTAAGACTCTTAGGACTTTGATGATTTATACGGCTCTAGGGAACAAGCATATTTAGAATCTGCATACCTTATATTCCGAATTTAATCAATAAGTCTCTTTCACGAGATTGGTTCATTTCACGTATAGACTTTTAGGTTTTTGCCGGTGATATATTGTGACTTGCACGATCCTGAGACACTAGCGTCCTGATATACCGTTCACGTTACCGTTTTACCGAATCTCATGACCTAGAGGTTTTATCATCTCTATACACCGTAGGTTTTTGAGAATTGGCGTAACCCATACGATCTCGAGGCACTAGCATCCTGATGAATCATCTACGTTACCGAATCCCGCAACCCAGAGGTTTTAGTATCTCTGTGCACCGTAGTTTTTGAGAAATTTCTTAACCCACGCGCCCCGTAAGATCGTCTTCTTCATATACCATGTGTCTCATATTTTCTGCATAGGTTGCTGGTGTCTCTGGACATGATCTCAGTAATTGTTGCCACTGTCTTCGGACATGTTTGATACGCGCGCTCCATAAGAAGTTCAAATCCATCCCTAATTTTGTTCTTGATTCTTGAATCTTCTTCTCGCTCCGTGCATATGGATTTTGTTGGTCCCAAAGGGCAACAAGGGTATGACAAATAGCTAGAGGGGGGGGTGAATAGCTGTTTTGAAATTCTTTTTAAACCCTTGATAAACTCAATTTCAAATGCGCACTTTATCAAATAAGCGTTACGAAATGTGCCTAATTGAGTGAGTGAAATGCACAGCGGAATTTAGTTAAGTAAAGAGGCGTAAAGTATGATAAAGGGGGTGCACTGTAGACACCCCGCCTTGGACCTCTCACCCTGATTGCATACATAGTATTTTTATTTAACTAATTTTTGTTAATTTCTGCTACTTCGGTTAAGTTCCTAACTGATTCCGTTAGTTTTGGACTAAACTGCATAACAAAATTAACTTTAGAGTCATTTCTGTCATTCTGTCTTTTCCACCCGCGGGCGCTTCCGACAATGTTTGTGGGCTGCGCGCGCGTCTCGCCCCTAAAGCGGGACTCGCGCGCCTCCCATTATGGCAGTAACGGATTGCACCTTATTTCCCTCCCTTTTCTTATTTACAACATCTCTTCTTGTTCACAAAAGAGCCTCTTTTTACTTCCACATTCATCCCCCCTAGTTTTATAACCTCCAATCCCATTATTCTAGCCATTTCTTAAAAACAAAATATTTCTTTTTATTATTATTTGATTTTCTTTTATTTATTTCATTTATTATTTTATTTATCTTATTTTCTATTGGTCAATTCCATCTCACATGGATTGATCATTTTCCCTCCAACCTTTCCCTCTCTTTTCTACCTATAAAAACCTCTCAGTTCTACCTTAGAAAATGAGCTCAACTTTGATTCAAAAACTACACTAGACACAAATTCTCCCAACAAGAGTTCTTAACAACAAGACTCTACACAAATTGTTCTACAACAATTTCCCTACAACAACACCATTTTCAAGTCCAAGTTTGGAGTCCTCTTTCTTAAGGTACTTTATTCTTCTTCTCTCATTTTACATATCTTAGTAATGTATGCAATCCCCATCAATTGGGACATGACCAAATGACCACTTTACTACATTAAAGTTAGTTAAGGTTATCTCCCTACATTTAATCTCTACTTTAATTTGTCATTCTTTTCTTAATATAATTGTTAGAATAGTTTGACATGTAATCTTTACCGTTAAATAAATAAAACAATTCTCTTTTATTTCCTTTTAATTTTCCCCTTTCTTTCCATTGTAATTGTTAGCACTTCTTACATAAATAATTGAAGGACATTTAGCATTAGAACACCAAAAGTAGCAAGACCCGCGTAAGCGGGGCGGAGTGGGTGTTTAAGTACTTCCCACTCCGTCACCTAACCCCCAAACCCCTCATCTCAAGAATCTTTGGTTTCGTAATCAATAAAAAAAGGCTATTTTGTTAGGTTTTCTCGCGTTCCTCTAAAACGTGGGTGGCGACTCTTAAAATCAATTAGACATCCTAGGTAATTCACGCGCTCTAGCCAAGCCGTGGTTTCCCAGGGTATCTACAGTGGCGACTCCGCTGGGGACATAGAGGGTTAAATTTGCATTTTCTGCTTTTGGTGTTCTTATATCTGTTTTCTGGGCATTCTGGTAAAAAGGGTAGGAAGCGCGCGCCTCCGGCCTTCTTGGCCTAAAGCGCGCGCGTCCGACCTTATTACCATAATCGACCTCCTCTCATCTTGTCCTTCAATTTTCATGTTATTGTGCTAACAGTTTCTGGAGGGGAAAAGTGTTTTTATTTAGGGTCAAGGCAGTCCCTTGAACCCATGAATTTACAGGTACTGCCCAGAAGCGGGCGCCTCTTCCCTCTAATAACTAAGGCGCGTGCCTCCCATCCTCACATCATAAAGCGCGCGCGTCTGGGCAACTTTCCAAAACAGAACAGTACACAGAACAGAGCAGTTTTGACAGTGTGGGCACCGAGCCTGCACAAAACCATCTTTTCATTCTCTGTTTTATTTTACCGGTCACACGGGTGATTCGGGAGTTGTAATTTACGTGCTTATGTGTTTTTATCTTTTCTTTTCAAAAAAAAAAAAACATTTTGTCACGTGATGGACCTCACACTACGCGCACATAATTCCTATTAACTGCTCACTATCGAGTCGCACAAGTCCAACCCCAAACCCGTCGAGGCTCGTCCTAGGAAGTTTCAAGCTCCACTCGACCTTGACTCTTCCGAACCGGTAAACCTCAGCCCGTGGCGTAGTTCACGACTATATGCCGGGGGTGACCTTTAAGCCTCTCTTTAGCCGAGCACCAACCACACAATTCTAGTTAGGGTCTAACACTCCGTGACTCAAGTCGGTTTCCATGTGCCGAGATTTCCCTAAACTAATGTCTTCAAATCATACATGCCACTCGTTGTTTTGGACGAAATAAAACTCCATCCCCAAGTGGTTATTATGGACGAAAATAAAAGTCCGTCCCCGCATGTATGCTTTACTACATTAATTTAGTTTAATCCCGACACATGTAGGATTCACAAGCGTGGTGGAATCCGATGAGTATATGGGACCACGAGAAGGTCTATATACTAGTGTGACGATTCCACTATTTTTTCTAGAAACCCCAAAAAGGACCACGTCCTTCCGACTGTTGTAAATAAAAAAAAGATAAAAAAAGAGTCATTTTTCTTATGCGGTTAAGGCTTTTTTCTTTGTTTGTGGGTTAATTATTTTACTCAAAATATGTTTGTGGGGCCAACCTAAGATCGACCGTGTTCTCTCAAAAGGTCCAATGGCTTCCAACGGCAACAACAACAAGGGTGAGAACATCTCCGTGTCCAACGAAAGGCTCTTCAACATAATAAGAGCCATGGGAGAACAAATGGATAGACTTGTCGAGGATGCCCGCCGCAAGGATGATTTGTGGCAAGACCGTCTTGATCTCGAGAGGAAAATTCACGAGGAAGCAGTGTCCGAACTTAAGGCTCGTTTGCAAGAACTCACCGACAACAAGGCAAAGGTCCACTTTAAAGCATTCTCAAGTGGCTCATCCCTCAAAAGTCACAAAGGTGCCACCAACGACCGTGTCTATACCCTTCTCAATGGCATGACCATCACCGAGGCCTACGAAGCTCTCAAAACCAAGGGACAAGTTTCTCCTCTCCAAGGGTACAAGCAACCACAACCGTTACGTCGCAACCATGCCCACCACAAGTGGTGTGACTATCACCTATGCAACGGTCACCTCACCGAGGATTGCTTCTCCATCCGCAACATCATCCAAGACTTGATTGACAATAGTGAGTTTACCGTGCTTGAAGAACAACAGTTAGAGAGTGAGAACATGTAAGAACTCATCAAGGAAGGGGCTCAGATTTGAAATAGGGTCTCAACAAGAGATCATGCCTCAAGGAAGGCTACAACGACAATGGGGACTACAGCAACAATCTCCGTTTCTCTTTCTCTACCTAGTAATAGGAATAAAAAAAGAGTCAAAGTCCTCTTTAGTGTGCATTAAAGTTTTCTCTCGTCCCATGTTCAATGTCGAGTCTTATTATCAAATAAAAGTCGTTCTTGTCCTCATACACTCTTCTAAGTTGTTCAATTAATTCTTGGCAACATGATGAAAAAATGTCTAAACAAGTTTTGGAATGAAGGCCATCGCTTGAACGCCTAGGGGCTAAACATCAACGACGGTATCAACAACGACGAAATCAAGACAAAGAAAGGTGGAGCAACGATCATGAAGCAAATTTTTCAAAAAAAAAAAAAAAAGCTCGCTAGGTTGAAATCCTCAAATCAACCTAGGCAAAAGTTAGAGCACAAAAAAAAATAAAAAAAATCCCCCTTCATTCAAAGAAGTTCACAACAACAACATCATTCCACCAAACGAAGCAACATCGACAATAATCACGACGAAGCAACAATTCATCACGGCGAATGGAAAATCCACAAGAACTACGGTGACCTGAGCCTCTACACTGGAGGAACATAGGCAACCTTCGGGTCCGGTCTCATGCAAGAAAGAAGATATGTTTAGCCCTACCACGTTATGGTGATCGGTCTTCATCTCAAACTTGTCAAGACATCTTTGTACGATTCATTTGCCAATGAATTAATCACCTCAAGATTGAACAACTTTCCTAGATTTGGAATCACTTTCCGTTCCTTGTCGAGTCTAGGGCTTCTATTGTTTCTGCATACTCCCAATTTCTTGCAATCAAACTGGGGCTTTCTTTCTCTTCTCTCTTAATGACTTACTTGCCTTCGTGAGTCATTCAAAAAATATACATACATGAAGTCACTACTAGGGACACTTCCCTAGTCGAGTCAATGTCACTCATCTTTAGTGACAAGTGGTCTTCACCGCAAAATCACATGTCTTATCTCCTCAGCCAGAGTCAATGCACACTTCCTCATTAATTGAGTAAAAAAAAGACGCAAAAAAGATGCCCGCTTGATTGAAAACCCGAAAGGGTGGTCTAGGCAAAAAACAGGGTGCGTCATAAAAAAAATGAGAGAGTGAGAGAGAGAAGGGAAAGAGAAATGGAGATCTCCGGCCTTTAAGGAATGCAACTGCACAAGTTCTACATTGGGTCTCCTCAGCAAGTCAATTCCCCACCGAGTCAACTTTGGGATTGTAAAAGGCTCGACAAGATATGGCACCATCAAAGGTTGTCTTGGGTTATTGGCATCATTCTTCAGCAGTGTGCATTTTTGGGTTCATGAAAAAAAGGCCCGTGGTAACCAAGACCCATCCGAGAACGAGCCCATCATAAAAGGGAACGAGGTTGCACAAATAATCCCTAGCTAGTTAATTGGCTTGGGCAGCAAATAGCAACAACATGTGGCTCAGTTTTCCAAGCTTCTTCAAGTATGTGCCTCTAAAGTACGCCGAAAGGCTCCCGAGAAATGGAGTAGCTCTTGCCATGTCCTCTCATGTTTATTCCCTCGCACGAGGATGAGTCATTCTTGCTTTGCTCAATAAATGATGATGCCCTAGGGGCTATGTGACTCAAGAACAAGGGCTTCTTTTGCCTCATTTGACAATCAATAAGCCCTAGGGGCTATGCTTGAGAAAGATGTGTGAGACTATCCTCAAAGTCTCTCAAAAGGGATGTCAAAAAACCCTCTTGTCATGTGTGCCCGTACTCGTTCCCCCAATCAAGGATGGACCTTTCTCGCAATCAATGATGGCACTCTAGGGGCTACGGTCAAGTCTTAAAGGCTCCCTCGGCAAGAAGCAATTCACTTCAATGTCCCCAGCAACATTTGAAGCTTTATACCGAAAGGTCTCAAGGGGCTTCGCAATCTACAATCTTTTGGGCTACGGCATTACAGTGATACAAGCAAAGGGCAATATTGGGGCTTCGCAATTAACAAGCTTTTGGGCAATGGTACCCGAGCAATGCAATTTGGGAGTAGTCTTATGGATCCATGGAAGGGATCAAACTTCAATGGTCTCTCAACACTTACAGTCAAAAGGCCTCTAGGTTTTAAATGAAGGCTCCGATGATATGAATGAATTTAATGATTCTTGTTAGAACTCACAGGGAGATTCTGAAGGAAGTCTTAGAGAAAAGGAAAAGATTCAATATGCTAGACTCACCCGGCTGAGTTATAGAGGGCAATGCCAATATGTTAACTTTATAAGCAGAGTTACGGCCAATCCCAATGTTTCTGCAATACAGCACCCCCTTCTCCAAGATCAAAAGCACAGGTTGCATCCGAAGATCCGCCGTCGGTTCAACTCAAGAAGACTCGAGCAAACATACCGTTCGAGACTTTACCACACCAAGACCTTAACATCTGCAACAACATCACCATCTCCCACGAGAAGTCTCCCGAAGACCGTACTACAACATGGACCTTCCTCCATTTGGGTATCAACCATAAAAAGGGCCATCCATCTTCAAGCAAGAGAAAGAAGGAGATCGCCTTCAAGAGTTCTTCCCAATAGCGCCATCCGCTCCCAACATAATGCTAAGCCGATTTCAAGAAAATTTGAGGCTTCACAAAGGCCTCCACATCTTGCCATCTACAAACTTGATAAGCCCATGACATTTGGGGCTTAACAATCTCTCAAAGCTTGGTATCAATGATCTTCTCTTGGGGCTTGCCCACGTCAACAACAAAAGACAGTTTATTTGAATGGGCTAAGAGTTGATTCATCTTGGGGCTTCATAAGCCACTCAAAGTTCAGCATTCTAGGGGATTTACAATCAGCAACCCCTTGGCATCTCGGCATCAATAGTCTCTTTTGAAGCCCCATAAACAACAAATCTCTTGGGGCTAGACATCAATTTTCGTCGGACACCGCGGTGACAACATTCAAGCGAGGCAATCCGGACTTCGATTGAACATGACTTGATCTTGGGTTGGCTTTACAAACACACAATGGTTAAAATGGTTCACCCACGAACTAAAAAAAAAAGAATCTTTTTTCTCACATGTGTGCATATTCTTTCCCTTCTAATCTTAAAAAAAAAAAAAAAAGATTTTTCTTTTCCTTTTTCTCCTTTTATGTGCAAAAGTATGTGCTCTACTTTCCTTTGCTCCTAGTTTCTCCTCCAGCATTCTCTATCATCCTTGAACTACGCTGGTATGATTCTTTCCAAGGGATACGTAGGCAGCCTTTTGGCACGACCAACCCATCATCTGGAATACTGTCCCACCGACACTCCATCAAAACATCATTAAAGGCAAGAACAATTCGTCATCACCAACATCATCATTCTCTATCCAAAGCATGGACATTCTTCATCAAAAGCATCAACATCCTTCAGCAATCCATCTCCAATCAAGTGGCAATGGTAAGTGAAGGTATGAATACATCTGAGGCTTTCCTCAAATCACACCGCACACAAAATCACTTTCTCCATTCTTATAAAAATTCCGTCTCATGCAAAACTGTCTTCAAATCACATCACACCACAAGCACAATTTCTCTCATAACTGCCATTTCATATCTCATACATTGCACAAGCACATCTACCTGCAAAGCACACACTTAACAGGTACCACCACAAGGTCAACAGCATCTGCAACTCAAGGCACTTCATCCCCAGCAGAAAGTGATCCGCCGTCAACTACGCCTGCATCCCACAGAGTCAAACAATTACAGTTCAATGACAACAACTAGGTCCATAGTGAGCCGCAAAATCACCACCTTTCCATCAAGCAACACAACAATATCACATATAGGCAGACAGAGCCTCGGTTCCCACCATCCACAAACGGATCCCGCATTTGCAAACGGATCCCGCATTCAGCAAACGGATCCCGCATCAGCAAACAGATCCCGCATTCAGCAAACTGATCCCGCATCAGCAAACGGATCCCGCATTCAGCAAACGGATCCCGCATCAGCAAACGGATCCCACAATCAGCAAACGGATCCCGCACCAGCAAACGGATCCCGCCATCAACAAACGGATCCCGCATCAGCAAACGGATCCCACTTCAGCAAACGGATCCCGCTTCAGCAAACGGATCCCGCTTCAGCAAGCGGATCCCGCATCAGCAAACGGATCCCGCTTCAGCAAACGGATCCCGCTTCAGCAAACGGATCCCGCATCAGCAAACGGATCCCGCATTTAGCAAACGGATCCCGCTTCAGCAAAGCGGATCCCACCATATCCTTTTATATCAATAAAGCCGCTCACACATGGAGCATACCCCTATCCTTCGCAAATTTCAAAT
Organism: Campanula takesimana; assembly: GCA_026119855.1. Taxonomy (NCBI): domain Eukaryota; kingdom Viridiplantae; phylum Streptophyta; class Magnoliopsida; order Asterales; family Campanulaceae; genus Campanula; species Campanula takesimana. Next base: position 147,498 of record JAOWBW010001073.1, on the reverse strand, counting down.
TCATGTTTTATCGAGTCTTTGTTTTCTCTTGTTGATGTCCTCGGCGGTTGTCTTTCTTTCGTCGACGCGTTTTGCTTTGCAATCCACGTCGCCGAGGGGCTCTATAGACACCCCGCCTTGGACCTCTCACCCCGATTGCATACATAGTATTTTTATTTAACTTTTTTTTGTTAATTTCTGCTACTTCAGTTAAGTTCCTAACTGATTCCGTTAGTTTCGGACTAAACTGCATAACAGAATTAACTTTAGAGTCATTTCTGTCATTTTGTCTTTTCCACCCGCGGGCGCTTCCGACACTGTTTGTGGGCTGCGCGCGCGTCTCGTCCCTAAAGCGGGACTCGCGCGCCTCCCATTATGGCAGTAACGGATTGCACCTTATTTCCCTCTCTTTTCTTATTTACAACATCTCTTCTTGATCACAAAAGAGCCTCTTTTTACCTCCACATTCATCCCCCCTAGTTTTATAACCTTCAATCCCATTATTCTAGCCATTTCTTAAAAACAAAATATTTCTTTTTATTATTATTTGATTTTCTTTTATTTATTTATTTCATTTATTATTTTATTTATCTTATTTTCTATTGGTCAATTCCATCTCACATTGATTGATCATTTTCCCTTCAACCTTTCCCTCTCTTTTCTACCTATAAAAACCTCTCATTTCTACCTTAGAAAAGGACCTCAACTTTAATTCAAAAAATACACTATACACAAATTCTCCCAACAAGAGTTCTTAACAACAAGACTCTACACAAATTGTTCTACAACAATTTCCCTACAACAACACCATTTTCAAATCCAATTTTGGAGTCCTCTTTCTTAAGGTACTTTATTCTTCTTCTCTCATTTTACATGTCTTAGTAATGTATGCAATCTCCATCAATTGGGACATGACCAAATGACCACTTTACTACATTAAAGTTGGTTAAGGTTATCTCCGTACATTTTAATCTCTACTTTAATTTATAATTCTTTTCTTAATATAATTGTTAGAATAGTTTGACATGTAATCTTTACCATTAAATAAATAAAACAATTCTCTTTTATTTCCTTTTAATTTTCCCCTTTCTTTCCATTGTAATTGTTAGCACTTCTTACATAAATAATTGAAGGACATTTAGCATTAGAACACCAAAAGTAGCAAGACCCGCGTAAGCGGGGCCGAGTGGGTGTTTAAGTACTTCCTACTCCATCACCTAACCCCCGAACCCCTCATCTCAATAATCTTTGGTTTCGTAATCAATAAAAAAAAGCTATTTTCTTAGGTTTTCTCGCGTTCCTCTAAAACGTGGGTGGCGACTCTTAAAATCAATTAGACATCCTAGGTAATTCACGCGCTCTAGCCAAGCCGTGGTTCCCAAGGGTATCTACACGCACACACACTCTAAGTATTTTGGCTCAAAGTGAGTGAAAGATGAAACTAAGGCAAATGTGAAACAAACAGAACACAACACAATTCAATCAAATCAATCTATAATAATTTAACAAGCAAATAGTGAGATAAGATATAAACTTGAAAGTAGATGACAAGAAATAAATACGTGCTATTTGGAGAGGTTTGAGCGGGAAATGATCTACGCCCTCTACCAAGATGGTTAGTCTTGGATTTCTAATGGAGATCTTATAATATGAGTGAGTATTACAAATTACTATAAGTGTTGGTGCCCTAGGCACGTTTGTTTAACGTTGTATGTGTTATCATTATATTCATATTAATGAAGAGATATTTAGGTTATTATTAATGCTCATGTTTGCTTATAATAATCTCCGTCCCTAGAGCTTGTTAAGCACTATTATAAAGGCTAAATGGTCATGGGATGATCATGTTAGATTTATGGGTACTTGTTTGGAACAAGGTACTGGACATGACCCGCTGTATGAGATTTATGTCATGGTCAATGTCATATATAAATCTCATATTAGTTATGTCATTTGAATCCTTAGACATGAAGTTATTATAGTCTTCCACTTGATGAAGATTATGTTTGACATATTCAAACGTTATCCTTAAACAGGTAGCTATAAAGGGTATGATTGGCATAATCGGATTCACGTAGGGAAGAATAATAAGCTAAATGGTTTTGTCTCTCTTCGGAGAGATGTCAAGCTTGGGCCCCTCGAAGGAATGATGTTGATGAAATGTTTGGCCAAACTCAAATGGATTGATTGGATCAATGTCGTTTGGATTATCAACATATTCGGGATCGAGAAAAGTATTGAACAAAACAAGTTGACTTATTGACCATGACTTGTGTTCAAAGACATCGTGGACAAAGGTATTGTGACATATTCTAAAGGAATGCGAACTTGTATCTAGTTATACTATTTGGGTGGGTATGACGGTTTACTAGAACCTAATCATATCTTATGGTTTCATGTTTGAACCCATTGCCAACTTAGTATAATCCTAGAGGGTCACACACGAGAGAACGAATCTTAAAAAAGGACTAAAATGGAAAATATGGCCTTCTGAACCATGTTGTGAGACCGTACAAACTGGGCTGGGCGGCCGCACAGTTTTTGGGCGACCGCAGAGTTAGTTTTGGGCGGCCGCACAACCATGTCGAGACAGATTTCCTAATTTGATTTGGAAAAGAATTTTGGACGGGTTTAAACACAAGTTTCCTATTTGGAATAGGTCTTACTTGTATATAACACCAAAATTCGGCCAGAACCTGTACCAAGCTTTTGTGAAAGTCTCCAAAGGGTTTGAGAGAGTTTTATTTTGTTCTAAGACATCCTAGATTGAAGAACAAAATAATACACAAATAAAATTCCATATAGTTCATATTAATTGTGAAAACGTGTTTCACAATTTTGGTCAAGCAACCAAGATCAAGTGTTCTTGATATTCGTTCAAGGTGTGGATACCGCTATAGGGTGAAGCTCATCATCTTCAAAGTTCGTGTTCTTACTTTTCTGATTAAAGCTTCAAGTTCTCCACCAAGATAAAAGACCAAATTCAAAGTCATCAAGGATTAGTTTTTCTAGTATTCATATTGTTGTATTTGATCTAATCATATGAACGGATCTATGGCTTTGGGTTTCATAAAATTTTAAATGCTTAAGTCCGCTGCGCATGTTACACCGAAACCCAACAGTTGTATCAGAGCCCCGTTCATGTTGATTATTTCAATACTTAGATCATGTTGTGTGTATATAAATTGTTTGTATGCCTAGCATGATATGAATATTGGATTATATGATGTTTTTGTGTTATATGATTCTATGTGGTTTATTGTATTACAACTTAATCGTACTAAAAATTATGTTGGATTCTGAATTGTTTGATTATTAATATTTGATTGGATCAAAGTTTTAATAATCGGGGGAAAACAATTTTGAGACAAATTTTCGAACTCTAAAAATCATTCTGATGCTACTGTGCGACCGCACAGAAAACCGTGGGCGGCTGCACATGTTTGGAAGACCGCACAGTCTTTCTTGGGCGGCCGCACAGTGATGGTCTGAAGATGGAATTTTGAGGTAGGTCCGACCGGACCAAAGTAAGGACCCGGCCGGACCTTCTGGTCTGGGCTGGGGTTCTTTTTGGGTCGCGGGGTGGATTTAGTTGGTTTGAATTCCTATTTGTTTTAGTCGTTTGATTCTGAGATTGATTCAAGGTTTGGATGGCTAATCTACGTTCATCGAGATTGTGTTTCCCAAACTTGATTGCAATCAAAGTTTCAAAGATAAAACGAAGTTAGAATTATGAAGAGTTCATAATTGCTAAAATTGAGAAACAAAGTTCTTGATTCAATGATTGGAGATCCATGTGGAATTGTGGATGCAATTGGCCTACGTTTATCGAGACCATCTATTGCTTAGTTTCGGCCACATGGACTACTTTCTTGGTTTCTTGAATTAGTGCGGAATTGTGGATGCCTTATGGCTTAGTTTCGGCCGCACTTATTGTTGTCTTGATTTGGAGATGATAACCAAAGTTCAAATAGTCTCATCCTCATAATTATAGAGAAACTAATGACACATAAATATAATGCTTAAATTAATGGAGATTAATTTAGTGGCTAAACTTGATGCGTAACATGTTTATATTATATGCTCATAAATGTGTTGTATGATATATGTGATGAACCTTCAAAGAAAGTTTTAAGTCCTTCTGCCATGCCATGATTAAAACGCTTGTTTATACATGGGTAATTTTGTGTGGGCTCGCCAAAGCGAGGTGCATTGATTTTATTCATGTATGAGCAAGATGAGTGAATAAGAGTTTCCTATGCGTTTAAAATGGTTGGACTTAATTAAGCGTCAAAACAGTTTTGGGCTTAAGGTAAAGATGAGATTTAACATGGTTTTTGAAATTGGATTTCTTAAAGAATCTCATGAAAAGAACTGAGAGTCATATGAGATATGATTGACAAGAGTTGTCTACCTAATTAATTTGATTTTAAGCGGTGCGCCAAAGCGTACTTAAAATTAAATTAAAGCGGATCTTAACCCATTTAAATTATACTATACATTGGATGTATAAAGAAGGTTGTATAATTTAGTGGGAGTATTTTTGGAAAATACATTATTTATCTCTTTAATGAGATTGGTACTTGTAAAATTTTGGAAATTTTGCATAAGTTGTAGATAATGACAACTTAAAATCGTTGCGATCAATCCTTGATAAGGATAAGCTTCAAGAGAATGGTACAAACTTCATGGATTGGATCCTGAGCCTAAGAATCGTTCTAAGGTAAGAAGATGGGTTGTAAATTCTTGATGGGCCTATTCCTAAAGAACCCAATGCCGGAATAGACAATCACAAGAATCATGAGTATGATTCTGGGAATGTGAGCTGTCTCATACTCGCGATTATGTGCTCAAAACTCCAACAAAGTTTTGAACTTGTGGAAGCTTATTAGATAAGCGTGGAGTTGAGTTACATGTTTCAAAGAGCAATCTAAGCAAGAGAGGTATTAAACCATTGTTGCATTCACTTCTTGAAAATGGAGTAAAGGGCAACAAGTGGAACCACACATGCTTAAGATAAAAGGCTACGTAGAGCATCTTGAGAAACTTGGCAGTCCAATTGAATTGGAGCTAGCCATGGATCTTATTCTTAATTCACTGCTAAAGAGTTATAATCACAAATCACTTTGTGATGAACTATAACTTGTATGGAATGGATAAGAATCTCTCCAAGTTGTATGATATGCTGAAAACTGCGGAGATGAAGATGATGGAGAAAGGTTCTCCAGTGCTCATGGTTCATGATAGGAAAAGGGCCAAGTGCCAAAGAAAGGTAAGACAAGCGTTGTCAAACCTAAAGGAAATAATTATGGCTAAATAAAATAATAACTCTTATTGATGCAATTTGGTAAAATGGCAATTGGATTGACCATTTAGAATTGTAGTCAAAAAGTTTGGACGATCAATAAAAGAGAATGGTAGTGGGACTACCACTCAGAATATTTATGTTATAAATCAATCTTTCTAAATTTAATTATTGGGTATTGGATACCGGATGTGAATCCCACATTTGTAAAATGTGCAATAATTAGTAAATTGAAAGACTACTTATAGTAAAGGTTGATCTATGAATGGTAATGATGCAAGAGTTGCAACATTGTTCATAGAACACTTGTAAAGTGACTTTACTAATATAGTAGGAAATATTATTTTGTTATAAGATAATGAAGGATATTCATTTCTTATTTGGAATAAGAAAGGTGCTTTATTTATTATGATTTACTTCATTGTGTTATCATATAAATAAATCTTATATCCTAAATCTTGAAGAACAAAGTAATAAAGGCTATAACATAAATAATTGAAATTCTTTATGCATTATTGTTTTGATCAAATAAATGAGAAATGCATATCTAAAATTCCATGGGATGGAGTTTTAAGTCATATGATTTAGAATCACATGATTTATGCAAATCTCATTTACTTGGACCAAGACATCTTTTACTATGAATAGTAAAAAGCTAATATCTTACTTAACCTAATACATTTTGATGTATCTGGTGCATTATGTAGCAATGTTAAAAGAAAAGTTTGGTTATACTTGGTAAAACAATTCAAAGATTCTGACTCGATCGTGATGATGAATAATTGAACCAAGGTTTTAATAGTTATCATTAAGGTTGTGAAATAATTTCACAATAAACTCCACTAAGAATACCATTTGGAATGATGTGTCTACATGGAGGCATTGAACCTTATTGGATATGGTTCATAAGATGATAAAATCAAAATTGATCTTCCATTATTTGTTTTGGGGTTATGTATTACAAACCGCTATAATTACACTAATTTGAGTTCCATCAAAGGAGGTTAAAAGGTGAAAGAAAACCGGGTTTGTCTTTCATAATGATTTAAGATGGTGAGACTTTTTGGAAATGAGCTGTCTGGGACACACTCACATTTAAATCTAACAAATATATTTTCATGGGATATCCTAAGGAAAGTTGAGGATAATGTTTTACTCATAAGAAAGAAATGGTTTGTTACTTATGATGGTACTTTTCTTGATAAGTCATTTATCTCTAAAAGAATCAGTGGGAGTAAAATATATCTCGAATGGTTCGAGACCTAGAAAATGTAATTTGACCTAAGATGGAAATTGAACAAGTTTTCACAAGGAGTCGTGAAAAGTCCGTTCAAGTTATACAAAGTACTTGTGTACATGATAGGATACAATCTATAACAAGAAATATTGGATATTTCAAAATAGAATGTATTGAGGTAAAGTTCATTGAAAGATGACACGTTTGCCACCTATCGAAGGTACAATGTCCGCTCCACAGTTAGATTAATGACTTGGAGTCATAAAGTCTAAAAGGCAATCCATGTGAAATAATCAAGTTTGGAACTTGATCATTCTAACCTAAGGTGTAAAAACCAAAGGAGAGGAATGAGTTTTCTTGGAGAAAACTTACATGGGTAGCGAGAAACTTACTAGAATTCTCATAGTCACATGTTCATATTTGGAATACGAAATTTGACAAAATGATGTCAAAACAAGCGTTCCTCAACGGGAACTAACTTAAGGATGTATTGGATACAACCTAAAGGTTTTGACAGTCAAAGAAAATTCTAATAAATTATGTAAGTTGCAGAAATCCATTGGATGGATTAAAGCAAGCTTATGGGAGTTGGAATCTCCATTTTGATAAATCAAAATGGTTTTGTTTTATCAAGAACGAAGATGAACCTTGTATATACATGAAGATTAGTGGGAGCATAGTGCTATTCCTTATTTAAATATGTGGATGAAGTATTTCTCATTGGAAACGACATTCCTACACGTCAGTCTGTAAAGACTTTTTTTGGAAAGTGCTTCGCAATGAAAGATATGGATGAAACCGCATATTTCCTTGGCATCAAGGAAGCTAATTGGTTTAAAGCCAAAGTACATACATTGATAAAGTCATTAGAAGATTCTGCAACAAAAATTCTAAGAGAGGACTGTTGACAATAATACATGGAGTTTCTCTAAGCAAGACTCAAAGTCCTAAGACAAAAGATGAGCATGAGAAAATGAGTGAGATGCCATTTGCTTCGGCAATTGGATCCACCATCCCATGATAAGTACTAAGCCGGATATATCTAAATGCTTGGAGCATGACGAGTAGATATCAATCCGACACCGTGAGATTCACTGGGTGGCTGTAAAAGCGATTCTTAAGAACTTTAGAAGGACTAAAGATTCGTTTATGATCTGTGGAGGTATGGAAGATGATCTCGGATACATGCTTCCAAACCGACAAAGATAATAGAAAATCGCAATCGGATTTTGTGCATGTGTCGAATAGTGGAGCTGTAAGTTGGAATGGTTCCAAGCAAAGTACATTCACTAATTCTACAACTAAATCTAAGTATATTGCCGCATTGGATGCTGCAAAGGAAGTGGTTTGGATTAAGAATTTCATTGTTGAACTTGAGATGGTTCCTAGAATTGCTAATCCAATAGACCTTATTAGTAATAATAGTGGTGCTATTGATCAAGCAAGGGAACCAAGAGCACATCCTAAATCCAAACACATACTTAGGCATTTTCATATCGTTCGAGAAATCGTTGATAAGAGAGACATAATTATATGCAAAGTACCAACTAAAGATAACGTTGCGGACACGCTAGCAAAGGGACTTCCACAAGATAAACATGATGGTCATGTTAGGTCCATGGGTATTGGATACCTAGAGATTGAGCCTAGGGCAAGTGGGAGATTGTTGGTGTTGGTGCCCTAGGCACGTTTGTTAAACGTTGTATGTGTTATCATTATATTCATATTAATGAAGAGATATTTAGGTTATTATTAATGGTCATGTTTGCTTATAATAATATCCGTCCCTAGAGCTTGTTAAGCACTAGTATAAAGACTAAATGATCATGGGATGATCATGTTAGATTTATGGGTACTTGTTTGGAACAAGGTACTTGACATGACCCGCGGTATGAGATTTATGTCATGGTCAATGTCATATATAAATCTCATATTAGTTATGCCATTTGAATCCTTAGACATGAAGTTATTATAGTCTTCCACTTGATGAAGATTATGTTTGACATATTCAAACATTACCCTTAAACAGGTAGCTATAAAAGGTATGATTGGCATAATCGGATTCACGTAAGGAAGAATAATAAGCTAAATGGACTTGTCCCTTTTCGGAGAGATGTCAAGCTTGGGCCCCTCGAAGGAATGATGTTGATGAAATGTTTGGCCAAACTCAAATGGATTGATTTGATAAATGTCATTTTGATTATCAACATATTCGGGATCGAGAAAAGTATTGAACAAAACAAGTTGACTTATTGACCATGACTTGTGTTCAAAGACATCGTGGACAAAGGGATTGTGACATATTCTAAAGGAATGCGAACTTGTATCTAGTTATACTATTTAGGTAGGTATGACGGTTTTCTAGAACCTAATCATATCTTATGGTTTCATGTTTGAACCCATTGCCAACTTAGTATAATCCTAGAGGGTCCACACAGAGAACGAATCTTAAAAAAAGGACTAAAATGGAAAATATGGCCTTCTGAACCATGTTGTGCGACCGCACAAACTTGGCTGGGCGGCCGCACAGTTTTTGGGCGACCGCACAGCTAGTTTTGGGTGGCCGCACAAGCATGTCGGGACAGGTTTCCTAATTTGATTTGGAAAAGAATTTTGGACGGGTTTAAGCACAAGTTTCCTATTTGGAATAGGTCTTACTTGTATATAAACACCAAAATTCGGTCAGAACTTGTACCAAGCTTTTGTGAAAGTCTCCAAAGGGTTTGAGAGAGTTTTATTTTGCTCTAAGACATCCTAGATTGAAGAACAAAATAATACACAAAAAAAATTCCATATAGTTCATATTAATTGTGAAAATGTCGCAACCCCAACCCCGCGGGCCCGGAGTACGCGAGCTGGACGTCGACTTAAAACCAAAACTCTAAATATAGAAGTTAAAAATTTCATTTTATACCCAAAAGATTTTAACACAAGGTTTTACAAATCCAAGTTTAAATCAACGAAGTACATCTAACATAAGCTCCACAGCTTATGCCCAAAAGAATAAAATATATAATTCTTAATGACGTCAATAATGGTAAAACTATCCCCAAAGGATTATACATTTAAATAATGTATACCGATCCATAACAACCTGCCCCAAAATCTCAAACCTCTCGACGTCCTCCTCGATCCGCGAATCCTAATCCTTTTCCTCCTGGGGGGGTTAAGGAAAAACAAAGATGGAAATAAACGGGGTGAGATAAAATCTCAGTAAGTTACTAATGCAACTACATGACATGCTAATATGCAATGACCAATAGCAATTAACATAAGACAGATAGCAGCGGAATAATAAGTGACATGCTGTCGAACAGTAACATCCAATAACCAATCATATAAGTAAACATATAACAACAAATGAGAGGCTCCCTATCGCCAACCGTCCCATACCGGTTGGAAATAACGACCAGCTCATCATGCAACACATAAAGCTGAAATAAACACTCATGAGTGGATACATAGCCAAGGTTTCACCCAACTGAAAGAACCAAATAAAGTGTCGCTGCGCAGCTTCAATACTCAACCAAATCAACATCTTCATAATAGCATGAAAGCTGAAGAGAAATCCCCCGGTCAGAAGCGACCAATCAACCCATCAATCAAACAAACCATCTTCATAGTAGCATAAAAGCTGAAGAGAAACCCGGTACCGGAACCAATAACCAAATGAAGTGTCACAAAGGACGGGAGACATGCCACAAAGTCATGCTCCAAGTAAAGCTAAAATGCACACAAAGGAGCTAGCTCTTCTCACATCCAAGGCCAATCTGGAGGAGGGTAATTATGGGGCAAAACAATGGTCAACATCACAATGGACTTGGCTGTGCCATCATAATGTTTCGCATCGCCCAAACACACACAAAATACCAGCTGGACATTCAAGTAAAGGCTAAGTAATAAAATACTAGCACAATAAACAACCATTGATTCCAAAGTAGGGAATCATACCAATTAATCACCATAAAAGATGCAAACGATTATTCAAGAAGAGTTCAACAACAATAGGACAAGGAGTTTCTCATAAAAGAGTCCAACAACATTGACCATTAAAACATAATGATTCCAAGACAAGGCACGTACCAAATACATCCTAAATATGATACTCACAAGTTAATCATAAAGAGCACAACCCAACGGTCGCTCGCAAATGGCACAATGACTAATACCAAAATGACCCTAAACATTTACTCATAAACATATACTAGGACTATGAACTCAACCATCTCATCACACCTGGAATTCCAAAGTAGGAAATCAGAATGAATACACCTTAAGGTTAATCAAACCGTAAGTACCCAATTGCCAATTCACGCTTTACCTCCGTCCATAACGAACCAATTCTAAACACCCCAAACGAATCCAAAGGTTACCCTTATTAGAACATGATCATGACCGGATTAAATCCTACACTTTGGTGTTCAATAACCACCCTCTAGGTACTATAGGACATCGCCTAAAACCTAGACCAAGTCTTACTCGAAAATCATTCGATTGGAACAATCACGAATACATCATAAGATGCCCAAACATTCCCAAACAATACTTGATCAAATTACATAACTCTATTGTTCACAAAGGAACCAATTTTAATTACTAAAGTGTTCCACGGTGTTATCTTAAGTTAATTAGAAGAAATAAACCTAAACTAGATAAGCCTTAAGTCTTAAACCAAGCAAAAGGGCAAAATCCTGGAACAGGGGCGGGCGGGCGCCTGGCATGGGGCAGGCGGGCGCCTGAATGACCAGAAGGTCTGGCCATTAGAAAAGGACATGTAGGCGGGCGCCTGGAGGGGGGTCGGGCGCGCGCTTGGTCTACGGGCTGGGAGGAATTCCCAGCTGGGTTTAAGGCCAAATCCACCATTTTCAACCAAATTTCTTACCCAAATCGAAATGTCCCAAATTCTACTCTTAGCACAAGTTCAAAACTGAACCCAAACAACAACTAAGCTTAAGGGAAAACACAAACAACATCCTTTATCAACCTCAAACCAAGATTTACCCAATTTTCATAAAAATCACCATTTTTGGCCAAAACCTCAAATAAATTCCAAATCAATTCCAAACTCAACCAAACTTCAAATATAACAAATAAAGCATTGTAGAAACATGTTATGAGCATTTTAGCATAAAAATAGGGGAAAAGTAACTTACCCGGATTTCTCAAAGTTGCCGGAACTCGAATATTTTTAGCTCTTTACGATCCTATCGACGATCTAAACAAGTTTCACGTTTTAAGAAATGAGAAATAACAAGAGGAAGATGAAGAAAATGAAGAGAGAAGTGAGAGAGAAAAACTTACCCACAACATGGAGAGAGAGAGAGATTTTGCTGGGAGATGAAGAGAGTGAGGGAGAAGATGAGTAGGGAGGGAGTAGTTAAAATGATTTAAAGAACTTACACTTAGGCCCTCTCCTCTTCACTACACACAAAACTTACACTCCCTACTTACAATTAAGACCCAATAAAGTGCTAGGCATGAATTATTATAACTCATAAAATTATTAGTTAAGTAATAATTTAAATACATAATTAAGCAAATAAATAAATAATAATTATTTATCACCAATAAAATAGAGCCTAGATTTCGGGTCGTGACATTCACTCCTCCTTAAAGAAAATTCGACCCGAATTTTAACGAGACTTACCCGAAAGACCAAATAGCTACGGATACGATAGTTCCTCCATTTCTCAAATTCCTCAATTGTCCAATCTAACCCACTACAAGGTAACCTTAAATAATGCTCACGATAACACCACCTCTCGAACCGAATCATTCCATCATTATCTTCATTACTAATCAAAATTCATACTCAAAATCGAAGAATCCGAATTATTTCCACGCATAATTCTCGAGATATCTCAAACTCGCCTTATTCATAACCTTAACTACACCGCAAAGGTACTTCCATTTGTAAATCGCCTACTTAGTGTTATTCCCCAGAATTCAAAACACTACCATCTCGATTTAGTTAGCTTTTAAAATATGAAAGGCTAAAGAAATTTTCCATCCCCATAATATTCACCAAAGGCTATATCTCTAAGGATTCCCATTATAGTGCTCTCGCTCTAGGCAGCACCTTAAACTAAAGGTGTAATGTAACCCAAAATTTTAATACAAAATGTTCACTTAAATCTATGCCATAATATCATCGTCATAACTCTCCAATCCTTGAAAGCCTAAAATAATTACGAATACTCAATAGTCCGAAGATGATCTAAATTTTATCTTCAAGGGATTTCCTCTAGCTCCCTTTTTAGTTAATAACCTGTGCTCATATACCCAAGGAAATCAACAAATCTCAAATCCTCAATAGCTAACCCAAGTTAGTCTTTCACGCATACCTTTATTAACCTAATGATACTTAGGCTCAATATTTCTACCATCATAATAAACCAATTAGCTAGCAACGTTCCAACTGACCCAATACCAAATCATGATATTCCTTAATTATGCCCCAGTATTGATACTCCACTTCCTTCACATACCCTTGATCCATTTCGGGAAACGCCACCAAGAAGGGATTTAGAACCATAGAACCACTATCTAACCAAAATTTCAAAATGCCTTTAACAAAGATCGAGAAATTAGTACTCTCCCACAATGTACTTAGTCCTTTCTAACTTAACACGCTTACCACCATTAATGATCATAACTCCTACAACAAACTCATCATCCAATACAAATCGTACACCTCTCCATACTAATCCATTCCGATGCATTCACGGAGTTGTACTAAAAGTGACCAAAATTTTCCTCAAGAGATTCTCATTGAATCCTCAACTCCTATAACCCAACCGATACAATATGGATATTGATCTAAATATTAGCATTACAACCTTGTACCACAACAACCCAATTTAACCAAGCTTCTCCTCAAACACTAGGTACTATTTAGAAGAAAATAGAAACCTTACAATGATAATTACACCCAACAATTTGACCGAAGCTAAATACTCGGATTTCAATAAAAAAAAAATTTAGGTATAACTCTTCGCAATGGAACGGTCTCAAATAATTTTAAGAAATCAGGAATGGAGAATATAACCATCTTCCTACAACAATCGACGAAAGCAAGAGTAACATCGAAATCTTGTAATAGCAACATGGCTAATTTAGCAGGTAAGACATAACCATACTTAAGCACATCATAAGCACATAAGACTTCATCAGATACCCTAAACTCCTCCATAGGAGTAGAACACCTACAACACATAAGTCAAAGACTCAGAAGAAATAAATGCAACTAAATGCACAGAAACACATAAATGCGATGATCCTAAAATGCACGCGCTCGCTCTCTCGACGCAATATAATACCTTCTGAAACTGATGAGTCACCCGCTGAGTGCTGATTGATTGCAAACACTCTACCCGAAACCTTGGGCTTCCCCGAAGAATCCCTCTTCTGACCCTGTGGTATTCCAGTTCCTGTCCCCGATGACTGAACTCTAAACCTCGGACAATCTTTAACAAAGTGTCCAACTGACCACACTTCACACATTTTCCCTGCTTCTTCCAACACTTGTCTTCTGAGTGTCCTTTCCTCTGACAGTAGCTGCAGACTGTCCCATTTCGTTTTCTCTGATTAGTACCTTGACTTCCGACCATTGGTTGCCCTTGAAGTTGCCTTCTGAATCGAGTTTGCACTCCAGAATTACCTCTGTTATCCGAACGTTGCTGTTGTGACTTACTCTGCCCTCCTTGCTTACCCGGGTTAACCATCTCAGTCTTCCTTTTGTGTTCCCCAATATCCTGTTCAATCAAGTAGGCTCGATCCACCGCAACCTGATAAGTCTGAATCCGCTGTGCTATAGCTGAGTCCGGATAGATGTCTTCAAACCCCTGATCAATCTCATCGCTTTCTGCTCCTCGGTCCGCACAAGGTATTCACACACCTGGCTAATTCTGTGAACTTAGCTGAGTACTATGCTACTGCATCATGCCTTGCTCCAAGCTGAGGGACTCGATCTCTTTCCGGTTTTGATTCACTAGAGAGATAAAATGATCCTTGAATTTCCTCACGAACCACTCCCAAGGATATGTACAAGAGTCGTATCCCAACTGGTCTTCAGTGCTTTCCACCAATGTCCCGCAGCTCCCGCGAGCTTATAAGCTGAAAACAGAACCCTATCCTCATCGGTGCAACCAAAGACATCGTAGATTTTCTCCATCGATTCTATCCATAGCTCGGCCTTCTTCGCATCAGGCTCACCGTCGTACTCACTTGGTTTCAACTTCAAGAACTGCTCCAACCCATATTGCGGAGGTGCTACATGTTCCTCTCTCGGCCTTTGGTCATGAATTGCTTTCACGGCCACTTCAAACCTGCCCTGAAACACTGCACGGTTTTTCTTCCCGTAGACCATTAAGATTCTGAGTCTCACTAGAAGCTTCACCAATTCTTCTTCTACCCATCACAAATAAATACCTGCATAAAATACTCATCGTTACTCACTCCGAACACAACTACCCTCCTAGGTCATACTAGTCCACCTAGACTTATACTTAGAGCTAAACCATAGCTCTGATACCAACTGTCGCAACCCCAACCCCGCGGCCCGGAGTACGCGAGCTGGACGTCGACTTAAAACCAAAACTCTAAAATATAGAAGTTAAAAATTTCATTTTATACCAAAAGATTTTAACACAAGGTTTTTACAAATCCAAGTTTAAATCAACGAAGTACATCTAACATAAGTTCCACAGCTTTTGCCCAAAAGAATAAATATATAATTCTTAATGACGTCAATAATGGTAAAACTATCCCCAAAGGATTATACATTTATAATGTATACCGATCCATAACAACCTGCCCCAAAATCTCAAACCTCTCGACGCCTCCTCGATCCGCGAATCCTATCCTTTTCCTCCTGGGGGGGTTAAGGAAAAACAAAGATGGAAATAAACGGGGTGAGATAAAATCTCAGTAAGTTACTAATGCAACTACATGACATGCTAATATGCAATGACCATAGCAATTAACATAAGACAGATAGCAGCGGAATAATAAGTGACATGCTGTCGAACAGTAACATCCAATAACCAATCATATAAGTAAACATATAACAACAAATGAGAGGCTCCCTATCGCCAACCGTCCCATACCGGTTGGAAATACGACCAGCTCATCATGCAACACATAAAGCTGAAATAAACACTCATGAGTGGATACATAGCCAAGGTTTCACCCAACTGAAAGAACCAATATAAAGTGTCGCTGCGCAGCTTCAATACTCAACCAAATCAACATCTTCATAATAGCATGAAAGCTGAAGAGAAATCCCCCGGTCAGAAGCGACCAATCAACCCATCAATCAAACAACCATCTTCATATTAGAATAAAAGCTGAAGAGAAACCCGGTACCGGAACCAATAACCAAATGAAGTGTCACAAAGACGAGAGACATGCCACAAAGTCATGCTCCAAGTAAAGCTAAAATGCACACAAGGAGCTAGCTCTTCTCACATCCAAGGCCAATCTGGAGGAGGGTAATTATGGGCAAAACAATGGTCAACATCACAATGGACTTGGCTGTGCCATCCTAATGTTTCGCATCGCCCAACACACACACAATACCAGCTGGACTTTCAAGTAAAGGCTAAGTAATAAAATACTAGCACAATAAACAACCATTTATTCCATGAAGAGCACAACAACGATAAACGAAATTTCTCATAAAGAGCACAACCAACATTGATCATTAAAACAAGATGATTCCAAGACAAGGCACGTATCAAATACATCCTAAATATGATACCCACAAGTAAATCATAAAGAGCACAACCCAAACGGTCGCTCACAAATGGCACAATGACTATTACCAAAATGACCCTAAACATTTACTCATAAAGATATACTAGGACTATGAACTCAACCATCTCATCACACCTGGAATTTCAAAGTAGGAAATCAGAATGAATACACCTTAAGGTTAATCAAACCATAAGTACCCAATCGCCAATTCACGCTTTACCTCCGCCCATAACGAACCAATTCTAAACACCCCAAACGAATCCAAAAGGTTACCCTTATTAGAACATGATCACGACCGGATTAAATCCTACACTTTGGTGTTCAATAACCACCCTCTAGGTACTATAGGACATCGCCTAAAACCTAGACCAAGTCTTACTCGAAAATCATTTCGATTGGAACAATCACGAATACATCATAAGATGCCCAAACATTCCCAAACAATACTTGATCAAATTACATAACTCTATTGTTCACAAAGGAACTAATTTTAATTACTAAAGTGTTCCACGGTGTTATCTTAAGTTAATTAGAAGAAATAAACCTAAACTAGATAAGCCTTAAGTCTTAAACCAAGCAAAAGGGCAAAATCCTGGAACAGGGGGCGGGCGGGCGCCTGGCATGGGGCAGGCGGGCGCCTGAATGACCAGAAGGTCTGGCCATTAGAAAAGGACATGTAGGCGGGCGCCTGGAGGGGGGTCGGGCGCGCGCTTGGTCTACGGGCTGGGAGGAATTCCCAGCTGGGTTTAAGGCCAAATCCACCATTTTCAACCAAATTTCTTACCCAAATCGAAATGTCCCAAATTCTACTCTTAGCACAAGTTCAAAACTGAACCCAAACAACAACTAAGCTTAAGGGAAAACACAAACAACATCCTTTATCAACCTCAAACCAAGATTTACCCAATTTTCATAAAAATCACCATTTTTGGCCAAAAACTCAAATAAATTCCAAATCAATTCCAAACTCAACCAAACTTCAAATATAACAAATAAAGCATTATAGAAACATGTTATGAGCATTTTAACATAAAAATGGGGGGAAGTAACTTACCCAAATTTTCTCAAAGTTGCCGGAACTCGAAATTTCTTGGCTTCCTACGATCCTATCGACGATCTAAACATGATTCATGTTTTAAGAAATGAGAAATAAAGAGAGGAAGATGAAGAAAATGAAGAGAGAAGGAAGAAGATGAAACTTACCCACAATGGAGGAGAGAGAGAGAGAGTGTGCTGGGAGGAGGAAGATGAGTGAGGGAGAAGAGTAGGGAGGTGAGGGAGAAGAGAGGGAGTAGGGGAATTATTTTTAAAAAGTTACATCTAGGCCCCTCCCCTCCTACTAACACAATACTACACTCCCAACTTAACAATTAAGACTCAACAATACCACACTAGCACAAATGACCCAAATAAAATGCTAGGCATGAATTATTATAACACATAAGGTGCACATTTAAATTATTAATTAAATAATAATTTAAATAAAGAAACAAGCAAATAATTAAATAATAATTATTTATTACTAATAAAATAGAGCCTAGATTTCGGGTCGTGACAGCAGGAGAATTCTAATTGTACGGCATACATAAATGCATAAGAGCTTACAAAAAAAAAATGGCAGACTGAGAAGGAAAATCTTCAGCTACTTCCTACCATACCAAATTACACTGCCATAAGCCCAAAGCATAACAGTGTTTGGGGTGAAAAATCTCACAGCACTATATCTACATCCTGGAAATAACGACTTAAGTCTACATGTTGACATCCTGAAGTTACATCTTATATCTTGACTCTACATGTTGACATCTTGAAGTTATATCTTACATCTTGACTCTACATGTTGACTCAACATGTTGACATGTTGACTTTACATCCTGACGTGACATCCTGAGTTGACGAACATACAACATGACATCTTGAGTGGCAGTTTTATTGTTCCTACTTTATAGGGCTGTTATTAATTCACACATGGGATAAATGGAGCACTCAAAGACTAAGTCAAAACGCACATGGGACTTATCAACACACGATCAAAGAAGATATGACCTAATTAAAGACTCAGTCAAACCATTATCAAACGGCAAAGGGATGACCTACAACAAACTGTCCGAGATTAGTAGCCTAGTAGATTAGTTTACGATTTGCTTCCTTAGTATAAATAGGTGACACGTCCATTGTAACGCACACACTCATGTCTGATACTCTCTTTTTCTCTGTATCTTCCACTCATTCATTGTACCTCCACAAAAGCTTAATAAAATTCCATCATTCGAGGTTTTATGCCGGCGAACAAGTTGTTCAAGGGCTTTCCTCGTTAAATCCTTTGTTCATACATCTTGAATTTCAAAGTTCTCGATTCCAATGTACCCTACTCCTTTATATTTGTCCAATTGGAGAAAATTTGCCAAAATAAATTGTTTTGGCCAATTTTCGAATATTGGAAAAATATAAAGGAGTAGGTTCCAATGGAATAAAGAACTTTGAAATTCAAGATGTATGAACAAAGGATTTAACGAGGAAAGCCCTTGAACAACTTGTTCGCTGGCATAAAACCTCGAATGATGGATTTTATTAAGCTTTTATGGAGGTACAATGAATGACCGGAGAATACAGAGAGAAAGAGAGTATGAGACGTGAGTGTAAAGTGTGTTGTGTGTGTTACATAAATCGTGTTAGCTATTTAAACTAAGAAGAATTGGCATAAACTAATCCTCATGGCCTAAGATCTCGGGAAGTTTGTTGCAAGTCTATCCAATGCCGTTGCTGAGAGTCACCCTTTGACTGGGTCTTTTGTTAGGTCACGTTCCTTTTGATTGGGCTCCACGATCTGCGTGATTGTTACCTAAAAAATAGGAGCATTTATACCTGCATAATAAACGTGCATGTATAACCAAGTTGTTAGCATCAAGATGCAGGATGCTAGAACAGGCTGATGGCTTTAAGCAAAAAATAGGATCTGTTAATTGTGTTCAAGTCGTCGGCTCAGGTTGTCACGTCAGGATGTAAAGTCAACATGTAAAAAGTCAACATGTAAAGTCAACATGTAGAGTCAAGATGTAAGATGTAACTTCAGGATGTCAGGATGTAGACTCGAGTCGTTATTTCCAAGATGTAGATAGGGGAGAAGTGAATATATGCAGAGTACCTACTGATGACAATGTCGCGGATCCGCTAACAAAGGGACTTCCACAAGCTAAACAAGATGGTCATGTTAGGTCCATGGGTATTAGAGACATGGGAGATTGGGCCTAGGGCAAGTGGGAGATTGTTGGTGTTGGTGCCTTAGGCACGTTTAATAAACGTTGTAATTGTTATCACCTATTTCATATTAATAAAGAGATGTTTTGCTTATTATTGTTGTTCATGTTTACTTATAATAATCCCCGTCCCTAGTACTTGTTTGGTATTAGTATAAAGGCTAAATGATCATGGATGATCATGTTAGATTTATGGGTACTTATTTAGTACTGGACATGACCCGCTCTATGAGATTTATGTCATGCTCAATGTCATACATACATCTCATATTAGTTGTGTCATTTGAATCCTTAGACATGAAGTTATTATGGTCTTCCACTTGATGATCATTATGTTTGACATATTCAAATGCTACCTTGAACCGGGTAGTTATAAAGGGTATGATTGGCATAATCGGATTCATGTAGGGAAGAATAATAAGCTAAATGGATTTGTCCCTCTACGGAGAGATGTCAAGCTTGGGCCTCTCGTAGGAGTGATGTTGATGAAAATGTTCGGCCGGACTCAAATGAATTGATTGGATCAATGTCGTTTGGATTATCAACATATTCGGAATCGAGAAAGTATTTAACAAAGACAAGTTGACTTGTTAACCATGACTTGTGTTCAATGACATCGTGGACAAAAGGATTATGACATATTCTAAAGGAATGCGAACTTGTAGCTAGTTATACTATTTGGGTAGGTATGACGGTTTGCTAGAACCTAATCATATCTTATGGATTCATGTTTGAACCCATTGCCAACTTAGTATAATTCTAGAGGGTCACACACAATAGAACGAATCCTAAAAGGACTATATTGGAATATAAGGTCGAAGGACCATTAAGGGATTTAAAGAAATAGAAGAAGAAAACTGGAAACAGAGGAGGTCCGGGCGGACCAGTGGAAGGACCCAGGCGGACCTGGCATGGTCTGGTCGGACCACTTGCCATACCCGGCCGGACCAGTCGGTTTCGGGAGGAAACTTCATTAATCCGTTTTTTTGCGGGTTTAGACATAAGTTACCTATTTGGAATAGGTCTAATTTGTATATAAACAGCCCTAATTCATCCCTAATCAGTCTATGTGTTTTTGCAAGCCTCCAAAGAGTTTTTGAGAGTTATTTCTTGTTCTAAGAAATCCCTAGATTGAAGAACAAGATTAAACACAATTATATTCCATATAGTCAAAATACAATTGAGAAAACGTGTTCCTCAATTTTGGTCTAGCAACCAAGATCAAGAAGCTCCTTGATATTCGTTCGTGGTGTGGATACCGCTAGAGGGTGAAACTCATCATATTCAAAGTTCATGTTCAAGCTTTGTGTTCGTGATCAAGTTTCTAAATCTCCACCAAGATCAAAGGTTAAAATTCAAAGGCATCAAGGTTAGTATTCTAGTATTCATATTGTATGTATTTGATATAATCATATGAACGGATCTATGGCTTTGGGTTTCTATTAAAATTTTAAATGCTATTTTCCGCTGCGCATGTTACTTCGAAACCCAACAGTGGTATCAGAGCCCCGTTCGTGTTGATTACTTCAATACTAGATCATGTTGTGCGTATATAAATTGCTTGTTTATGTGCTTAGCATGATATGAATATTGGATTATGATGTTTATGTGTTATTTGAATTTATGTGGTTTATTGTTTTATAAACTTCAATCGCACTATTCAATCGCAATAAAAATTATGTTGGATTTAAAATTGTTTGGGTTATCAATTTCTGATTGTATCAAAGTTTTGATAATCGGGGAAAAACAATTTTGAAACAAATTTTCGAACTTTTAAAATTTTGGTTTTCTAGCAAAGGTCCGACCGGACCAAAGGAAGGACCCGGCCGGACCATCTGGTCTGGGTCGGGCTTCTGGCTTTTGGTTTTGGTCAGATTCAGAATCTGAATTTTTTGAAGGGGTCCGACCGGACCAGTGACAAGACCCGGCCGGACCTGCTGGTCTGGAGCGGGTTTTGGGCAGTTGGTTTGGGTGCGGATCTTGGGGTATGAATTTCCTATTTGTTTTGATCTTGTGATTCTGAGATTGGATCAGAGTTTGGATGGCTAATCTACGTTCATCGAGATTGTGTTTCCCAAGCTTGATCGCATTCAAAGTTTCAAAGATAAAACGAAGTTAGAATTATGAAGAGTTCATAATTGCTAAAATTGAGAAACAAAGTTCATGATTCAAAGATTGGAGATCCATGTGGAATTGTGGATGCAATTGGCCTACGTTCAACGAGACCATCTATTGCTTAGTTTCGGTCACATGGACTACTTTTTTGGTTTCTTGAATTAGTGCGGAATTGTGGATGCCTTATGGCTTAGTTTCGGCCGCACTTCTTGTTGTCTTGATTTGGAGATAATAACCAAAGTTGAAATAGTTTCATCCTCATAATTATAGAGAAACTAATGACACATAAATATTATGCTTAAATTAATTTAGTGACTAAACTTGATGCATAACATGTTTATATTATGTGCTCATAAATGTGTTGTATGCTATATGTATTGAACCTTCATAAAAGTTTTAAGTCCTTTTTGCCATGCCATGATTAAAACACTTCTAAGTACATGGGTGAAATTCATGTGGGCTCGCCTCCGCAAGGTGCATTAATTTTATTCATTTATAAGCAAGATGAGGTTCATTAATTTAATGTGGGTTCGCCTCCGCGAGGTGCATTAAATTGAATGGTTCCTATACGTTTAAAATGGTTGGACTTAATTAGGCGTCAAAACAGTTTTGGGCTTAGGCAAAGATGGCATTTAACATGCTTTTGAAATTGGATTTCTTAAAGAATCTCAGAAAAGAATCTAAGAGTCATATGGGATATGATTGACATGATTATCTACCTAATTAATTTAGTTTTGAGCGGTCCGCCTCCGTGGACTCAAAGTTAAATTAAAGTTGGATCTTAGCCCATTGAAATTATATTATACATTGAATGTATAAGAATGTTATATAATTTAGTGGGAGTATTTTTTGAAAAAATACATTGTTAATTTCTTTAATGAAAATGATACTTATTAAATTTGAATAATTTTTCATAATTGTAGATAATGACTACCAACACTCAATTAATTTCGTTGCGATCGATCCTTGAGAAGGATAAGCTCCAAGAGAATGGTATTAACTTTATGGATTGGATCCGTAGCCTTATAATAGTTCTAAGGAAATAAGATAAGTTGTACATTCTCGATGGGCCACTTCCTGCTGAATCAGAACCTACTGCCCCTAGGGCAGAAAGAGACAGTTACAAGAAACATCGTAATGATTCTAGAGATGTAAGTTGTCTCATGCTTGCCACTATATGCTCAAAACTCCAACAAAGTTTGGAACATTTGGAAGCCTATGAGATAGGCGTGGAGTTAAGAGCCATGTTTCAAGAGCAAGCTAGGCAAGAGAGGTACAAGACCATTGTTGCATTTACTTCTTGCAAAATGAGTGAAGGGCAACAAGTGAGTCCTCACATTCTTAAAATGAAAGGTTATGTAGAGCATCTTGAGAAACTTGGCTATCCAATCCCAATGGAGCTAGCCATGGATCTCATTCTTAATTAATTGCCTAAAAGTTATAATCAGTTTGTGATGAATTATAACATGCATGGAATTGATAAGAATCTCTCCGAGTTGCATGGTATGCTTAAAACTGCGGAGATGAAGATTGTGGAGAAAGGTTCTCCTGTGCTCTTGGTTCATGATGGGAAGAAGGCTAGTGCCAAAGGAAAGGGTAAGAAAGTTGTCAAACCCAAGATAAGCAAGGCAAAGGTTGCCAAGGCTTCTGAGGCAAAACCTGATTCACAAAAGGATGCAATTTGTTTCCATTGCCAAGAAATTGGTCATTGGAAACGTAATTGCAAGGCTTTTAAGGAAGAAAAAAAGAAGAAGAAGAGCAGTGGGACTGGATCGACTTCAGGTATCTATATGATAGATATTCTCCTTTCTACCACTGATTCTTGGGTATTGGATACCGGATGTGGTTCTCACATTTGTTTAAATGTGCAGGGACTAAAGAATATGAGACTACTTAAAGAGGGTGAAGTGGACATACGAGTGGGAAATAGAGCAAGAGTTGCTGCATTAGCTGTAGGAACTTATGAAGTCACTTTACCTTCCGGTTTAATACTTGTTTTGAACAATTTCTATTATGTACCAGATTTAAGTAGAAATATTATTTCAATTTCTTGTTTGGATAATGAAGGTTTTAAGTTTCTTATTGAAAATAAGAAATTTTCTATTTATTTAAATGATGTGCTTTATGGTATTGCAAATTCATTTAATGGCCTTTATGTCTTGGATGTCAAGAATGATGAAAATGTCTATCATATAAATAAGAAATCTAAACCTAATGATGTAAATCATACTTATTTGTGGCATTGCCGTCTTGGTCATATTAATGAGAAGCGTATCTCAAAACTCCATGGGGACGCCTTTTTGGGTTCATATGATCTTGAGTCATATGATACTTGCGAGTCGTGTCTTCTGGAAAAATGACTAAGACACCTTTTACCAAGCTAGGTGAAAGGGCAAGCGACTTATTGGGGTTGATACATTCCGATGTATGCGGACCATTAAGTAGCAATGCTAGGGGAGGATTTCAATACTTTATAACCTTCACTGATGATTATAGTAGATTTGGGTATGTTTACCTAATGAAACATAAAAGTGAAGCATTTGAGATATTTAGAATATTTCAAAATGAAGTAGAAAAAAAACTTGGCAAAAGTATTAAGGCACTTCGATCGGATCGAGGTGGAGAATACTTGAGTCATGAATTTGATGATCATCTAAAGAATTGTGGAATAATTTCACAATTGACTCCACCCAGAACACCACAATGGAATGGTGTGTCTGAGAGGAGGAATCAGACTTTGTTAGACATGGTTCGATCAATGATGAGTCAAGTTGATCTTCCTTTATCCTTTTGGGGTTATGCTCTAGAAACCGCCGCTTTCACACTAAATCGTGTTCCAACTAAATCGGTTCAAAAGACTCCATATGAAATATGGAATGGAAAGAAACCTATTTTGTCTATTTTAAAGATTTGGGGTTGCGAAGTATTTGTCAAAAGACTCATCTCCGACAAGCTTGAACACAAATCCGATAAATGTATTTTCGTGGGATATCCTAAGGAAACTAGAGGATATTACTTTTACAACCGAGAGGACAACAAGGTGTTTGTTGCCCGGACTGGTATCTTTTTAGAGAAAGAGTTTCTCTCCAAAGAAATCAGTGGGAGTAAAATAAATCTTGAAGAAATTCGAGACTCAGAAAATAACATTGAACCAATAGTGGAACAAGAACAAGAACCACAAGGAATTGTGGAACCTGTTCAAAATACACAAGTAACTCGCAGATCTGGTAGGTTACGATCCGAGCCCGAGAGATATGGTTTTCTCGTAACGGATAGTAATGAGGTGGAAATCATTGATAATGATGAACTGACCACCTACCAAGAGGCGATGTCTTCTCCTGATTCGGATAAGTGGCTTGGAGCCATGCAATTTGAATTGCAATCCATGCAAGATAATCAAGTTTGGAACTTGATTGATGCACCCGAAGGTGTAAAAATCATAGGATGCAAATGGGTTTTCAAGAAGAAGACTGACATGGATGGAAAGGTGCATACTTACAAAGCTAGATTTGTAGTGAAAGGTTATAGGCAAGTTCATGGTATTGACTATGATGAAACCTTTTCACCCGTAGCAATGATCAAGTCCATAAGAATTTTGCTTGCCATTGCCGCATATCATGACTATGAAATATGGCAAATGGATGTCAAAACCGCTTTCCTAAATGGAAAACTACAAGAGGATGTGTATATGACACAACCAGAAGGTTTTAAACAAGATTCTAAGGTATGCAAATTGCAAAGTTCCATCTATGGATTGAAGCAATCTTCTAGGAGTTGGAATCTCCGTTTTGATGAATCGGTCAAAGAGTTTGGATTCATCAAGAATGAAGATGAACCTTGTGTATACAAGAAGATTAGTGGGAGCATAGTGCTATTCATTATTTTTTATGTGGATGATATATTACTCATTGGAAACGACATTCCTACACTTCAGTCTGTAAAGACTTGGTTAGGAAAGTGCTTCGCGATGAAAGATATGGGTGAAGCCGCATACGCTAATTGGTTTAATCCAAAGTACATACATTGACAAGGTGATTAGAAGATTCCGCATGGAAAATTCTAAGAGAGGAATCTTGCCAGTGTTACATGGAGTTTCTCTAAGCAAGAATCAATGTCCTAAGACAAAAGATGAGCGTGAGAAAATAAATGATGTTTCATATGCTTCAGCAATTGGATCCATCATGTATGCCATGATTTGTACTAGGCCGGATGTATCTTATGCTTTGAGCATGACAAGTAGATATCAATCCGACCCCGGTGAAAATCACTGGATGGCTGTAAAAGAGATTCTTAAGTACTTGAGAAGGACTAAAGATTCGTTTTTGGTCTATGGAGGAGTGGAAGATGATCTCATTGTAAATGCTTCCACGGATGCAAGCGTCAAACCGACAGAGACGACAGTCGATCGCAATCGGGTTTTGTGTTTTTGTTAAATGGTGGAGCTGTAAGCTGGAAGAGTTCCAAGCAAAGTACAACCGCTGATTCTACAACGAAAGCTGAGTATATTGCTGCATCGGATGCTGCAAAAGAAGCTGTTTGGATTAAGAAGTTCATCACTGAACTTGAAGTGGTTCCTAGTATTGCTAATCCAATAGACCTTTATTGCGATAATAATGGTGCTATTACTCAAGAAAAGGAATCAAGAGCACATCTGAAATCCAAACACATACTTAGGCATTTTCATATCATTCTAGAGATCGTTGATAGGGGAGAAGTGAATATATGCAGAGTACCTACTGATGACAATGTCGCGGATCTGCTAACAAAGGGACTTCCACAAGCTAAACAAGATGGTCATGTTAGGTCCATGGGTATTAGAGACATGGGAGATTGGGCCTAGGGCAAGTGGGAGATTGTTGGTGTTGGTGCCTTAGGCACGTTTAATAAACGTTGTAATTGTTATCACCTATTTCATATTAATAAAGAGATGTTTTGATTATTATTGTTGTTCATGTTTACTTATAATAATCCTCGTCCCTAGTACTTGTTTGGTATTAGTATAAAGGCTAAATGATCATGGATGATCATGTTAGATTTATGGGTACTTATTTAGTACTGGACATGACCCGCTCTATGAGATTTATGTCATGCTCAATGTCATACATACATCTCATATTAGTTGTGTCATTTGAATCCTTAGACATGAAGTTATTATGGTCTTCCACTTGATGATCATTATGTTTGACATATTCAAATGCTACCTTGAACCGGGTAGTTATAAAGGGTATGATTGGCATAATCGGATTCATGTAGGGAAGAATAATAAGCTAAATGGATTTGTCCCTCTACGGAGAGATGTCAAGCTTGGGCCTCTCATAGGAGTGATGTTGATGAAAATGTTCGGCCGGACTCAAATGAATTGATTGGATCAATGTCGTTTGGATTATCAACATATTCGGAATCGAGAAAGTATTGAACAAAGACAAGTTGACTTGTTGACCATGACTGGTGTTCAATGACATCGTGGACAAAAGGATTATGACATATTCTAAAGGAATGCGAACTTGTATCTAGTTATACTATTTGGGTAGGTATGACGGTTTGCTAGAACCTAATCATATCTTATGGATTCATGTTTGAACCCATTGCCAACTTAGTATAATCCTAGAGGGTCACACACAATAGAACGAATCCTAAAAGGACTATATTGGAATATAAGGTCGAAGGACCATTGAGGGATTTAAAGAATTAGAAGAAGAAAACTGGAAACAGAGGAGGTTCGGGCGGACCAGTGGAAGGACCTGGGCGGACCTGGCATGGTCCGGTCGGACCACTTGCCATACCCGGCCGGACTAGTCGGTTTCGGGAGGAAACTTCATTAATCCGTTTTCTTACGGGTTTAGACATAAGTTACTTATTTGGAATAGGTCTAACTTGTATATAAACAGCCCTAATTCGTCCCTAATCATTCTATGTGTTTTTTCAAGCCTCTAAAGAGTTTTTTAGAGTTATTTCTTGTTCTAAGAAATCCCTAGATTAAAGAACAAGATTAAACACAATTATATTCCATATAGTCAAAATACAATTGAGAAAACGTGTTCCTCAATTTTGGTCTAGCAACCAAGATCAAGAAGCTCCTTGATATTCATTCGTGGTGTGGATACCGCTAGAGGGTGAAACTCATCATCTTTAAAGTTCGTGTTCAAGCTTTGTGTTCGTGATCAAGTTTCTAAATCTCCACAAAGATCAAAGGTTGAAATTCAAAGGCATCAAGGGTTAGTATTCTAGTATTCATATTGTATGTATTTGATATAATCATATGAACGGATCTATGGCTTTGGGTTTCTATTAAAATTTTAAATGCTATTTTCCGCTGCGCATGTTACTTCGAAACCCAACACTTTTAAACCCTGTGTTCGTTTGGTAACATGTATATGCTACAACCAGTGATTTCAACTTGAGTTCATAATTTTAGCCAAGTGCAAGAAGGTAATCAATATGTACATGACACATTGGCCCACCTACAACTTAACTAAAACATGAAAATCGTGCGCACGGGCGAAGGTGTAGAAACCTTAAACACATGAGAAAGGTGTAAAACCTTTAAACCTTTGAAAGGTGTAAAACCTTATACCTTGGATGGAATTGTACTTTGATTTTACCTGTTGGACATGAATTCTGACTCATGTGAACATTTGGATCAGCATGTAACATCTCTGATCAACATGTAACATTTGGAAAACTTGGATCAACATGTAAACATCTTGACCTGAATAGAGACTTTGAGTTTCCTCGCAAAGCAGAAACATGTTAGGGTTGGGTGTTAGCTTGGCTAACACCCCTCCGATGCTTAAGTCAGTCGATGTTTGATGAGGATAAATCAAATTGAAACAACATAATTGAAATAAACCAATATAAATGCATACCTGATTTTCTGAATTAAGTTGACAAGATATAACTTACATGAAGTACAGCTTGAGATACGCTGCATTCTAACTTCTAGGAATTCTGGTACCATTTATAGTTGACATCCATCATGCCCCCTTTCCAACCTATTGATTAATAATCATGCATGAGCCTATCTTCTTCCAACCTGATGAATCTAGATGCTCTGGTTCTGATTTCATCCAGCCTCTTGCATGGTGTCATGACTAAGTCATCATAATATGGCGAGTCCTTTTTAAGTCCCATCCTGAAGGCATCAATTGTTGTAGCAGTGTCTAAGTTGGGGATATCTACCGCTTCTCTGTTGAACCTGCTCAGGTAATCCTTAAGAAGTTCATCAGGTTACTGGACTACCCTGTAAAGATCACTTGTCAGCTTCTCAAACATCCTGTTTCATGAAAACTGATTAGTAAACATGTTGATTAGTTGAGCATATGATCCGATAGAACCCAAAGGCTGGTTGATTAGCCATCTCAAAGCTGCCCCTGTAAGAGTTGAACCAAAACCCCTACAAAAGCAAGCTTCCTTGTACTGGGGTGGAATATGGACTACATCTATCTTCTCCTGATATAATGCAACATGCTCTGCTGGATCAGTTGTCCCATCATACGGCTTCATATGGGGTGGACTAAACTTCTTTGGTATGACCACGTTGGCTATAGCTGGAGTGAAGCGAGACTCATTGAAGCAGGTTGGAGTAGCCTGGTTGTGGGGTAGAGTCAATCCTGGCACGCTCATGACCAATTCTTTCAGTTCCTGTATTTGTCGGCCAAGCAGACTACCTGCATCATTGTTAGCTGCAAAAAAATGATAATTATTAAAATGATTGAAATCAGATTGAGGGTTAAAACTCCCTGTTGCCATTGTTGTAGGGGTCACGAATGTTTTCGTAGTTGGAGTGACAGTCTCATGATTGACAATTGTACTATTGGTCATGCTGGTTGCCGGCGTAATTCCACCAAATCCAGATGATCCAGCAATGTCACCCTCAAAAGCAAGCCTTCTAGGTTGATATGGAGAGTACAGGTTGGAAGGCGCATTTGGGACAACAGACTGAAAGATGCTAGGCAAGTTGGGCTGCTGTCCCGCCGGCGTTCCACCCCGAAGAGAAGTCACTTCATGCTACAACCTGGCCACTTGATTCATTAGCATGGTAGAGGTATCATTCTGGACTTGGACCTGGTTTCTCACTTCACGTAGCATTGCAGTCCAGTTGGAGGCGATATCCAAAGGGATTTCAGGTGCCCCCATTGCTGATCTGCCCCCACTTGCAACTGAAATTCCAGATATAATCTGATCGGTTGTTGGATTGCTCATCTTGAATCTCTTAACAATCTAAAAGACCAAATTTCGAATATTGGACAAATATAAAGGAGTAGGTTACAATGGAATAAAGAACTTTGAAATTTAAGATGTATGAACAAAGGATTTAACGAGGAAAGCCGTTGAACAACTTGTTTGCCGGCATAAAACCTCGAATGATGGATTTTATTAAGCTTTTATAGAGGTACAATGAATGACTGGAGAATACAGAGAGAGAGTATGAGACGTGAGTGTAAAGTGTGTTGTGTACGTTACATAAATCGTGTTAGCTATTTAAACTAAGAAGAATTGGCATAAACTAATCCTCATGGCTTAAGATCTCGGGAAGTTTGTTGCAAGTCTATCCAATGCCGTTGCTGAGAGTCACCCTTTGAGCGGGTCTTTTGTTAGGTCACGTTCCTTTTAATTGGGCTCCATGATCTGCGTGATTGTTACCTAAAAAATAGGAGCATTTATACCTGCATAATAAACGTGCATGTATAACCAAGTTGTTAGCATCAAGATGCAGGATGCTGGAACAGGCTGATGGCTTTAAGCAAAAAATAGGATCTGTTAAGTGTGTTCAAGTCGTCGGCTCAAGTTGTCACGTCAGGATGTAAAGTCAACATGTAAAAATTCAACATGTAAAGTCAACATGTAGAGTCAAGATATAAGATGTAACTTCAGGATGTCAACTCAGGATGTCAGGATGTAGACTCAAGTCGTTATTTCTAGAATGTAGATATAGTTGTAGATACCCCGGGAAAAGCCCCCACTTGGCTAGAGCGGTGAATTATCCTAGGATGTCTAATTGTGTTTTAGAGTCGCCATCCACGTTTTTGAGGAACGTAAGAAAACCTAATGTTTATGAGCCTAAGTTTGATTTACGAAAACAGAGATTCTTTGGGATGAGGGGTTCAGGGGTTAGGTTATGAAATGGGAAGTACTTAAACACCCATTTCGCCCGAGCAAAGTCGGTCTTGTTTGTTCATAATTCACCTTTTAAGATAAATGTGTTCTTCCTATTAAAATGATGATAAAAAGGGGGTTTAGAGTTTGAAATGTAGGGAGATGACTCCTAGGCCAATTCAATGTAATGAAAGGACCGTTGGTGTCATGTCCCAAATGGTTTTGGGTGATTGCACATTTGATTTGAAGAAGAAGAAGAAGAAGAAGAAGAAGAAGAAGAAGAAGAAGAAGGAGAGGAGAAGTGTTTAAGACCTTTACCTATAGTATCCTTCAAAAAGAATCTCTTGTGAAGCCTTGAAGAAGAGATTGAATGCTTTGTTAAAGCAGTCCCAAGAAAAGTCTATGAGAGGAGTGAGTAAAAAGGTTTGAGAGTAATGATTTTCCAAGGTCCTCCTCCAATGATGGATTGGAGGGGTTTTTATAGTTGAAAAGAGACTATTTTTGGTGCCAAACGGAGTCTCCAAGAAATCTTTCCCGGGCAAAATCATGTATAATGAGCAAGGGAGAGATTCTTGGGCAGAATCTGTAACTGACACGCCCCAGAAGCGCGCGCATCCCACCTAGGCGGCGGAAGGCGTGCGCGTCTGGCCTCAAGGGGCGGAGGCGCGCGACTCTGAAAGGCAAAATATAACAGAATGGACTAGAAAGTTAGAACTGTTATTCAGTTTAGTTCTGGACTTAACGGAGCCCGTCTAGAACTTAACCAAAGTAACAGAAACTAACAGGAAACACTTAAAATAGGGAGAAACACAAAATCAAGTGTGCAATCGGGGTGAGCGGTCCAAGGCGGGGTGTCTACAGAGCCCCTCGGCGGCGTGGATTGCGAAGCAAACGCGCCGACGAAAGACAGACATCCGCCTAGGACATCACCAAGAAAAGGAAAAGACTCGATAAAAGCAGGAATTTGAAATTGCGGAGGATAGAGGTGCGCTCCCTGTGTGAGCGGCTTTGAGAGATAGGGGTGCGCTCCCTGTGTGAGCGGCTTTGCCAATAGCGGGATCTGTTTGCTGGAAGCGAGATCCGTTGCCGGAAGCGGGACCTGTTTGCTGATAGCGAGATCAGTTTGCTGGAAGCGGGACCTGTTTGCTGATAGCGAGATCCGTTTGCTGAAGTGCGGGACCCGGAGGACCGTCTGCTGAAGTGCGGGACCTAGAGGACCGTCTGCTGAAGTGCGGGACCTGGAGGACCGTCTGCTGAAGTGCGGGACCCGGAGGACCGTCTGCTGAAGTGCGGGACCTAGAGGACCGTCTGCTGAAGTGCGGGACCTAGAGGACCGTCTGCTGAAGTGCGGGACCCCGAGGACCGTTTGCTGAAGTGCGGGACCCGGAGGACCGTTTGCTGAAGTGCGGGACCCAGAGGACCGTTTGCTGAAGTGCGGGACCTAGAGGTCCGTTTGCTGAAGTGCGGGACCCGGAGGACCGTTTGCTGAAATGCGGGACCCAGGGGACCGTTTGCTGAAATGCGGGACTCGGAGGACCGTTTGCTTTGAATGGATGTAGATCTTGTTTGATGATGAAGCAATGATTTCGTGGATCATCCCGGACCAAGTTGTTGTCGTGAGTCGTACTTTGACTGTTTGACTTTGACTTTTGATGGGGTGCGGGCACAGTTGACTGCGGCGTGCTTTGTGCTGGGGATGAATTGTAAAAAACTGATCTTTGAGAAAATAAAAGACGCCCTACTTTGAGTGGGAGTTTCTATCTTATTTCAGTTTTTAGACCTGCCTTAAGGGCGGACCAAATTAGTGTGTGCCCAGCTGGGTGTTTGCTGCCGTCGTTTTGAGCTTCTCTTATCGGTGGGATTGATCTTTTCTGTAGATAGAAGGCGTTTGAACGTGCTTGGGCTTCCTTCTTGAACTGACAAGGGCTATTTTTGGAGCCTTCTTATGCCTGGGACACGGGCGCTTCCTCTCTTGGACACGGGACGCGCGCGCCTTGGAGACCAGTGTCGGGAGGCGCGCGCCTTTGGGAGGCGAAATTCAGGGCCTGATATTTGCTGGCCAAAAGATCCTCCAACAGCTATAATATCAGCTTCTGGTCGACAATTCGATTCTAACAGCCATTTTCTGTCATTTTTGAACACCATTCTATTACCCAATCTTGCTTATAACCTTCTTTCCCATGGCCTCCAACCTTTTTAGTCTTGATGCCGAGGTTGTCAAGAGTTACGAGAAGGATTTGTCGACCTTCGTGTATTCTTTCAAGACCCATCCCAAAAATGCCTTCATCAAAGACTTCGGGCTTCGAATTCTCTTTACTTTGCGGACATTGAAGCCGGATTGGGACTTGTTGAAGGCTGCCGCAGCCTTTTGGGATTGTGATAGCCATACATTCAACTTTTCGGCTAATGAAATAGTGCCGACCGTTGATGATTTTGGGGCCATTTTGGGTATGCCTTTGGCCGGTCGGATTGCCGTCCCCAAGTATTACCGCGGTGTTGTTGATTCTTGGGTTGACATTCTGAATCTCCCTGTCGGAGAAGTGAAGAAGATGATGCACGGGACCGTTGTTGACATAACTGAGCTTCCGATGTTTTTCAGTTTGCATTCGGAAGATGTCGCGGTTCAATCCTTTAAGAGAAATGCCATGGCTGTCTGCCTTTTCAGCGAGGTTTTGTTTGTCACTCCCCTGGGTACTGCGGATGCGCAGTTGGCCGAGATAGTGTTGCAGGCGAAAGGACAACGATTTAGCATGATCCCGCTCATTGTAGGAGAGACCTTGCATGGTTTGGACGAATTGCACCGTACGGGCGAGATGCGACGGGGAAGCCCCTTGCTTTTGACCATATGGCTTCGGGAGCATTTCAGGCTTTATGCGCTGGATGGAGACCTTTCCCCTTTTGCTGTTCATAGGCGTCGGTTGCTGATTAGAGATTTGACCGAAGAGGGTTGGAGGAGATTTTTTGCTTCTCGCCTTACAGCTGACATTGAATGGTGTCCTTGGGGTCTCTGCCCTTTTGTGGAGTGCACTTTCGGTTTTCAGCATGTGGTTTTACCCGGATTGAGGGACTCTTCGTTTTATCAGCCAGAACGGGTTTTGAGACAGTTCGGTTGTCAGCAAGTAATTCCTTTCCCGAAGAATGGGGTATTTCGTCCAGTTTCTTACATGGGTCCGGACTTCTCGAATGAGCTTCAGTTGGCTTGGGGAGATGATCGTGACCGTTGGGTTTCCGCTCCGTTGCACCGGGGCAGCGTTTTTCTTCCCGAGAGTTACTTGGATCATTTGCTTGGTACCGTCTACCGTGGCATTACTTGGGTAGATGCTCTTCGGGCTGAGTTGTTAGGAAGGGATTTTGAGCCCAGCAGTGCTTTGAGGTACAAGGAAGCTGCCGCTGATGTGAACAACATTCTGACCGACCCTTTCGGTATCCCTTTGGATGAATTTTATGCTCGGAGGCGCTCTGTTGCGCAGAAGATATCGGTCCGTATCAGTGTCCCTAGGCCCCCCAAGAAGAGTAGGATTGATGGTCGTTCGGGTGGTCCTTCAAAGGCCAAGAGAAAATTAGATTTTTCCTAGTACCCTCGAGAGATTGCAATTAGAATAGACCACTTGTTAGGATTTTAATGTTTTAATGTCTTTTATTAGCTCAACATTTCCGTTGTAATGATAAAGATGATTTAGTGAATGAATAAAAATTGCATCTCGTTGATTTGAAGATGATTTGGGTATTTGTTTATGTTTTAGACCGCACCCGAAGTTGCCTACGTTCCTCCAGTGTAGAGGCTCAGGTCTCCGTAGTTCAAACAAACGAAAACCATTTTTTTTTTGTGTGCACCCTGTTTTTTGCCTAGACCGCCCTTGCGGGTTTTCAATCTAGCGGGCTTCTTTTTTGCACGTGCTCTAATTTTTGCCTAGGCCGCCCTTGCGGGTTTTCAACCTAGCGAGCTTTTTTTTTTTTTTTTTATGGTCTTCGTTTATTAGACGTAAAACCTCTTCAATTTGTCGAGGTTGACTTCCTTTGGCAGCTGATCTCCGTCTAAATCCACGAGTCGGACTGCACCGCCGCTTAGTATCTTCTTGACTACGTACGGACCAATCCATGGGGTCCCCATTTTCCAAGGGGGTTCATGGCATTAGGAGGGTGTTGTCTTAGGACCAAAACTCCCGCACTGATGTTTCGGGGCTTCACCTTTTTGTTGAAAGCCCTAGCCATTCTTTGTTGATAGGCCCTCGTACGTTCGATCGCTCTTAGCCTTCTCTCGTCGAGTAGGGCTAGCTGTTCATATCGACTTTGCATCCAATCGACCTCATTGACTTGGTTCTCGAGTAGGACCCGCAGGGACGGAACTTCAAGCTCTATCGGTATCACAGCTTCGGAAGGAGTTTCTCCAGTCGCTGTCCGTATTGACGTGCGGTAGCCCCATAATGCTAGAGGTAACTTTTCGGGCCAATCCCTTCCAGTGGAGGCCATTTTCTTCACAATGGTCTCGATTGTCTTATTAGCTGCCTCGACCGCGCCGTTTTCTTGAGGGCGGTATGGAGATGACTTGTGCTTAGTGATCTTGTATTCTACCAGGAGTGCGTCCATCTCTTTCTCAAAGTGAGACCCGTTGTCTGAGATGATCTCATGCGGAACGCCGTATCGGCACATGATGTGAGTTTTCACGAATTCGTCCACTTTCTTGGCGTTGAGAACTCGGTAAGCCTGTGCTTCGACCCATTTTGTAAAATAGTCCATGGATACTAGGACGAAAGATTTCCCGTTGCTTCTAGTAGGGTGAACTTTGCCGATGATGGCTATGCCCCAGCAAGAGAAAGGCCAAGGCGTGGTCATATTGTAAAGCTGTGAGGGTGGAGCGTGCTGTAGATTGGCATGGAATTGGCATTTGGCGCACCTCTTGACTTTCTCGATGCATTCCCTTTCCATGGTACTCCAATAATAACCCATGCGGAGTATCTTCTTGGCCAACATAAACCCGTTCATGTGAGGCCCACATTCACCTTCGTGGATCTCATGCATTATTTCTTGAGCTTCGGTCTCATTTGCACATAGGAGATTGATCCCCTCGTGATGCCTTTTGTAGACTCTGTCCCCAATCAGTACATATCTGGAGGCTAGTCTTTGCAATGCCATTTGAGACTTCTTATTGCTGTTCTCGGGATAAGTACCATCCTTAAGGAAATTCATGATATCTGCGTACCACGGGGAGTTTACTTGGACCTCGTTGATCTCAATACTCATGCAGTATGCCGGACTGTTTCGTAGGGAAATTTTGAAAGGCTTCACCATTTTACCCTCAGGTATTTCGACCAGTGAAGTGATGGTGGCTAGTGCATCAGCAAAACGGTTCTTGTCCCTTGGCAGGTAATTGAAGGTGATTTCTTGAAATTGTTCAACCAACTCCTCGAGATGATGACCATACCGTTGCAGAGTCGAGTCTTGAATCTTCCATTTTCCAGATGTCTGATTGATGATGACCAAGGAATCACCGAATACTTCTAAACTTGTGACATTTCTTTCGAGGGCTGCTTCGAGCCCCGCTATGCAAGCTTCGTACTCAGCGGTGTTGTTAGTGGCTTCAAATTCGAGGCGGATGGCGATTGGAGTGTACATGTCCTTTGGATCAACAAGTAACATCCCTATGCCATACCCATGCTTATTGGCTGCGCCATCGAAAAAAAGTTGCCACTTATTTTCCTCTGTTGTGGCGCAAATTAAATGCTCGTCGGGGAACTGTACATCTTCCCCCTTCACTTCATCACACGGAAATTCAGCAAGCTGATCACTGACCACCTTCCCCCTGATGGATTTGAGTGTGAAGTAAGTGATATCATAGCCGACGAGCATGAAATACCATTTGGCTATTCTTGTTGACATGAAAGGCTTCTCGAAGATGTAGCAGAGCGGGTCCACTTTTGCTACCAACTTGATTGGGTAGGCCTCCATGTAATGCTTGAGCTTTTGACTAACCCAAACCAATGCAGCACAAGACTTCTCTAAGATAGAGTAGTTCTTTTCAGCTCCTTGAAACCGTCGGCTGACAAAGTAGATGGCATTTTCTTTTGTGGAGTCTCGCTGTTCTTGTGCTAACATAGCCCCTAGGGCTTCATTATTGACAGTGAGATAGATCAAGAGAGGCTTCTCTTCGTGTGGTGGAACCAAAACTGGAGGGCATGTCAAGTAATGCTTCACTTGGTCGAAGGCTTCTTGGCACGCATCGGTCCATTCTAGAGCCACATTCTTTTTGAGTAGCTTGAAGATTGGCTCACACATGGAAGTGAGTTGGTGCACAAACCTACTGATGTATTGAAGTCTGCCCATGAAACCTTTGATTTCTTTCTGCGTCTTTGGGGGAGGCATGTCAATGATTGCCTTGATCTTGGAGGGATCGGCTTCAATTCCTCTTTCAGTGACCATGTAACCTAGAACCTTTCCTCTGATGACCCCAAAAGTGCACTTTGCGGGATTGAGCCTCATCTTGTGTTGTCGAAGCCTTTCAAAGAATTTGTGAAGATCGATCAAATGTTGACCATTGGTTCCCTTTGAATGGATGATCATGTCGTCTACATAGACCTCGATCTCTTTATGAATCATATCGTGGAATAGATCCGTGACAGCCCTTTGGTAGGTAGCCCCAGCGTTCCTTAGTCCGAACGGCATGACTGTGTAGCAGAAGGTCCCCCACGGAGTTGTGAAAGCTGTCTTGTGTTGATCCTCTTCGGACATGAGAATCTGATTGTAACCGGCAAAACCGTCCACGAATGAGCGGACTTCATAGTTGGCAGTCGAATCGACGAGCATGTCGATGTTTGGTAGTGGAAAATCATCTTTCGGGGAAGCTTTGTTCAAATCCCGGAAGTCCACACAAATTCGAACCTTGCCGTTTGCCTTTCTGACTGTCACAATGTTGGCTAGCCAAGTCGGATACTCAATGACTTTGATGAAACCCACACTGAGGAGCTTTTCAATCTCTTCTTTGACTTGTAGAGACCATTCTGGCTTGATCTTTCTGAGCTTCTGCTTTACTGGCTTGGCATCCTCTCTGATCGGAATTCTGTGCTCTGCGACCTTTCTGTCCAAACCCGGCATGTCTTTGTACGACTATGCGAATACATCCACGAACTCTTTGAGCAGTACAGTCAATCTGTCTTTGTCTTCCCCCTTGAAGAAGCTGCCAATCTTCGCTTCTTTTGGCTCTTCGTCGGTACCCAGATTAACAGTATGCAATTCCTCATCAGCCCCTGGACCATTTTCACCACGACAACGAACCTGTTGAGCTAGTTCATTTAGGTATGTTATGTTTTTGTGGTCTATTTCATCATAATTTGAATCGTTATTAACTTGTTCATTAAGTTCGTTATTAGTTAATTCATCATTTATGATGCTTGCAATCTCGGGGTACTCAGAAATATCAAATTTTTCATTAGCAAAGAAAGGAAACACACGCTCGGCTATTGCCTCCATATCCTCTTGGGTGAGGGCATTAGAAACACTCTCAGACTCAAAAGTAAGTGTGAGCCGCTCTTCCTTTGTTGTTGTACGGGGTATGCAACCCATTTCTCGTATCAAGAAATCCTCGGATACTAAGGGCCCCTTCGTTGAATACCAGTTGTTGATGGGCTCGGAGCTTGGCTGAATCTCGCCAATAGATGGGCTCTCCATTTCTGTATTGTCGGAGATGGCGTTGACTTAAAAATCGTCCATGATGGCAAATTCTTCGAACATGGAGGCTAGATCGGATAGTTCTTCCCCAACGGTAACCTCTACCTCAGACTCTATAGTCACTTTCTTGCTCCACCACTCTCGGGGTGACATTGGAGTAGGTTCTCTTTCTTGTGCCGGTATTTCACAATCGGTGAAGATCTCGAGACCGGGCTTTCTGACGCCCTTGTCGTTAACCCATGGTTCGGGAAAGATCATGTACGGAACATCTTCCCCATTGTCTATTTCCCCCTTCTTTGTCAATGGTGTTGACGCCGGAGAGAGTGGCATCTTCTATCCCGTGTTGGACTTGGTGAACTGGTTGTCCCCCATTTCTGTGGATGGTGACATTCTCAGCCATGATAGTGACTATCTCGTCCCCATTTCTGATCTTGACACACTGATGGAGAGTGGAAGGTACCGCATTGGAACTGTGGATCCAAGGTCGGCCCAGAAGTAGGTTGAATGAAGCAGGGACATCAAGTACTTGGAATGGGACGGACATGATCATGCTTCCAAATTCGATATTAACTTCTAACATTCCTATGAATGTACGGGCAGTGCTGTCGTACCCTCTAATGACATGGGCGGAGGGTCGTAAATCGGAGCTTTTGAGCCCCAGTATGCCCATAACTCGGCTTGGCATTAAGTTGAGTGCGGAACCTCCATCTACTAGAACTCTTGAGATGGGTCTCCCCCTTGCCCTTACTTTGAGGTAGATGGCTTCATTGTGTTCGGACCCAAATGGCGGGAGGTCCATGTCGGCGAAAGTGATGACATTGCCGAAGTGAATGTGACCTATCATTGCTGTGAGGTCCTCGGGAGTCGTGTCGGGAGAGACTGATGTGTCATCCAAGTTCTTGATGACGAGGTCTCGGTGTTTCTTTGATGATGCAATAAGGTCCCAGATGGATATGTTGGCTTGCGTCTTCTTGAGTTGTGTTAACAAAGGATCTTCGGGTATGTCGCGTGCTTGCGATCTTTGAGAAGAGGTGCTGGTTGCTGCAGTATTGGGAGGGATTGTGCTCGTTGTTACTCGGCCGCTGCGAGTGAGCACGTTCACGGTCCCTTGTAGCTTCTTCTTCCTATTCTCTAAGACTTCCCTCATAATCTCATCATAAGTCACAACATAACAAGAATTATCAAGTTTATTTATATCATCGGAGCCCTCATTCACAATTGGGATCGAATGAGTAGTTCCTTCAAACTCTCCTACCTCTATTACATTGACACCACCCTCATTAGGGATTATGAATTCCTTCTTGTCTATGAGGTCTTGGATGGTGTTGCGGATGGAGAAGCAATCCTCGGTGAGGTGGCCGGTGCATTGATGGTAGTCACACCATTTGTGGTGAACATGATTGGCACGGAGCGGTTGTGGTTGCTTGTACCCTTGAAGAGGGGTGATTTGTCCCTTGGCCTTTAGAGCTTCATAGGCCTCGGTGATGGTCATGCCGTTGAGAGGAGTGTAGACGCGGTCGTTTTGGAACCGCTTGCCTTGTGGTGGGGGAACCTTCTTGTAATTCCCCTTGTCAGTAGTAACAGCATTGACAGAAGCCTCTTTGTTTGAACTAGAGGCGGCCTTGTATCGGTAGGTAGGAGTGGCCTTTTTAATCTCCTTGAGCAAGTCATCCATGCGTACCCCCGCCTCATACATTTGGGAGAAGTCGGAGTAGCAAGCCCCACTTAGGTGGGTGCAGAGATCAATCTTGAGACATTTGAGAAAGATGTCCATTTGCTCTTTTGTGTTTGGCCTCTCAACAATTTCAGAGAGCTTGTCATTCCATCTCCTTGTGAAGTCAATGAAGGACTCGTTGTCTCTTTGAGTGGTATTCTCGAGCTCTTTCCTTGTGGGCCGGTGAGTGGTGTTGCCTTGATATTGATTCTTGAAGGCAAGCATAGAGGCATCCCAGTCAAGACGGACAGTGAGCGGGAGAGTTGCATACCAATCCTTGGCCGCCCCCTCGAGGGTGAGAGGAAAGCATTGAGCCATAACTTTAGGGGAGACCTTCTTCGGAACCATAGCCCAGATGTAAGTCTCGATGTGAGCCATCGGGCATGAGTTGCCCTTAAACTTGCTAATGTCGGGCATCTTGAATTTGTCGGGAAGAGCGGCCATCGTGCTCATGAGGATGGATGACTGATAAAGGCTTGTGTTGGAGCCTTTTCCCATGTTGAGGCCGTCGAATTTCTGATCAATGTAGGCCATGATGGAATCGACCATTTTGGGGTCACTGTTGTCGGTGCTTGGCCCCCCCACTTTTTTGGTGCGGGCGCTGACATATGGGCTTTCAAACAAACCCTTGGTCCACTCGGATTCCTCATTGTCATTAACCCCCTTGTTCTTGGAGAGCTTGAGGAGCTTGGCTTTCATTTGGTCAACCTCGGCCTCGTGGGCCTCCCTTTGACTGTCGACATGAGCTTGCCACAAGGCTTCTTTAGTTTGAGCCTCGTTGTTGAGAGTGGTGACTTGTTGTTGGAGTATTTGAACCATGGCAGAAAGCTGTTCGAGAGTCATGGCGTTGTTGGTGTTGGAGTCGCTGGCCATTGATGATGTAGAAGCTGTTGGAGTGATTGGTTCACGGACAAGCCTGTTGGATGAATCTCTGTAGATGCGGAGAGTACCAATCGGACCTATAATTGGAGAAGTAGCCCTTGTCATTCTCGGTTCACGCTTTCGGTCCATGAGGAGGTTGAGAACACACAGTTGGGCACACGACTCAAACCACATAAGAAAAAGACTCTTTTTTTTTTTTTTTTATAAGTCGGAGGGAATGGATCCCTTTTGGGGTTTCTAAGAAGATAATGGAATCGTCATACTAGTATATAGACCATCTCGCGGTCCCATATACTCATCGGATTCCATCGCGTTTGTGAATCCTACATGTATCGGGATTAAACTAAATTAATGTAGTAAAGTATACATGCGGGGACGGATTTTTATTTTCGTCCAAAATAACCACTTTTTGGGATGGATTTTTATTGCGTCCGTTTCAACAAGTTGGCATGTATGATTTGAAGACATTAGTTTAGGAAAATCTCGGTACACGGAAACCGACTTGAGTCACGGAGTGTTAGACCCTAACTAGAATTGTGTGGCTTGTGCTCGGCTTGAATATGAGGCTCAAAGGTCACCCCCGGCATGTAGTCATGAACTACGCCACGGGCTGAGGTTTACCGCTTCGAAAGAGCCAAGGTCGAGTGGAGCTTGAAACTTTCTAGGACGGGCCTCGACGGGTTTGGGGTTGGACTTGTGCGACTCGATAGTGAGCTGTTGATAGGAATAATGTGCACGTAGTGTGAGGTCTATCACGTGACAAAACTTTTTTTTATTATTTTATTATTTATTTTTTTGAAAAGAAAAGATAAGAACACATAAACATATAAATTACAACTTCCGAATCACCCGTGTGACCGGTAAATAAAAACATAAAATTAAACAGTCCAAGGGTTCAATTCTGTCCTGATGCAGGCAACTGTGCCCGCACCCCACTGTTCTGTCCAGTCACTGAAACCTGTTGTTGCCCTGGAAATTGGCCCAGAAGCGCGCGCCTCTGGGTAGTGTTATGGGAAGCGCGCGACTGGCGCATAGAAACTGGGAGGCGCCCGCTTCTGGGCTCACCTGTCAGATCATCAGAAACTTATGGACTCAGGGGATTGCCCTGGTCTTGATTGTGTGATAGAACCCCTGCAATGTTTGTTAGCACGAAATAATAGGAAGAATAGGAAGAACACATGGAAGGTGGGCGATTCTGGATTTTGACGCGGGACGCTCGCGCTTTGGACCATGAAGGTCCGAGGCGCGCGCTTCCCATGTCAATTTCCAGAATACCAAGAAAAGTGAATTATGAACAGAAACACAAGTTTAACCCTCAAGCGTCCCCAGCGGAGTCGCTACTGTAGATACCCCGGGAAAAGCCCCCACTTGGCTAGAGCGGTGAATTATCCTAGGATGTCTAATTGTGTTTTAGAGTCGCCACCCACGTTTTTAAGGAACGTAAGAAAACCTAATGTTTATGAGCCTAAGTTTGATTTATGAAAACAGAGATTCTTTGGGATGAGGGGTTCGGGGGTTAGGTTACGAAATGGGAAGTACTTAAACACCCATTTCGCCCGAGCAAAGTCGGTCTTGTTTGTTCATAATTCACTTTTTAAGATAAATGTGTTCTTCCTATTAAAATGATGATAAAAAAGGGGGTTTAGAGTTTGAAATGTAGGGAGATGACTCCTAGGCCAATTCAATGTAATGAAAGGACCGTTGGTGTCATGTCCCAAATGGTTTTGGGTGATTGCACATTTGATTTGAAGAAGAAGAAGAAGAAGAAGGAGAGGAGAAGTGTTTAAGACCTTTACCTATAGTATCCTTCAAAAAGAATCTCTTGTGAAGCCTTGAAGAAGAGATTGAATGCTTTGTTGAAGAAGTCCCAAGAAAAGTCTATGAGAGGAGTGAGTGAAAAGGTTTGAGAGTAATGATTTTCCAAGGTCCTCCTCCAATGATGGATTGGAGGGGTTTTTATAGTTGAAAAGAGACTGTTTTTGGAGCCAAACGGAGTCTCCAAGAAATCTTTCCCGGGCAAAATCATGTATAATGAGCAAGGGAGAGATTCTTGGGCAGAATCTGTAACTGA
The DNA here is from genome assembly GCA_026119855.1 of Campanula takesimana. Classification (NCBI taxonomy): domain Eukaryota; kingdom Viridiplantae; phylum Streptophyta; class Magnoliopsida; order Asterales; family Campanulaceae; genus Campanula; species Campanula takesimana. The sequence continues at coordinate 104,424 of JAOWBW010001073.1, read as the reverse complement.
CACGCCCCAGAAGCGCGCGCATCCCACCTAGGCGGCGGAAGGCGCGCGCGTCTGGCCTCAAGGGGCGGAGGCGTGCGACTCTGAAAGGCAAAATCTGACAGAATGGATTAGAAAGTTAGAACTGTTATTCAGTTTAGTCCCTGGACTTAACGGAGCCCGTCTAGAACTTAACCAAAGTAACAGAAACTAACAGGAAACACTTAAAATAGGGAGAAACACAAAATCAAGTGTGCAATCGGGGTGAGCGGTCCAAGGCGGGGTGTCTACAATAGTGCTGTGAGATTTTTCACCCCAAACACAAACAGTACATTCTTTAACCAAAAAAGCACATGAATAATGTTTATAGAAAACATAACAGTACAGAAAATCACATGAATATATTAAAAGCACATCAGAGTATATAATAAACCTAAAATTTTAAAAGCTCCCGTTCCGTGAATAACAACAACAATGAAAAGCATAAAGTAAAAATCACCTCCCTATCCAATTGTGAAACCAAAGAAAACAATGCACAGTGCATTAACCAAAAGCCATAAAAAGCGTTAACCGGAGAACAGAATCAAAGACAGCAAGAAACTGCGGTGGTGATGGTCGAATTCTTCTCCCAAGTATTAAAGAAATGGCGGAAGGGAGAGAGTTAGGTTTGCAGTATACTCAAATTCCCCCCCCCCCCCCAAAAAAAAAAAAAAAAAAAAAAAACCGCTTGCTAAATTGAAACAATTACCAAAAGAAAGGGATGAATAAACAGAGGATTGAATTTACCCTTTGAGAACAGGAAAAGGCAAAAGCGGGATATATGAACGCCTGGATGGCTGGATGTATTTGGGTTGTTCGCTTCCTCCAATGAATTCCGTAGTCTGGAGAGAACGACTGAAGAGAGGAAGGGTACCTCTCAAACTGAACTCGTAATCAACGGTGAATGAGAAACCTCTGATGGAAGTGGGAGGAGAAGAGAGATCGTGGGAGGGTTTTGGAACCGCTCAACAACCGCATTTAGTTGAAGGTCAGTATGGACATTTTGATTTATGTTATTTTTGAAAAAATATTTATTGCGGGTTTATTCAGCAATTGCGCGGGTGTGAATTGTAACACCCTTTGTAGTGGGCTTGGTGGTAGTTTTTGCACTTAATTTGGAGTGTGGTGGTCAAGAATTAAAGATTCATTGATATACTGCTCCACTATGGAGAATGAATATTCACGGTCCATTAGGTGCATGATTTTGATTGAGAAATCTTATATATATATATTAAAGTTGGTGAAGAGGGATGTGGTGTTGCCATGTGTACAAGTCATAGAGGAAGGATGAATTTGGTGATGCCACATCAAATCTACCCTAATAAATAAGTGACTTTTCATTTTTTTTCTATTAGCTAATAGTATTAGCTAATAATATTAGTTACTAAATGAGGTATCTTTTATGGTTAACTATTATAATAAATAATACATATAATAGTAATAGTTACTATAATAAGTAACTATTACTTATAATAGTAATAGTAACTATAAAAGTTAACTATTATAGTAACTATTATAGTTAACTATTACTATTATAAGTAATAGTTACTATTATTGTTAACTATTATAGTTAACTATTATAGTTAACTATTACTGTTATAAGTAATAGTTACTATTATTGTTAACTATTATAGTAACTATTACTATTATAAGTAATAGTTACTTATTATAGTAACTATTATTATTATAATTACTATTTATTATAATAGTTATTATATAAATTAACTATTATATCTAATTATTAATAATTAACTATTTATTTAATAATTATATTTAACTATTAATAGTTAACTATTATAATTAAAATTATATACTCCATTATTATGATTGATAATTAACTAATATTATTAAATAAAAATATAAACGAAAAAAATATAATAAAATTAATAATTAGTTACCGTGCATGGCACGGGTTACCCACTAGTGAAGATGAACAATCCATGAGCAGAGAATCCGAAGAGCTTAATTCAAAATTAACCATGCTCACAATAATTGGCATGATTCTACCAACATAGACGAGTTCCAAGGCGTCGGAGTTCCCAAAAAAAAATAATTCAGCTACTTATTGATTCTGTTACATATCACCTGCTCCATTCCATCGAGAAAGAAGTAATCCGAGATTTCTATTTTTAGAATGCTGTGTTTGAGCTGGAAATTTATTTTAAAAAGAGGCTCCAATGTCTTGAGCCATTATATATATACTCCCTCCGTCCCATCTGAATTAAGAATTTCTCTCTCGACACGGGGATTAAGGAATAACATTATAAAAATGAAAAAAGCAAAAAGTCAGTAAGATTAAGGAGTTGTCCACCTTTTTGATTAATTCTTAATCCTTTTCACACACAAACAAAAAAATACAATAGATTAATCATTTACAAAAAGTACAACAGTGTACATTACATCATCAAAACAAACCCACCTCAAAACAGCCCACTTTTTTCACCCTTTTTTCACCCGGATCACACTATTCCCTCCCAAATTTTCACCTGGATCACTCTTCCCTCCCAAAATTTCACATGGATCTCCATTTTTTGCTCCAAGTATTTCAAAACAAAGTTTGCAGTTTTTTCCTAAACCCACCTATAAATACAAACTTCCAGGTTAGTTTATCTAAATAAACAAACTAAACAAAAATCAAAAATGATATGAGAGCTAATCTAACTTCAGATGAGAGGGACATTTTACCAATTCAAACCATCTCAGAAAAAAATCATCATAGAGGGGACATTTCACCCATTCCAAGCACATCAGATACCAACAACAACCATTTCTCAGAATAAATCAAGGCAACATCTGTTCAAATTAGTTCAAATATCGAACAAATTAGGCACATAACATGGACTCACAAAGCTAAGAAAACAGTTCACACAAGTATGTTCATCATTTCATATCCCCAAAAATCCAAACCAAAAAGTTGCTCTTACATGTAAACAAGCCCATAAAATGAAATAAACAACCCAGAGTAAAGGAACGAATTCACCTCTAGTTTCGCCATTATCTCAAGCATTCATTCAATGGCTTCCGTGTCCGGATAATATGGACTCACATCTGGATTCGTGCCTTTGGACCAAGGATGTATTATCGCCAACAACTCCAAACAAGAACGATGACGAGAAGCCTTCCAATATTTGGCCCATATCTCCGGATCGAAAGAATCTGGCTCAAACATTCAAAAGCTTCACCAACCAAGGTCTTCCCCGCCATAGACAACCCACTTATCTCCTCTTCCAGTGTCTCAGGCACAAAAGTGTCGAGTAAAGACCCAAACTCACCAACGGGGTAGGAACAGAGAGAATCAACATCGTATGAACCAGAATCGGTAAGAATACTTGGGGGAATTTCATCCAAAGGCGAGGAGACCCAAAGATCGTTTCCGGAATCCATAATCGCCGACGGATTCACAAGATCGATCTAGGGTTTGTGAGGGCGGTGGGGAGAGAGAAATAGGAAAGAGAGAGAACTTGTTTATGATAATAACTGAGGAGTGAGGTGAGGTGAGTCAGGTTTGGTCTAGGGAGTGGAAATGGGTTTGGGTTAGTGAGTGGGCCAACCCAAATTAGAATAGGTTATCAACTTAATTGGGTTGGGTTGGGTTTAATTTGGGTTAATTAAGGGGAAGTGAGTGGGGTAGGCCCAATTTTTTATTAGTATAAACTTTCCATTTTGGGTTGTCCTAATTCGGATGGGACGCCCAAAAAGGAAATTCGTCCTAATTCAGACGGGACGGAGGGAGTATATATATACTCCCTCCGTCCCACCTGAATTAAGATTTTCACTCCTGATACAGGGATTAGGAAATAATCTTATTTTATTGTATAAAGTGAAAGTCAGACAAGATTAAGATTTTTGTCCCCTTTCTAATTAATCACTAATCATTTTTTAAAAAAGCAGTCAATACTGCAAATCAAACTCAAAAATTACAATGTTCAAAAAATTAAAAAATCAAAATTTACAGTTCATCCCGTTCTGATTCTCTTCACCACCACCACCACCACAAACCATAATCAGTCCACCACCTCCATAGGCTCACCATTGGCCGGCCACCACAGACCACCATTTCTTCCGTTATCAACACCACCACCACTATCCTGTAACCACCAAACAACAACAATACAAAATTCAAACAAGAACAGTTCAAAAATCAAACAACGACAATATAAAAATCATGATAAAACAGAGTAAACAAAAAGATATCCAAAATCAATGAGCATAAATCCAGATCTACACACACGCCTAGATTAACCAAAATTTACAGTTCAAAAAATCAAAAACTCAAAATTTAAAGTTCAGATCTACATTGATTTTCTGTTTGGGGGGTGAGGAAGAGATAGAGAGAGATAGAGAGAGAGAGAGAGAGAGAGAGAGAGAGAGAGAGAGAGAGAAAGAGAAAGAGAGAGGGAGAAGAAAAAACACACGAACACACACAACAAACGCATCAGATCTACATCGATTTGTTGATGAAAACAGACGACAATTCAACAAATCGGGCGTGAGAAAGAGAGAGAAAGAGAGAGAGAGAGAGAGAGAGAGAGAGAGAAAGAGAGAGAGAGAGTGAGAAAAGAGAGAGATAGTCTTATCTGAAGTTGAAGGCAGCGACGGCGGAGGCGATGATGACAATAACGGCGTTTTCTATATGGCCACAATGGCGAGAAGAAAGAAGAAGTGGGAAGGGATGCTAGGAAGGTAAAAAGAGGGTTTCATAGATGGCGGTAGAGTGGCAGAGAGACGGTGGGAGGGGTGGCAGAGGGGAGACGGTGGATAAGAGAAAAACGAGAGAAAGAAGAGTTGCTGGTATAGTGATGCAGCACGAGAGGCCAAGCAGCAGCAAAAGTCCGACCGGACCTCTACAGCAACCCGGCTGGACCAAGGCGGACACGACCGTGCTGATTTAGTGCCTCAACCGTGCAGAAATTCAGGAAACGGAGTGGGCTTTGCGGCATAGCGAGCACGATCGTGCCAAATCCTGGGCACGACCGTGTCCGGCTTGAGTGCAGACGAGGAATCCGATTTGTTCCAGTTTTTGGGGTTTAAAACAATTCCTTATTTAATTTTGTTTTTGATTTCCTTCTTAGAATAGGATTTTATTATTACTTTAGTATAAGTAGTCTTTGTAGTATTTTATTTTGGGACAACTTGATTATTATTTTATTCTCTCAATTGCAATTGCAATTTCTTTAAACCTTTAGGTTTTTCAAGATTTCTTGTTGATTTCTTGTTTGGGATTCCTTAATCTTTGCAAAAGAATTGTTCGCATATCAATTCTTGGTACTATTCTGCTGCATTTACATCAGTTGGTATCAGAAAAAGGGAACGATCCTTAGACGATGACCAATTCCGGTGGAGACGAAGGAGCCATTCACAACACTCTTGAAACTATCCTAGAGCTCATAGCAACTCAAGATCGTGAAGCTAGAGAAGCTAGGGAAGCAGCTTTAGCTCTCCAACGTGAACAACATACCCAATTATTAGCGGCCTTGGCGAGATTGCAAGTTGGTGGTGGTGGTGGCAAACCTAATAATCAACATGGTCCTCGTCGGGATAACCTCCATCATGAAGAACCGGTTAGAGGGGGATTTCGGGCTAATGGTGGTGGCGAGGACATGAGAGCTCCTCCGGTGGCACAGCAACCCAAAATTCGAGCGGATATTCCGTTCTTTTCAGGTGAGTTATCGATTGAAGATTTTATGGACTGGTTTAATGAGGTTGAAAATTTTTTCACCTTAATGCGTGTTGAAAATGATAGAAAAGTCCCTTATGTGGCCTACAAGTTTCGTGGTGGTGCCTCCGCTTGGTGGGAACAACTTTGTAGACATAGGGCGCGTTCTAATCAACGCCAAATTGTTGAATGGAGGGATATGAAGAGGGAATTGAGAACTCAATTTCTACCAGATGATTACGAGCAATACATGTATAACAAATTCTTAGATTGTCGGCAAGGCAATCGAACGATTGATGAGTACGTTCGTGATTTTCATTCCCAATCTGCAAGGGTTGATTTGTATGAGACAGAGTTCCAACGGGTCGCAAGATTTACAAAGGGCCTCCGGGTTAATATCAAGAATCAAGTGGAACTGTTTACTTCTTACTCAGTGAATGATGTGATCACAAGGGCGCGTAAAGTAGAGAAACAATTGGCTTCTTCGTCCCGTGCCCCATCTACTTTTCGGAAGTTTGGAGAGGGCTCTTCTTCGAATGATAAAAATTTTTTTGATAATGATACGGGGAAAGCACAACTCGCGGGGTCCATGAATGATGGCGGATCATAACCGACTGCTACTCGGACTAACCCACCTCGTCGGAATCAAAATAATAGTGGCCAACCCAACATAAATCCTTATGCTAATAATTATGGTGATAAGTGCTATAAATGTGGTAAACCGGGGCATATCTTCAATAATTGTCCTAATGGGAGAGGTGTTACTATGGTGGCCCGTGCTGATTTTGAAGAGGATACGGACGAAGATTGTGAAGAGGTTTATGTGGATCCTAACATTGAAGACAACAATGAGGATGAACAGCACGCATCCTAGATGATTCGCAAACTCATGTTGACAACCCCGGCGGTGGATGATGACCCACAACGGCACAATATTTTTCGCACCAAAGGAAAGGTACAAAACTGCACTTCCGTGTTTGTCGTTGATAGTGGTAGTAGCGAAAACTTGGTGTCCCGCAGCCTCGTTGATAGATTGAAGCTCGACATCCGGAAACATCCTAGTCCTTACTCCATAGGGTGGATTACTAGTGGCGGCAATCTCTAGGCACACGAACAATGTTCTATTCCATTCTCTATTGGTGGGTATAAGGATGTAGTTTTGTGTGATATTGTTGATATGGATGCATGTGATATTCTATTGGGTAGACCTTGGCAATTTGATCATGGCGTTATGTATGATGGGAAAGAAAATGTTGTGAGTTTTAAAAAGGATGGAATTCATTTTCATTTGGGCGCTTTGAAGGATGTCCCTCCTCCCCCTCAAAAGAAAGCGACATCTATCATCTCTCTTTGTACTTCTAAGGAATTTGCAAAAGATTTAAAAGAGGCACCTTTTGTACTTGCGGTGGTTCACCAAGGAGTCGGTGGTCCAGTTAGTTTGGTTCCTCACGCTATGGAATCATTGTTAGAGGAATTTCGTGATATTATGCCTGATGATTTGCCCCCGGGATTGCCTCCTTTGCGTGATATTCAACACAACATTTATTTAGTGTCGGATGCTTCGTTACCTAATCTCGCTCATTATTGGATGAGTCCGGCGGAGCATGATATATTGAAAGAACAAGTGGAGGATTTGCTGAAAAAGGGGTACATCCAAGAAAGTATGAGTCCTTGTGCGGTTCCGGCATTACTTGTTCCCAAGAAGGATGGTACATGGCGTATGTGCATTGATAGTCAGGCCATCAACAAAATCACTGTCAAGTATCGATTTCCTATTCTGCGTTTGGATGATATGTTGGACATGCTTCGTGGTTCCAAGGTATTCTCCAAGATTGACTTGAAGAGTGGTTATCATCAAGTTTGTGTCCGTGAAGGGGATGAGTGGAAGACCGCGTTCAAGACTAAAGAAGGGTTATATGAATGGTTGGTGATGCCTTTTGGGTTGTCTAATGCTTCGAGTACTTTTATGAGATTAATGACCCAAGTGTTGAAACCTTTCATGGGTAAATTTCTGGTTGTGTATTTTGATGACATCTTGATTTATAGCAAGACAAATGAGGAGCATATTGGGCATGTGCGGGACATATTGCAAGCCTTAAAGGAGAATAAGTTGTATGTGAATCTCAAGAAGTGTAGTTTCATGCTTGACAAATTGTTGTTCTTGGGATTTGTGGTTTCTTCTAACGGGATTCAAGTGGACGAGGATAAACTGCATGCCATACGTGATTAGCCTTTACCTACGACAGTTAGTGAGGTACGTAGTTGTAGATACCCCAGGGGAACCGTGGCTTGGCTAGAGCGCACGGGTTGTCCTAGGATGTCTAATCGTGTTTTAGAGTCGCCACCCACGTTTTTGAGGAACGTAAGAAAACCTAAAGTTTATGAGCCTAAGTTTGATTTATAAAAACAGAGATTCTTTGGGATGAAGGGTTCGGGGGTTAGGTTACGAAATGGGAAGTACTTAAACACCCATTTCGCCCGAGCAATGTTTGTCTTGTTTGTCCATAATCCACTTTAAAGATAAATGTGTTCTTCCTATTTGAATAATGATAAAAAAGGGTTTTATAGTTTAGAGTATAGGGAGATAACTCCTAGGCCAATTCAATGTAATGAAAGGGCCATTGATGTCATGTCCCAAATGGTTTTGGGGTGATTGCACATTTGATTGAAGAAAAAGAAGGATTAGAAGAAGAAGAAGAAGAAGAAGAAGAAGAAGTAGATAATAAAGTTAAGACATTTTACCTATAATATCCTTCAAAGAGAACCTCTTAAAAAAGTCTTGAAGAAGAGGTTGAATACTTGGAGAGAATACCTTTTGTAAATTGCCTAGAGTTTTGTTTAGAGAAGAGTTTTCAAGGTTGAGACCCCTTTTCAACGATGGATTGGGGGGTTTTTATAGTTGTAAAAGGGGAGTTTTTTGGAGCCAAACAGGGTCTCCAAAAAATCTTTCTCGGCCAAAATCATGTATAATGAGCAAAGGAAAGATTCTTGGGAAGAATCTGTAACTGACACACCCCAGAAGCGCGCGCATCCCACCTAGGCGGCAGAAGGCGCGCGCGTCTGGCCTCAAGGGGCGGAGGCGCGTGACTCTGAAAGGAGAATTTTGACAGAATGGACTAGAAAGTTAGAACTGTTATTCAGTTTAGTCCCTGGACTTAACGGAGCCCGTCTGGAACTTAACCAAAGTAACAAAAACTAACAGAAAACACTTAAAAGAGGGAGAAACACAAAATCAAGTGTGCAATCGGGGTGAGCGGTCCAAGGCGGGGTGTCTACAGAGCCTCTCGGCGGCGTGTATTGCAAAGCAAACGCGCCGACGAAAGAAAGACATCCGCCTAGGACAACACCAAGAAAAAATGAAAAGACTCGATAAAAGATGAAATTTGAAATTGCAAGGGATAGAGGTGCGCTCCCTGTATGAGTGGCTTGGTTGATAATAAAAGGTTCGGTGGCATGAAGCGGCCCACCATGGTCGACAGTGGGACCTGGGGGCCTGTTTGCTGGAAGCGGGATCCGTTTGCTGGTAGCGAGATCCGTTTGCTGGAAGCGGGATCCGTTTGCTGGCAGCGAGATCCGTTTGCTGGAAGCGAGACCTGTTTGCTGGTAGCGAGATCCGTTTGCTGGAAGCGGGACCTGTTTGCTGGTGGCGAGATCCGTTTACTGGAAGCGGGACCTGTTTGCTGGTGACGAGATCCGTTTGCTAGAAGCGGGACCTGTTTCCTGGTAGCGAGATCCGTTTGCTGGAAGCGGGACCTGTTTGCTGGTGGCGAGATCCGTTTGCTGGAAGCGGGACCTGTTTGCTGGGTGGCGAGATCCGTTTGCCGGAATGCGGGACCCGGAGGACCATTTGCTTAAAGATCTTACTTGATAAGGAGGTGGTGATTTTGTGGCTCACCCGGGACCAAGTTGTTGCCGTGAGTCAAATTTTGATGTTGATTGTTTGACTTTGACTTTTGGTGGGGTGTGGGCACAGTTGACTGCGGAGTGCTTTCTGCTGGGGATGAATTGTCAAAACTGATCTTTGATGGTGTCCGTTACGAAGTTCTGTGAGATTAGAACTCGCAAGGGGACATTAATGTAGTGCTTTGATCCTTGCATGGGAGTTTGCATTTGGAACTGTCAGCGAGTAGAAGGCGCGCGCTTCCTCTTGTTGACGCGGGAGGCGCGCGCGGCTGAGGAGTATGGCGGGAGGCGCGCGCATCTCGTTTAAGTTCAGCATATATATACAGAAACCGCTCATTCTGTTCGGCCAAGTTCAAAATTTTTTCAAAACCCTCCCAATTCTGAGTCGAAATTTTACAGAGGAATCATCCCAAAACACTTCCTTTGCTGATTAGGAGTGATTTCGTTGCGAAAACATGTCAAGTCCGCGTCAATCTCCGCCGTTAGAGATGCCCGAGGGCGAGGAGCCCGAAATTGGAGTTGAAGCTATGGACCCAAGCTTGCTTACTTTCCAATCTCATACCCACATTTCTCACTTTGTGACTTCGGGTTTGGTAAGAATGCTTCGTCTTTTTTGTCGATTTCGGATTTCATGATGTTCCATTTTACCTGAAATATTGTTGCATCAACTTTGTTGGTCGTTCATTGCATGTTGTTTATTGCTGCTGATTTGTTGTAAGAAACATGCTGGGACACCCATTTTCATGTTCACACACTCGCTTGCACATTGTGACATTGCCATGCTATCGAAATCTTCATGTCGGATTCATCCGTTTTCTAACAGTTATGCTGACGAAATTTTCTCTGTTTCTTGTCTCTTTTTAGGAGTGGAGCCGTCTGACAGAGATTCGAGGTAGGGCTCATAGGCCCATCTCCATATGGAAGAGACTGCCTGAGAACGTTCGGGCCCAAGTTACAGAGACCTATTTTGGTCTTTTTGTCACTAACCTTCCAGCTTTAAAGAATGATCCCGATGTGGTCCAGGCATTGAGGGAAAGATGGTGGGACACCACCCACACCTTTCATTTACCCATGGGTGAGGTGACTATGACGCCCACTGACTTCACAGCTTTGATGGGTATACCGTTCATGGGAGAACCGGTCCCTTATGCTCAGAGAGTGGCTCATCGGACTCCTGATGAGCTGCTGGCTCTAGTTGATTGATGTTTTGTTGTGAAGAACTATCGGGTGACTTGGGGAAGCATCCATCGTTATTTTAACATCCTCTTAGCCGAGTCTCGGGGTGTGACTGCTGATAGGGTCAATGCTGTGGACCGTTGCTTTATCTGGTATTTGTTGTCCCATACTTTCTTTACCAATGGAGGGTCTTCAGCCTCTCTGGCTTTGTTGGATCCTTTGTTGGACCTGGATGATATTGGCCGGTATAACTGGGGTGCTGCAGGTCTGGCCGCTTGTTATCATGGCCTGGATTTGACCAACCGTTCGACTGGCAGCTCGGTTATGGGCTTTAGCTTGTTGTGGGAGGTATACCACTTTCTGTACCCTTTACACTTTTCTTATCATGGTTATAAGTGCTTTTGTTGACTGTCATTAACTCTGTTTCTGATTTTTGTCTACAGCTCTGGGCCTTTGCTGTCCTGAATATGAGGGACTTCAAGATTGATAAGGAAGGCCAGCCCCAGTATCCTGAGTGTGCACGGTGGTCGTACAAGAAGAGGAATGTGAAGACCGGTACGAACCCCATCAGTTTTACCTTGGCCCGGTGACATTTGGATACCTTGTGGCCTGAGTCTGTTATCTTTTCTTTGTACCCGTGGAGGTTGGTTCAGCACTGGTTCGAGCATACTCTGATTCCTATCCGTACCCGACTTTTGATGAGTTCGGTAGAGTGCATGGCTCTGTATTTGGGAGACAGAGTGTTCTGGTAGCATGGCACCCAGGTGACAGATTTTTACAACCCCCCTCGTCCTGCAGTTCTAGACGTTCCTCCCTTTTGTCCTCGTAATTAGAGGTCACTTTCAGAGGTAGACCGTACGGCATTCATGGCAGGGATTGATGCTGTCCCCTACATTCACCTGGATCAGGACTATGGCCTTTTTAGGGAGAACAATCTGATGCAGGGTTTTATGTTTGCTGACCCGAGGAGAGCACAGGCTGCTCCCACGACCTCCGCTCGGTTTTATGCCACCGGTGCCGGATATTGCTTTGATCCTCCTTTGCCTCCTCCGTACTATACTTATTCAAACTTTGGGGTTTTCAAGGAGCAGAGGGAGATTGTTCCTGAGGACATGTTGCCAGAGAGAGAGCCTCCTGCTCAGGCTGCTGTGGTATACTTTTCTGGCTGTCTTTGCATTTCTCAGTTCCAGTCTTGCTTTTCTGTTCCATGTATTGATGTAATTTTTTTTCTTGTCCTCCATTGTAACAGGTACCTGTAGCTTCTTATAGGCACTTGGGCAGACAGAACAAAAGGATGAGGAGGAGAGTGCGCCCGTTGGAGGAGAGGGTGCTAGGGCTGTGCAGGGACATTGCTGCTATGACTAGGGACGCTGCTGGTGCTGTCTCTGGTGCTACGAGAGGAGCTGCCCGAGGTGCTCGGGGCATGGGACGAGGCTGCAGGGACGCCGCACTGGATATTGATGAGGCTGTCTCTTCGGCAAGGCAGTCACTGAGCAGGAGTCTGAGCCGAGGAGGTAGCCAGAGTAGGGGTGGTGCTAGTTCATCAGGGAGAGCTGCCAAGAGGACCCGACATGATGTTGTGGTGGAGACATCTGAGGAGGAAGAATCTGCTGATGATGATGATGATGATGACGAGGAGGCTAAGAGTGGCAGTGGGGGTGGGCACGGTGCTGCCGATGATGATGGTTCTGAGTAGTCTTTTGGGGAGGATGAGAGACTGAAAACACTTTTATTTACATGTAATAAACATTTAGCACGTATTTACAATCCTAGCTATTTACTACGCTTTTTTAGTTATCTATCTAGACTCGGTCCTAAGTGTCGACTCTTTACAAACAAATGTGTGCCCAAAGTGTGTTTGCTGTTGTCGTTTGGGCTTCTTTTGTTGCTGAGATTGATCTTTTCTACAGGTTGAAGGTGTTGGAACGCCTGGGTTCTGTTTTGAACTGACAAAGGCTATTTCTGTTTCTATCTGATGTCAAAGGCGCGCGCGCCTGGACTTGGGCATGGGAGGCGCGCGCGTCTTGAATCGCTTATCGGAGGCGCGCGCTTCTGGCTTGCTGAATTCCAGCCCCTTTCTTTTCTGATAAGAACACTCCAACAGCTATAAATTTAAACCATTTTCGAACAGAATGGTCACACAGCAATATTATGCATCTTTTCCCTTCCTCTATACCTCAAAATTCTTGTAGCGATGACCCCGATGACCTTCACTTTGAAGTCAAAGTTTCCGTCCCCGAAGGCGATAAGTCCGTCCCCATTGCCCCAATTGTGAAGGCACGTCCTAGCGTCTTTGACCGTTTAGGAAGGCCAAATGAGGGTGTTGTTGCCGTTGATTCCCTGAAGCCGGTGGTCCATGTGAGGGATTATAGGCCCCGTTATTTGCCTAAGAAGAAAAAGGGTAAGGGAAATTCTTCTCATGTGTGGAAGCGTGCCATGGTTGTTCCCGCTAAGGTTCCGCTTGACAAAGGTAAAGGGAAGGCCGTTTATGAAGCTCCGTCCCGTCCTAGTGTCTTCTCTCGTCTTGGTGGTCTCAAGAATGTTTCGCCCCCATCCAAGAAGACTAAAGGCCACATCAAGAAGCAATGGGTTCTCAAGTCTAAGAAAGATTAGATTTTCTTTTGTTCCTCAAAAGATTGCAAGTAAAATAGACCACTTGTTTAGGATTTAATGTTTTATGTCTTTTAATAGCTCAACATTCCCATTGTAATGGAAAAAAATTATTTAAGGATTTGAATAAAATTGCATCTCGTTAATTTGAAATGATTTGGGTATTTGTTTATATTTTAGACCGCACCCGAAGGTTGCCTACGTTCCTCCAGTGTAGAGGCTCAGGTCTCCGTAGTTCAAACAAACGAAGACCATTTTTTTTTGTGCACCCTGTTTTTTGCCTAGACCGCCCTTTCAGGTTTTCAATCTAGCGGGCTTCTTTTTTGCACGTGCTCTAATTTTTGCCTAGGCCGCCCTTGCGGGTTTTCAACCTAGCGAGCTTTTTTTTTTGATGGTCTTCGTTTATTAAGCGTAGAATCTCTTCAACTTGTCGAGGTTGACTTCCTTCAGCAGCTGATCTCCATCTAAATCCACGAGTCGGACTGCACCGCCGCTTAGTATCTTCTTGACCACGTACGGACCGATCCATCGGGGTCCTTATTTTCCAAGGGGGTTCATGGCATTAGGAGGATGTTGTCTTAGGACTAAATCTCCCACATTGATGTTTCGAGGCTTCACCTTTATGTTGAAATCCCTTGCCATTCTTTGTTGATAGGCTCTCGTACGTTCGAGTGCCCTTAGCCTTTTCTCGTCGAGTAGAGCTAGCTGTTCATATCGACTTCGCATCCAATTGATTTCATTAACTTTGTTCTCGAGGAGGACCCGTAGGGATGGGACTTCGAGATCTATTGGGAGTACAGCTTCGGAACCATACACCTGTGCATAAGGAGTTTCTCCAGTTGCTGTCCGTATTGACGTCCGGTAGCCCCACAATGCTAGAGGTAGCTTTTCGGGCCAATCCCTTCCGGTGGAGGCCATTTTCTTCACAATGGTCTCGATTGTCTTATTAGCTGCTTCGACCGTGCCGTTTGCTTGAGGGCGGTATGGAGATGACTTGTGCTTAGTAATCTTGTATTCTACCAAAAGTGCGTCCATCTCTTTTTCAAAGTGAGAAACGTTGTCTGAGATGATTTCATGAGGAACGCCGTACCGGCACATGATGTGGGTGTTCACGAATTCGGCCACTTTCTTGGCGTTGAGAACCCGGTAAGCCTGTGCTTCGACCCATTTTGTAAAATAGTCCACGGCTACTAGGACAAAAGATTGTCTGTTGCTGCCAGTAGGGTGAACTTTGCCGATGATGTCTATGCCCCAACAAGAAAAGGGCCATGGCGTGGTCATGTTGTAAAGTTGTGAGGGTGGAGCGTGCTGTAGGTTGGCATGGAATTGGCATTTGGCGCACCTTTTGACTTTCTCGACGCAGTCTCTTTCCATGTTACTCCAATAATAACCCATGCGGAGTATCTTCTTGGTCAACATAAACCCGTTCATGTGGGGCCCACATTCACCCTCGTGGATCTCATGCATTATTTCTTGAGCTTCAGTCTCATTTGCGCATAGGAGATTGATCCCTTCGTGGTGCCTTTTGTAAACTCGGTCGCCATCTGAGACTTCTTATTGCTATTCTCGGGATAAGTGCCATTCTTGAGAAAATTCATGATATCTGAATACCACGGGGAGTTTGCCTTGACCTCGTTGATCTCGATACTCATGCAGTATGCCGGACTGTTCCTTCGGGAAATTTTAAAGGGCTTCACCATTTTTCCCTCGGGCATTTCGACCGGTGAAGTGATGGTGGCTAGTGCATCAGCGAAACGGTTCTTGTCCCTTGGCAGGTAATTGAAGGTGATTTCTTGAAACTGTTCAACCAACTCCTTGAGATGTTAACCATACCGTTGTAGAGTTGAGTCTTGAATCTTCCATTTTCCAGATGTCTGATTGATGATGAGTAAGGAATCACCAAATACCTCTAAGCTTGTGACATTTCTCTCGAGGGCCGCTTCGAGCCTTGCTATGCATGCTTCGTACTCGGCGATGTTGTTGGTGGCCTCAAATTCGAGGCGGATAGCAATTGGAGTATAGATGTCTTTTGGATCGACAAGTAACATCCTGTAGACATCCCGCCTTGGACCTTTCATGTCCCGATTGCATACACATTTCTTTGTCTTCCTCTTTTCTGTTAAGTTTTGTTACTTTTCGTTAACTTTCGTTACTTTCCATTAAGTTCTCGACTTACTTCGTTAGTCTTGGATTTGACTAAGTGACAAAGTCAACCTTGAGTCTTTTTTTCACTTATTCTTCGTGACTTTCGTGGTGTTCGTTAAGTTTCTGACTGATCTCGTTAGTTTTGGGACTTAACTGCATAACGGGGTTAACTTTTGGGCTGAAATGTGGATTTCCTGAAGATGGGAGGAGCGCGCCTCCGCCCTCCTTTATGGGACGCTCGCGCCTCCCATAGGGGGGGCGGGAGATGCGCGCTTCCCACCTCCAGAATTCCAGATTTTGCCAAATTTCCCTCCTTTTCTGATTTGTAACCCCCAAAGCCATTATGGCTTGACTTGATCCGGGGAAGGGCCATCTTTGTGACCACAAAGACCTTACCTAACACCTATAAAAACCCCTCCAATCCATCATTGGAAGGGGACTTTTCTTTTGCCTCTCTCAACAAAAGGGGACTTTTCCTTTTCACTCTCTTAACAAGGACTTTTCTTTTCACTCTGTTAACAAAGGAGGAAGAATTCTTGAATCAAAAAAGCACTTTAAAACACATAAAATCCATTTTCAAAGAGTGGTCACTATAGACAATTTGGTTCTTCCCCATTCAAGCACAAGGTACAATGTTCATTCTCTTATAAACTTTTAATCTTATCTTTATTTTCTCTCCTTGTTAAAATCTTTTTATTACACTCTTCATCTTTAATGTGTATGCAATCTCCATAAAAGGGATACAACCAAAAGGCCACTTCACTATTGAAGTTTGGCCAAGGTTACATCCCAACATTCCAAATTCCACTTTAATTTTCATTTCATTTCTTCATGTAATTGTTTGGCATAATGGTTACATGTAATCTTTTAGCATAAATTAATAAATAAAAACAATTCTCTTTTATTTCCTTTTAATTTTCCCCTTTCTTTCCATTGTAATTGTTAGCACTTCTTACATTAATAATTGAAGGACTTTTCTTTTTAGTATTAGAACACCAAAAGTAGCAAGACCCGCGTAAGCGGGGCGGAGTGGGTGTTTAAGTACTTCCCACTCCGTCACCTAACCCCCGAAGCCCTCATCTCAAGAATCTTTGGTTTCGTAATCAATAAAAAAGGCTATTTTCTTAGGTTTTCTCGCGTTCCTCTAAAACGTGGGTGGCGACTCTTAAAATCAATTAGACATCCTAGGATAATTCACTACTCTAGCCAAGCCGTGGTTACCCGGGGTATCTACAGTGGCGACTCTGCTAGGGACATAGAGGGTTAAACTTGCATTTTCTGCTTTTGGTGTTCTTATATCTGTTTTCTGGGCATTCTGGTAAAAATGGTAGGAAGCGTGCGCCTCCGGCCTTCTTGGCCTAAAGCGCGCGCGTCCGACCCTTATTACCAGAATCGCCCACCTTCCATCTTGTCCTTCAAATTTCATATTTCTATGCTAACAAGTTTCTGCAGGGGAAAGTTACATAATTTGGGACCAGGGCAATCTCCTGAGTCCGCGATTTCTTCTGACATTCTGACAGGTACCCCAGATGCGCGCGCCTCCCACATTCATGGCGCAATGCGCGCGTTTCCCACGTAACTGCACTGAGTCGCGCGCTTCTGGGCCATTTTCCAGAACAGAACATTAAACAGAACAATGAACAGAATGGGCAGTTTTGACAGTGTGTAGGCACCGGGCCTACATACACCCCCTTTTACTTTTGTTTATTCATTTTCATCGGTCATACGAGTGATTCGAAAGTTGTAAATTACTTGCTTATTTGTTTTTGTTTTTTTATTTCCTTTGAAAAAAAAATATTTTGTCACTTGTTAGACCTCACACTACGCGCACAATTCTTATCAACTGCTCACTATCGAGTCGCACAAGTCCAACCCCAAACCCGTCGAGGCCCGTCCTACGAAGTTTCAAGCTCCACCCGACCTTGACTCTTCCGAAGCGGTAAACCTCAGCCCGTGGCGTAGTTCACGACTACATGCCGGGGGTGACCTTTAAGCCTCATATTTAAGCCGAGCACAAACCACACAATTCTAGTTAGGGTCTAACACTACGTGACTAAGTCGGTTTTCATGTACCGAGATTTCCCTAAACTAATGTCGTCAAATCATACATGCCGTTTCCAAAAGAAACAAATGGTTGTTATGGGACAAAATATAAAACTCCGTCCCCAAAGTGGTTATTTTGGACGAAAATAAAAAAATCTGTCCCCGCATGTATGCTTTATGACATTAATTTAGTTTAATACCGTCACATGTAGGTATCACAAGCGTGGTGGAATCCGATGAGTATATGGGACCGCGAGATGGTCTATATACTAGTGTGACGATTCCACTATTTTTCTAGAAACCCCAAAAAGGACTATGTCCTTCCGACTTTGTAAGTAAATAAATAAAAAAAAAGTCATTTTTCTTATGTGGTTGAGTCTTTTTCCTTTGTTTGTGGGTTAATTATTTTACTCAAAATATGTTTGTGGGGCCAACCTAAGATCGACCGTGTTCTCTCAATAGGTCCAATGGCTTCCAACGGCAACAACAACAAGGGTGAGAACATCCCCGTGTCCAACGAAAGGCTCTTCAACATAATAAGAGCCATGGGGGAACAAATGGATAGACTTGTCGAGGATGCCCGCCGCAAGGATGATTTATGGCAAGCCCGTCTTGATCTCGAGAGGAGAATTCATAAGGAAGAAGTGTCCGAACTTAAGGCCTGTTTACGGGAGTTCACCAACAACAAGGCAAAGGTCAACGGTAAGGCATGTTCAAGCGGCTCGCCTCTCAAAAGTCACAAAGGTTCTACCAACGACCGTGTCTACACTCCCCTCCAAGGTATGACCGTCACCAAGGCCTATGAAGATCTCAAAGAAAAGGGACAAATTTCTCCTCTCCAAGGGTATAAGCAACCACAACCATTGCGTCGCAACCATGCCCACCACAAGTGGTGTGACTATCACCTATGCAGCGGTCACCTCACCGAGGATTGCTTCTCCATCTGCAACATCATCCAAGACTTGATTGACAATGGTGAGTTTACCGTGGTTGAAGAACAACAGTTAGAGAGTGAGAACATGCAAGAACTCATCAAGGAAGGGGCTCAGATTTGAAATAGGGTCTCAACAAGAGATCATACCGCAAGGAAGGCTACAACGACAATGGGGACTATAGCAACAATCTCCGTTTCTCTTTCTCTACCTAGTAATAGGAATAAAAAAAAAAGAGTCAAAGTCCTCTTTAGTGTGCATTAAAGTTTTCTCTCGTCCCATGTTCAATGTCGAGTCTTATTATCAAATAAAAGTCGTTCTTGTCCTCATACACTATTCCAAGTTGTTCAATTTAATTCTTGGAAAAATGATGAAAAGATGTCTAAACAAGTTTTAGAACGAAGTCCATCGCTCGAACGCCTAGGGGCTAAACATCGACGACGGCATCAACAACGAAGACATCAAAACATCAACGGCGAAATCAAGCCAAAGAAAGGTGAAGCAACAACCATGGAGAAAAATCAAGCAATGTTTCAAAGGGGATTCAAAAAAAAAAAAAGGCTCGCTAGGTTGAAATCCTCAAATCAACCTAGGTAAAAGTTAGAGCAAAAAAAAAAAAAAAAAAACCTCAATCAAAGAAGTACAAAGATCAACATCATTCCACCAACGAAGGACGAATCAACATCAACCATCGCGACGAATGGAGCATCCACAAGAACTACAGTGACCTGAGCCTCTACACTGGAGGAACGTAGGCAACCTGCGGGTCCGGTCTCATGCAAGAAAGAAGATATGTTTAGCCCTAGCGCATTATGGTGATCGGCCTTACTCTCGAACTTGTCATGACATCTTTGTACGATTCATTTGCCAATGAATTAATCACCAAAAGATTGAACAACTTTTTTAGATTTGGAATCGCTTTCCGTTCCTTATCAAGTCTAGGGCTTCTTTTCTTTCTGCTATGCTCCCAATTCCTCGCAATCAAATTGGGGCTTTCCTTCTCTTCTCTCTTAATGACTCACTTGTGTTCACGAGTCATTCAAGTCAATAAAAAATATATGTCAACACTAGGGACACTTCCCTAGTCGAGTCAATGTCACTCATCATTAGTGACAAAAGGTCCTCACCGCAAAATCACATGTCTCTCATCCTCCTCCAGAGTCAATGCACACTTCCTCATCAATTGAGTCGAAAAAAAAAAAATAATAATAATAAAGATGCAAAAGAGATGCCCGCTAGATTGAAAACCCGAAAGGGCGGTCTAGGCAAAAAACAGGGTGCATCATAAAAAAAATGAGAGAGTGGGAGAGAGAAGGGAAAGAGAAATGGAGATCTCCGTCCTCTAAGGAAGACAACTGCACAAGCTCTACATTGGATCTCCTCAGCAAGTCAATTCCCCACCGAGTCAACTTTGGGATTGCAAAAGGCTCGACAAGATATGGCACCATCAAAGGCTGTCTTGGGTTATTGGCATCATTCTCCAGCAGTGTGCATTTTTGGGTTCATGAAAAGAAGGCCCGTGGTAACCAAGACCCATCCGAGAACGAGCCCATCATAAAAAGGCACGAGGTTGCACAAATAATCCCTAGCTAGTCAATTGGCTTGGGCAGCAAATAGCAACAACATGTGTCTCAGTTTTCAAAGCTTCTGCAAGTATGTGCTTCTAAAGTACGCCAAAAGGCTCCCGAGAAATGGAGTAGCTCTTGCCATGTCCTCTCATGTTTGTTCCCTCGCACGAAGATGAGTCACACTTGCTTTTCTCAACAAATGGTGACGCCCTAGGGGCTATATGACTCAAGAACAAGGGCTTCTTTTGCTTCATTTGACAATCAATAAGCCCTAGGGGCTATGCTCGAGAAAGATGTGTGAGACTATCCTCAAAGTCTCTCAAAATGGATGTCAAAAATCCCTCTTGTCATGTGTGCCCGTACTCGTTCCCCCGATCAAGGATAGGCCCTTCTCGTTCCACTCCTAATCAATGGGCTACGATCAAGTTTTAAAGGCTCCATCGGCAAGAAGAAATTTACTTCAGTGTCCCCAGCCAAGTCATGTGCAACATTGGAAGCTTCCTCAATTCGGCACCAAAGTTCTCAAGGGGCTTCGCAATCTACAATCTTTTAGGCTACGGCATACAGTGATACAAGCAAAAGGTAATATTGGGGCTTCGCAATAAACAAGCTTTTGGGCAGTGGTACCCGAGCAATGTGATTTGGGAGTAGTCTTATGGCTCCATGAAAGGGATCAAGCATCAATGGTCCCTCAACACTTCCAGCCAAAAGGCCTCTTGGTTTTAAATGAAGGCTCCGATGATATGAAAGAATTTGATGATTCTTGTTAGAACTCACAGCGAGATTCTGAAGGAAGTCTTAGAGAAAAGGAAAAGATTCAATATGCTAGACTCACCCGGCTGAGTTATAGCGGGCAATGCCAATATGTTAACTCTATAAGCAGAGTTACGTCCAATCCCAATGTTTTTGCAATACAGCAAACCCTTCTCCAAGATCAAAAGCACAGGCTGCATCCGAAGATCCGCCGTCGGTTCAACTCAAGAAGACTCAAGCAAACATACCGTTCGAGACTTTATCACACCAAGACCTTATCATCTGCAACAACATCACCATCTCCCATGAGACGTCTCCCGAAGACTGTACTACACTTCCAACATGGGCCTTCCGCCATTTGGGTACCAACCACAAAAAGGGCCATCCATCTCCAAGCAAGAGAAAGAAGGAGATCGCCTTCAAGAGTTCTTCCCAATAGCGCCATCCGCTCCCAACATAATGCTAAGCCGATTCCAAGAAAATTTGAGGCTTCACACCGAAAGGTCTCCACATCCCGCCATCTACAAACTTGATAAGCCCATGACATTTGGGGCTTAGCAATCTCTCAAAGCTTGGTATCAATGATATTCTCTTGGGGCTTGCCCACGTCGACAACAAAAGACAGTTTATTTGAATGGGCTAAGAGTTGATTCATCTTGGGGCTTCATAAGCCACTCAAAGTTCAGCATTCGAGGGGCTTTACAATCAGCAACCCCTTGGCATCTCGGCATCAATAGTCCCTTTTGAAGCCCCATAATCGAAAATCTCTTGGGGCTAGACATCAATTTCGTTGGACACCACGGCAACAACGACATAATTCAATAAGGCAATCCAGACTTCGATTGAACACGACTTGATCTTGGGTTGGCTTTGCAAACACACAATGGTTAAAATGGTTCACCCACGAACTAAAAAAAAATCTTTTTGTCACATGTGTGCATATTCTTTCCCTTCCAAGGGATACGTAGGCAGCCTTTTGGCATGACCAACCCACCATCTAGAATACCATCTCGCCGACACTCCTTCAAAGGCAAGAACAATTCATCACCATCAACATCATCATTCTCCATCCAAAGCATGGACATTCTTCATCAAAAGCATCAACATCCTTCAACAATCCATCCCCAATCAAGCGGCAATGGTAAGTGAAGGTATGAACATCATTCATCTCAAGCAATCTCCGCTTTCAAAAATCACTTCACACACAGAATCACTCTACTTCTCTCTCAAACTGCTTTCAAATCACATCACACCACAAGCACAATTTCCCTCATAACTGCCATTTCACATCCCATACATGTCACAAGCACATATACATGCAAAGCACACACTTAACAGGTACCACCACAAGGTCAACAGTATCTACAACTCAAGGCACTTCATCCCCAGCAGAAAGTGATCCGCCGTCAACTATGCCTGCATCCCATAGAGTCAAACAATTACAGTTCAATGACAACAACTCGGTCCATGGTGAGCCGCAAAAACACCACCTTTCCATCAAGCAACATAACAATATCACATATAGGCAGACGGAGCTTCGGATCCCGCCATCAGCAAATGGATCCGGCACCAGCAAAATGGATCCCGCCTTAGCAAACAGGTCCCACATCAGCAAACGGATCCCGCTTCAGCAAATGGATCCCGCATCAGCAAATGGGTCCCGCATCAGCAAACGGATCCCGCATCAGCAAACGGATCCCGCCTCAGCAAACGAATCCCGCCTCAAGGAAACGGATCTCGCCTCAGCAAATGGATCCCGCCATCAGCAAACGGATCCCGCATCAGCAAACGGATCCCGCCATCAGCAAATGGATCCCGCATCAGCAAACGAATCCCGCTTCAGCAAGGATCCCTCAGCAAAACGGATCCCGCCATATCCTTTCTATATCAATAAATTCACTCATACAGGGAGCGCACCCCTATCCTTCGCAAATTTCAAATTCATGTTTTATTGAGTCTTTGTTTTCTCTTGTCGATGTCCTCGGCGGTTGTCTTTCTTTCGTCGACGCGTTTTGCTTTGCAATCCACGTCGCCGAGGGGCTCTGTAGACACGCCTCCTTGTACCTCTCATGTCCCGATTGCATACACATTTCTTTGTCTTCCTCTTTTCTGTTAAGTTTTGTTACTTTTCGTTAACTTTCGTTACTTTCCGTTAAGTTCTCGACTTACTTCGTTAGTCTTGGATTTGACTAAGTGACAAAGTCAACCTTGAGTCTTTGTTTCACTTGTTTTTCGTTGACTTTCGTGGTGTTCGTTAAGTTTCTGACTGATGTCGTTAGTTTTGGGACTTAACTGCATAACGGGGTTAACTTTTGGGCTGAAATGTGGATTTCCTGAAGATGGGAGGAGCGCACCTCCGCCCACCTTTATGGGACGCTCGCGCCTCCCATAGGGGGGGCGGTAGGTGCGCGCTTCCCACCTCCAGAATCCCAAATTTTGCCAAATTTCCCTCCTTTTCTGATTTGTAACCCCCAAAGCCATTATGGCTTGGCTTGATCCAGGGAAGGGCCATCTTTATGACCACAAAGATCTTACCTAACACCTATAAAAACCCCTCCAATCCATCATTGGAAGGGGACTTTTCTTTTGACTCTCTCAACAAAAGGGGACTTTTCCTTTTCACTCTCTTAACAAGGACTTTTGTTTTCACTCTCTTAACAAAGGAGGAAGAATTCTTGAATCAAAAAAACACTTTAAAACACATAAAATCCATTTTCAAAGAGTGGTCACTATAGACAATTTGGTTCTTCCCCATTCAAGCACAAGGTACAATGTTCATTCTCTTATAAACTTTTAATCTTATCTTTATTTTCTCTCCTTGTTAAAATCTTTTTATTACACTCTTCATCTTTAATGTGTATGCAATCTCCATAAAAGGGATACAACCAAAAGGCCACTTCACTATTGAAGTTTGGCCAAGGTTACATCCCAACATTCCAAATTCCACTTTAATTTTCATTTCATTTCTTCATGTAATTGTTTGGCATAATGGTTACATGTAATCTTTTAGCATAAATTAATAAATAAAAACAATTCTCTTTTATTTCCTTTTATTTTTCCCCTTTCTTTCCATTGTAATTGTTAGCACTTCTTACATTAATAATTGAAGGACTTTTCTTTTTAGTATTAGAACACCAAAAGTAGCAAGACCCACGTAAGCGGGGCAGAGTGGGTGTTTAAGTACTTCCCACTCCGTCACCTAACCCCCAAAGCCTCATCTCAAGAATCTTTGGTTTCGTAATCAATAAAAAAGGCTATTTTCTTAGGTTTTCTCGCGTTCCTCTAAAACGTGGGTGGCCACTCTTAAAATCAATTAGACATCCTAGGATAATTCACCGCTCTAGCCAAGCCGTGGTTCCCCGGGGTATCTACACATCCCTATGCCATACCTATGCTTATTGGCCGCGCCATCGAAAAAAAGTTGCCACTTATTTTCCTCTGTTGTAGCGCAAATTAAATGCTTGTCGGGGAACTGTACATCTTCCCCCTTCACTTCGTCACACGGAAATTCAGCAAGCTGATCACTGAACACTTTCCCCCTGATGGATTTGAGTGTGACGTAAGTGATATCGTAGCCGGCGAGCATGAAGTACCATTTGGCTATTCTTGTTGACATGAAGGGCTTCTCGAAGATGTAGCAGAGCGGGTCCACTTTTGCTACCAACTTGATTGGGAAGGCCTCCATGTAATTCTTGAGCTTTTGAGTAACCCAAACCAATGCCGCACAAGACTTTTCTAAGACAGAGTAGTTCTTCTCAGCTCCTTGAAACTGGCAGCTGACAAAGTAGATAGCATTCTCTTTTGTGGAGTCTCGTTGTTCTTGTGCGAACATAGCCCCTAGGGCTTCATCATTGACAGTGATATAGAGCAAGAGAGGCTTCTCCTTGTGCGGTGGAACCAAAACTGAAGGGCATGTCAAGTAATGCTTCACTTGGTCGAAGGCTTCTTGGCAAGTATTGGTCCATTCTAGAGCCACATTCTTCTTGAGTAGCTTGAAGATCGGCTCACACATGGAAGTGAGTTGGTGCACAAACCTACTGATGTATTGAAGTCTGCCCATGAAACCTTTGATTTCTTTCTGCGTCTTTAGAGGAGGCATGTCAATGATTTCCTTGATCTTGGATGGATCGGCTTTAATTCACCTCCTCTCAGTGACCATGTAACCGAGAACCTTTCCTCTGATGACCCCAAAATTGCACTTTGCGGGATTGAGTCTCATGTTGTGTTGTCAGAGTCGTTCAAAGAACTTGCGAAGATCGATCAAATATTGACCGTTGGTTGCCTTTAAATGGATGATCATGTCATCTATATAGACCTCAATCTCTTTATGAATCATGTCATGGAATAGATCCGTAACAGCCCTTTGGTAGGTAGCCCCAGCGTTCCTTAACCCGAACGGCATGACTGTGTAGCAAAAAGTGCCCCACGGTGTTGTGAAAGCTGTCTTGTGTTGGTCTTCCTTGGACATGAGAATCTGATTGTAACCGGCAAAACCGTCCACAAATGAGCGGACTTCATAGTTGGCAGTCGAATCGACGAGCATGTCGATGTTTGGTAGCGGAAAATCATCTTTCGGGGAAGCTTTGTTCAAATCCCGAAAGTCCACACAAACTCGAACCTTGCCGTTTGCCTTTCTAACTGTCACAATGTTGGCTAGCCAAGTCGAATACTCGATGACTTTGATGAAACCCACACTGAGGAGCTTTTCAATCTCTTCTTTGACTTGTAGGGACCATTCTGGTTTGATCTTTCTGAGCTTCTGCTTTACTGGCTTGGCGTCCTCTCTGATCGGAATTCTGTGCTCTACGACCTTTCTGTCCAAACCCAGCATGTCTTTGTATTACCATGCGAATACATCCACAAATTCCTTGAGCAGTGCAGTCAATCTTTCTCTGTCTTTCTCTTTGAAGAAGCTGCCTATCTACGTTTCATTCGGCTCTTCGTCGGTACCCAGATTAACAACATGCAATTCCTCATCGGCCCCTGGACCATTTTCACCACGACAACGAACCTGTTGAGCTAGTTCATTTAGGTATGTTATGTTTTTGTGGTCTAATTCATCATAATTTAAATCGTTATTAACTTGTTCATTAAGTTTGTTATTAGTTAATTCATCATTTATGATGTTTGCAATCTCGGGGTACTCAGAAATATCAAATTTTTCATTAGCAAAGAAAGGAAACACACGTTCGGCTATGGCCTCAATATCCTCTTGGGTGAGGGTATTAGAAACACTCTCGGACTCGAAAGCAAGTGTGAGCCGCTCTTCCTTTGTTGCTGTGCGGGGTATGCAACCCATTTCTCGGACTAAAAATTCCTCGGATACCATGGGCCCCTTCGTAGAATACCAGTTGTTGATTGGCTCGGAGCTTGGCTGGATCTCGCTGATAGATGGATTTGTTAGGTTTCGGAGTAACATGCGCAGCGGAAAATAGCATTTAAAATTTTAATACAAACCCAAAGCCATAGATCCGTTCAGATGATTATATCAAATACATACAATATGAATACTAGAATACTAACCCTTGATGCCTTTAAATTTCAACCTTTGATCTTGGTGGAGATTTAGAAACTTGATCACGAACACAAAGCTTGAACACAAACTTTGAAGATGATGAGTTTCACCCTCTAGCGGTATCTACACCACGAACGAATATCAAGGAGCTTCTTGATCTTGGTTGCTAAACCAAAATTTAGGAACACGTTTTCTCAATTGTATTTTGACTATATGGAATATAATTGTGTTTGATCTTGTTCTTCAATCTAGGGATTTCTTAGAACAAGAAATAACTCTCAAAAACTCTTTGGAGGCTTGCAAAAACACATTTACTGATTAGGGACGAATTAGGGCTGTTTATATACAAGTTAGACCTATTCCAAATAGGTAACTTATGTCTAAACCCGCAAGAAAACGGATTAAGGAAGTTTCCTCCCGAAACCGACTGGTCCGGCCGGGTATGGCAAGTGGTCCGATCGGACCATGCCAGGTCCACCCGGGTCCTTTCCACTGGTCCGCCCGGACCTCCTCTGTTCCACTTGTCTTCCTCTAATTTCCTTAAATCCTCAAATGGTCCTTCGACCTTATATTCCAATATAGTCCTTTTAGGATTCGTTCTATTGTGTGTGACCCTCTAGGATTATACTAAGTTGGCAATGGGTTCAAACATGAATCCATAAGATATGATTAGGTTCTAGCAAACTTTCATACCTACCCAAATAGTATAACTAGATACAAGTTCGCATTCCTTTAGAATATGTCACAATCCTTTTGTCCATGATGTCATTGAACGCAAGTCATGGTCAACAAGTCAACTTGTCTTTGTTCAATACTTTCTCGATTCCGAATATGTTGATAATCTAAATGACATTAATCCAATCAATTCATTTGAGTCCGGCCAAACATTTTCATCAACATCATTCCTATGAGAGGCCCAAGCTTGACATCTCTCCGTAGAGGGACAAATCCATTTAGCTTATTATTTTTCCTTACATGAATCCGATTATGCCAATCATACCCTTTATAACTACCCGGTGAAAGGTAGCGTTTGAATATGTCAAACATAATGTTCATCAAGTGGAAGACCATAATAACTTCATGTCTAAGGATTCAAATGACACAACTAATATGGGATATATGTATGACATTGACCATGACATAAATCTCATAGAGCGGGTCATGTCCAGTACTAAACAAGTACCCATAAATCTAACATGATCATCCCATGATCATTTAGCCTTTATACTAATACCAAACAAGTAATAGGGACGGAGATTATTATAAGTAAACATGAACAACAATAATAATCAAAACATCTCTTTATTAATATGAAATAAGTGAAAACAATTACAACGTTTATTAAACGTGCCTAGGGAACCAACACCAACAATCTCCCACTTGCCCTAGGCCCAATCTCCCATGTATCTAATACCCATGGACCTAACATGACCATCATGTTTAGCTTGTGGAAGTCCCTTTGTTAGCGGGTCCGCGACATTGTCATCAGTAGGTACTCTGCATATATTCACGTCTCCCCTATCAACGATTTCTCGAATGATATGAAAACGCCTAATTATGTGTTTGGATTTCTGATGTGCTCTTGGTTCATTTGCTTGAGCAATAGCACCATTATTATCGCAATAAAGGTCTATTGGATTAGCAATACTAGGAACCACTTCAAGTTCAGTGATGAACTTCTTAATCCAAACAGCTTCTTTTGCAGCATCCGATGCAACAATATACTCAGCTTCCGTTGTAGAATCGGCGGTTGTACTTTGCTTGGAACTCTTCTAGCTTACAGCTCCACCATTTAACAAGTACACAAAACCTGATTGCGATCGACTGTCGTCTTTGTCGGTTTGGAAGTTTGCATCCGTGTAAGCATTTACAACGAGATCATCTTCCATTCCTCCATAGACCAAAAACAAATCTTTAGTCCTTCTCAAGTACTTAAGAATCGCTTTTACAGCCATCTAGTGATTTTCACCGGGGTCGGATTGATATCTACTCGTTATGCTCAAAGCATAAGATACATCCGGCCTAGTACAAATCATGGCATACATGATGGATCCAATTGCCGAAGCATATGGAACATCATTCATTTTCTCACGCTCATCTTTTGTCTTAGGACATTGATTCTTGCTTAGAGAAACTCCATGCAACACTGGAAAGGTTCCTCTCTTAGAATTTTCCATGCGGAATCTTCTAATGACCTTGTCAATGTATGTACTTTGGCTTAAACCAATTAGCTTCCTTGATCTATCTCTGTAGATCTTAATGCCAAGAATGTATGCGGCTTCACCCATATCAGGCAACAAAGACTTTGTTGTCCGTTTGGTTTTAAAAGTAATATCCTTTAGTTTCCTTAGGATATCCCACGAAAATACATTTATCAGATTTGTGTGCGAGTTTGTCTGAGACAAGTCTTTTGACGAAAGCTTCACAACCCAAATCTTCATGAACGACAAACAAGGATTCTTTCCGCTCCACATTTCATATGGAGTCTTTTGAACCGATTTTGTTGGAACACGATTTAGTGTGAAAGCAGCGCTTTCAAGAGCGTAACCCCAAAAGGATAAAGGAAGATCAACTCGACTCATCATTGATCGAACCATGTCCAACAAGGTCCGATTCCTCCTCTCGGACACACCATTCCATTGTGGTGTTCCGGGTGGAGTCAATTGTGAAATTATTCCACAATTCTTTAGATGATCATTGAATTCATGACTCAAGTATTCTCCACCTCGATCCGATCGAAGTGCCTTAATACTTTTTCCAAGTTGTTTTTCTACTTCATTTTGAAATATTCTAAATATCTCAAATGCTTCACTTTTATGTTTCGTTAGGTAAACATACCCAAATCTACTATAATCATCAGTGAAGGTTATGAAGTATTGAAATCCTCCCCTAGCATTGATACTTAGTGGTCCGTATGCATCGGAATGTATCAACCCCAATAAGTCGCTTGCCCTTTCACCTAGCTTGGTAAAAGGTGTCTTAGTCATTTTTCCAAGAAGACACGACTCACAAGTATCATATGACTCGAGGTCACATGAACCCAAAAGACCGTCCCCATGGAGTTTTGAGATACGCTTCTCATTAATATGACCAAGACGGCAATGCCACAAATAAGTATGATTTACATCATTAGGTTTAGATTTCTTATTTATATGATAGAAATTTTCATCGTTCTTTACATCCAAGACATAAAGGCCATTAAATGAATTTGCAATACCATAAATCACATCATTTAAATAAATAGAAAATTTCTTATTTTCAATAAAAAACTTAAAACCTTCATTATCCAAACAAGAAATTGAAATAATATTTCTACTTAAATCCGGTACATAATAGCAATTGTTCAAAACAACTATTAAACCAGAAGGTAAAGTGACTTCATAAGTTCCTACAGCTAATGCAGCAACTCTTCCTCCATTTCCCACTCGTAGGTCCACTTCACCCTCTTTAAGCAGTCTCCTATTCTTTAGTCCCTGCACATTTAAAAAAATGTTAGAACCACATCCGATATCCAATACCCAAGAATCAGTGGTAGAAAGGAGAATATCTATCATATTGATACCTGAAGTCGACGCTGTCCCACTGCTCTTCTTCTTCTTTTGCTCTTCCTTAAAAGCCTTGCAATTACGTTTTCAATGACCAATTTCTTGACAATGGAAACAGATTGCATCCTTTTGTGAATCGGGTTTTGCCTCAGAATCTTTGGCAACCTTTGCCTTACTTATCTTGGGTTTGACAACTTTCTTACCCTTTCCTTTGGCACTAGCCTTCTTTCTATCATGAACCAAGAGCACAGGAGAACCTTTCTCCACAATCTTCATCTCCGCAGTTTTAAGCATACCATGCAACTCAGAGAGATTCTTATCCATTCCATGCATGTTATAATTCATCACAAACTGATTATAACTTTTAGGCAATGAATTAAGAATGAGATCCATGCTAGCTCCAATGGGATTGGATAGCCAAGTTTCTCAAGATGCTTACATAACCATTCATTTTTAGCATGTGAGGACTCACTTGTTGCCCTTCACTCATTTTGCAAGAAGTGAATGCAACAATGGTCTTGTACCTCTCTTGCCTAGCTTGCTCTTGAAACATGGCTCTTAACTCCACGCCTATCTGATAGGCTTCCAATTGTTTCAAATTTTGTTGGAGTTTTGAGCACATAGTAGCAAGCATGAGACAACTTACATCTCTAGAAGCATTACGATGTTTCTTGTAACTGTCTCTTTCTGCCCTAGGGGCAGCAGGTTCTGGTTCAACGGGAAGAGGCCCATCGAGAATGTACAACTTTTCTTCTTGCCTAAGAACAATTCTTAGGCTACGGATCCAATCCATAAAGTTCGTACCATTCTCTTGGAGCTTATCCTTTTCAAGGATCGATCACAACGAAATTGATTGAGTGTTAGTAGTCATTATCTACAATTATGCAAAAAAAAAAAAATTTAATAAGTACCAATTTTTCATTAAAGAAATAAACAATGCATTTTCCAAAAATACTCCCACTAAATTATTCAACCTTCTTATACATCTAATGTATAATATAATTTACATGGGCTAAGATCCAACTTTAATTTAATTTCAAGTACGCTTTGGCGCACCGCTCAAAATCAAATTAATCAGGTAGACAAACATGTCAATCATATCCCATATGACTCTTAGATCATTTTCTGAGATTCTTTAGGAAATCCAATTTCAAAAAGCATGTTAAATCTCAACTTTGCCTTAAGCCCAAAACTGTTTTGACGCTTAATTAAGTCCAACCATTTTAAACGCATAGGAAACTCTTATTCACTCATCTTACTCATACATGAATAAAATTAACACACTTCGCTTTGGCGAACCCATATTAAAGTTACTCATGTATCAATAAGTGTTTTAATCATGGCATGGAAAGATGACTTAAAACTTCTTTGAAGGTTTATTCATATAGCATATACACATTTATGAGCACATAATATAAACATGTTACACATCAAGTTTAGCCATTAAATTAATAGCCATTAATTTAAGCATAATATTTATGTGTCATTAGTTTCTCTATAATTATGAGGATGAGACTATTTGAACTTCGGTTATTATCTCCAAATCAAGACAATCAAGAAGTGCGGCCGAAACTAAGCCATAAGGCAACAACAATTCCGCACTAATTCAAGAAACCAAGAAAGTAGTCCATGTGGCTGAAACTAAGCAATAGATGGTCTCGATGAACGTATGACAATTGCATCCACAATTCCACATGGATCTCCAATCTTTGAATCAAGAATTTTGTTTCATAATTTTAGCAATTATGAACTCTTCATAGTTGTAACTTCGTTTTATCTTTGAAACTTTGATTGCCATCAAGTTTGGGAAACACAATCTCGATGAACGTAGATTAGCCATCCAACCTCTGATCCAATCTCAGAATCACAAGATCAAAACAAATAGGAAAAATCAAACCCCGAGATCCGCACCCAAAACCAACTGCCCAATACCCGCTCCAGACCAGCAGGTCCGGCCGGGTACTGTCACTGGTCCGGTTGGACCCCTTTGAAAAATTTCAAATTCTGAATCTGACAAAAAAAAAACAAAGAACAGAACCCCGCTCCAGACCAGATGGTCCGGCCAGGTCCTTCCTTTGGTCCGGTCGAACCTATGCCAGGAAACCAAAAAAAAAAAATTAAAGTTCGAAAACTTGTCTCAAAATTGTTTTTCCCCGATTATCAAAACTTTGATCCAATCAGAAATTGATAATCCAAACAATTTTAAATTCAACATAATTTTAATGCGATTGAATAGTGCGATTAAAGTTTATAAAACAATAAACCACATAAAATCAAATAACACATAAACATTATAATCTAATATTCATATCATGCTAGGCACATAAACAAGCAATTTATATACACACAACATGATCTTAGTATTGAAGTAATCAACATGAACGCGGATCTGATACCACTGTTGGGTTTCGGAGTAACATGCGCAGCGGAAAATAGCATTTAAAATTTTAATAGAAACCCAAAGCCATAGATCCGTTCATATGATTATATCAAATACATACAATATGAATACTAGAATACTAACCCTTGATGCCTTTGAATTTCAACCTTTGATCTTGGTGGAGATTTTAGAAACTTGATCACGAACACAAAGCTTGAACACGAACTTTGAAGATGATGAGTTTCACCCTCTAGCGGTATCCACACCACGAACGAATATCAAGGAGCTTCTTGATTTTGGTTGCTAGACCAAAATTGAGGAACACGTTTTCTCAATTGTATTTTGACTAAATGGAATATAATTGTGTTTGATCTTGTTCTTCAATCTAGGGATTTCTTAGAACAAGAAATAACCCTCAAAAACTCTTTGGAGGCTTGCAAAAACACATAGACTGATTAGGGACGAATTAGGGCTGTTTATATATAAGTTAGACCTATTACAAATAGGTAACTTATGTCTAAACCCGCAAGAAAACGGATTAAGGAAGTTTCCTCCCGAAACCGACTGGTCCGGCCGGTTACGGCAAGTGGTCCGACCGGACCATGCCAGGTCCGCCCGGGTCCTTCCACTGGTCCGCCCGGACCTCCTCTGTTTCCATTTTTCTTCTTCTAATTCTTTAAATTCCTCAATGGTCCTCGATCTAATATTCCAATATAGTCCCTTTTTAGGATTCGTTCTATTGTGTGTGACCCTCTAGGATTATACTAAGTTGGCAATGGGTTCAAACATGAAACCATAAGATATGATTAGGTTCTAGCAAACCGTCATACCTACCCAAATAGTATAACTAGATACAAGTTTGCATTCCTTTAGAATATGTCACAATCCTTTTGTCCACGATGTCATTGAACACAAGTCATGGTCAACAAGTCAACTTGTCTTTGTTCAATACTTTCTCGATTCCGAATATGTTGATAATCCAAATGATATTGATCCAATTAATTCATTTGAGTCCGGCCGAACATTTTCATCAACATCATTCCTACGAGAGGCCCAAGCTTGACATCTCTCCGTAGAGGGACGAATTCATTCAGCTTATTATTCTTCCCTACATGAATCCGATTATGTCAATCATACCCTTTATAACTACCCGGTTAAAGGTAGCGTTTGAATATGTCAAACATAATGTTCATCAAGTGGAAGACCATAATAACTTCATGTCTAAGGATTAAAATGACACAACTAATATGAGATGTATGTATGACATTGACCATGACATATATCTCATAGAGCGGGTCATGTCCTGTACTAAACAAGTACCCATAAATCTAACATGATCATCCCATGATCATTTAGCCTTTATACTAATACAAACAAGTACTAGGGACGGGGATTATTATAAGTCAACATGAACAACAATAATAATCAAAACATCTCTTTATTAATATGTAATAGGTGATAACAATTACAACATTTATTAAACGTGCCTAGGGCACCAACACCAACATAAAGGACACCTGCGCACCAATCATATTGTGCTAGCTCATCGTCCTTGCTCAGAGCACCAACGACTACTTTTAAGCTCTCAGCTATAAATAGCCTGCTCATCTTCATTTCCAAGTGACTAGAGTTTGTGCTTACTAGGTATCCTTGAAGTTCAGAAGATTGCTGCTTACTATTCCCAGATTCAAGAACAACCTTCAAAACTTCATACCTTCAAACTCCTACCCATATCCTAAGCCTTTCATCACCAGAATTCTTCGTGCTCTTCATCTCATAGATTCATAGAGCCCAGAATTTCTGTCACACACACACCTCTTGAAGCTTCGATCACATAGATCTTACTTCTTGAGATACACCGGTTTAGTCTAGGATTTTCTCTTCATAGATTAGATTTTGATTTGAGTTTTGATTCTTTGTAATCTTGTAAAAGATCCTCATATCAATATATATCTCATTAGAAAATTCAAGACTAACCATCTTGGTAGAGGACGTAGATCTTTCATCGATCGAACCTCTTCAAATAGCTTGTTCATTATTCTTACGGCTTATTTCCTGCTTATATTATATCTTAATAGATGTTTGTTTGATATTATCAGATTTCTATTTGCTGCTGTATTTTTGTTATTGCTTATTGCCTTAGAACATTTTTAACCAACTTTTTAGCCAAAACTTAGCGCGTGCGTTTTTACTCCCTGCGCAGTTTACCCTGCGCAGTGCTGCTTTAAATTTCTGCTGTACATTTCACACTCTCTCTGCACGTTATACTTAGCTTATTTGAGAACTGTGCGCATAAGCCATTAATTTGCAAAAGGGTTTGAAAAGAATTTTAAAACGCTATTCACCCCCCCCTTTAGCATTTTGCATACCCTTGTTGCCCCCTTTGGGACCAACACCGACCCCACCAATGGTCGAGCTTAATGAAAATATATAAAAGGGTACAGAATCACCTAAGGTCTCTAGAAATTTTGATCCGCCAATACCATACCCTCAAATATTGGTAAGAGCAAATCTTGACAAACAATTTGCAAAATTTATAGAAGTTTTGAAGTCCATTTATATCAATATTTATTTCACCGATTTTTAAAATAAATGCCCTCTTATACAAAATTTTTAAAAGACATTCTTTTAAATAAGTGGAAACTATAAGAATTTGAAACTGTTATTTTAGCGAAAGATGTTAGTGTCATTTTACAAAGAAAAATTCCCCCAAAACTTAAAGATCCATGCACTTTTTCTATCCCATGTAGCATCGGTAAGTTTGATGTTTGTAATGCAATGATTGACCTTGGAGCTAGCGTAGCATAATGCCATTTTCGGTGAGTAAGAGACTAGGTGTGGGAGAACTCAATCCCACCACCGTTTCTCTCCAACTAGCAGACCGCTCCATACAATACCCAATTGGTTTTATGGAGAACATGGCTTCTCGAATAGGGAACCTAATCATACCTGTCGACTTTGTAATTCTGGAGATTGAGGAGGACCAACAAATTCTGTTCATTTTAGGGAGGTCGTTCCTTGCCAGCGCAGGAGCCATAATTGATGTAAAAAAGGGTACGCTTTCCCTAAATGTTGGAAATGAAAAGATGGAATTCAATAGGCAAAACCCAACTCTCGAGAATCCTTGTTATGAAGATAACACCCTTAAGGGTGAAAAATCTGTTGGAGTAGAGATCCTCAAAGGAACAAAAAGGAGAATTCCAAGCGGAGGGAGCGAGCGGGCGCTCGGTGACCAGCAGGCGAGGGATTATTTGGACAGTAGGTTTGGTTCTTCAGAAATCAAAGGCAGGCGGGCGCTTAGGATAGTCCAGGCGGGCGCCTGGTCCGCCGACGGGATTTCGGGATTCTTTTTGGTTTAGGTTTAGATCTTATTCCAGGGCATGTATTTAAGCCATGTTCCGCCCCCAAACTCATTGTAACTTCATACAAACATATTATAGTGCAAGATCCTGGCTTGGTAGTGCCCCCAGACGTAGTCAAACATATTGAAGAACTGGGTAAACAATTTCTTGTGTCTTTTCTTTGCTTTATTTCTTGTTCTTGTTTGTGGTGCCATTATTTTCTTGGGATATTGCTTGGGTGTTGGAGGGTCAATTCCACAACAACTGGTATCAAGATCTCTGGTTGGAGATCAGGGTTAATCGATCGATTGGTTTATCGAACGATTAGGGTTTGTCAAGCAATCAAGAATGGGCAAGGATAAACAAGCGGTGGAGAAATTCGATGGGTCTGACTACAGTTTTTGGAGGGTGCAAATAGAGGATCTCTTGTACAACAAAGATCTATATAAGCCTCTAAAGGGAGTCAAGCCAGAAGGAGAAAAGCAAGAATATTGGGATCTCATGGATCGGAAAGCCCTAGGGGTGGTTAGATCTACTTTGTCGAAGTAGATCGCAAAGACTACCAAGAAGGCAAAGACCACAAAGGAGCTATTGGATTATCTTACTGAGAGATTTGAAACTCCATCTGCTGCAAACAAGGTTGATTTGATACGTAAGATGGGTAGTCTCAAGATGCAAGAGGGAGGATCCTTAGCTAAACACATCGATGAGTTTATGGATGTTATAGACTCATTGACTGCGTTGGATATTACGTTTGATGATGAGGTTCATGCGTGTTTGTTGCTAGCGTCTTTACTAGGAAGTTGGAGCGGAACGGTGACAGCGATCAATGCTTCAGCGGGTAAAAACAAATTGAAGTACGATGATGTTAAAGACTTTCTGTTGGGCGAGGAAAATCGTTTGAAGAAATTGGGGACATCGTCTACTTCAGGATCAGCCTTAGCTACTACTAGCAGGGGAAGGCCAGGTACTAGCAATAAAGAGAGAATAGAATCAAGGGAAAACGTAGTGGGTGGTAAGGGCAAGGCCGTGGAGATCAGAGACAAACCAAAAGGATCGGTTCAATGCTATCATTGTAAGAAGTTAGGACACTACAAGAAGGATTGTCCCATGCGAAGGGATAAATCAGCGAATGTGATAATTGAAGGTGAAGATGTACTGGTTCTGAGTGTTAGTAGTGCGCTAGAATCATGGGTGCTGGATTCGGGGGCATCATTCCACTCATGCAGGCATGCAAAGGAGATGGAAAATTATACTTCCGATGATTTCGGTAAGGTCTATCTGGCGGATGGAGAGCCTTTGGAAATCAAGGGGAAGGGGGATGTCAGAATAGGAGCATCGGACGGGAAGGTCCTACATCTACACGGGGTCAGACACATTCCGGGTTTGAAAAAGAACCTGCTTTAAGTTGGGCAGTTGGATGAAGAAGGTTACAAGGTAACTTTTGGCTGCAGGAACTGGGTTATTACCAAGGAGGATTCTGAGATTGCTCAGGGTAATAAAGAGGGGATATTGTATTTGGCGAATAACACCAAGGATAGTATCGCGGGTGGCGTCAGCCAAGGGTGATACAGATTTATGGCACTGTCGATTGGGTCACATGAGTGAGAAGGGGATGAAAGTACTTTGCTCAAAGGGAAGACTACCGGGTTTGAAGACAGTCGACGTGGGGATCTGCGAAGATTGTGTGTTTGGCAAACAGGCGAGGAAAGTCTGGGGTTTATTTCTTGAAACACAAAGATGAGGCATTCGAGGTGTTTAAGAAATAGAAGGCTTTGGTGGAGAATCAGATGGGACTTAAGCTTAAATGCTTGAGATCAGATAATGGTGGGGAGTATGAGCTCGGGGAGTTCAAGGAATATTGTGCAGCGAATGGCATTCGCATGGAGAAGACTCCAAAGGGCACACCACAACACAATGGGGTTGCAGAGAGGATGAACAGGACATTGAACGAGCGGGCTAGAAGTATGAGGTTGAAGTGTGGACTTCCGAAGACGTTCTGGGCATATGCAATTGACACGGCAGCTTTCTTGATCATTCGGGGACCATCGGTACCATTGGGGAATGAAATTCCAGAGGAAGCATGGAGTGGCAAGCAGGTAAATCTGTCCTTTCTTTGCATATTTGGCTGCGTTTCATATGTTCATATTGATTCTGCTGATAGAACTAAGTTAGATGCAAAATCTGTAAAATGTACGTTTATTGGGTATGGCGGGGATGACTTCGGGTATAAGTTTTGGGATGACCAAAACCATAAAATTATTCGTAGTAGAGATGTGGTATTCAATGAACAGGTATTGTACAAGGACATAAAGGGGGCATCTGATGATATTAGTTCGGAACCGGAGGTTGTAGAGGTGGATATTCCAAACTCAGGTGGGAGCAGGACGGTTCATGATGACCAAGGTCAGGGGGTCACTGAAGATGAACCACATACTCTAGAACCGGATATTCCGCTGCGTAGATCCAGCAGATTGCGTGTATCACCTGACAGGTATACTCCTTCGAATTACTATTTGTTGCTAACAGATAGTGGTGAACCGGAGTGTTATGCGGAGGCTATTCGTAGTGCACTTTGTGATAAGTGGAAAGCTGCGATGGATGATTAGATGGACTCATTGAAGGCCAACAAAACTTCGGAGTTGATTAAACTGCCTAAGGGGAAGAAGGCATTGTATAACAAGTGGGTTTACAGGATCAAGGAGGAAGCAAACGGCAGTAAACGTTACAAGGCAAGGTTGGTTGTAAAAGGGTTTCAGAAGAAATACGGTATTGACTACACCGAGGTATTCACTCCTATTGTGAAGATGACCACTATCAGAATGGTTCTGGGTATAGTAGTGGCAGATAATTTGCTACTGGAACTGATGGATGTAAAGACGGCCTTTCTTCATGGGGATTTGGAGGAAGAAATTTACATGGTACAACCAGAGGGTTACTTTTCTAAGGGTAGCGAGGAACTGGTTTGCAGATTGACAAAGAGTTTGTATTGCCTTAAACAAGCTCCTAGGCAGTGGTACAGGAAGTTCGATGGATTCATGCACGATATTGATTTTATCAGATGTGAGGCGGATCATTGTTGCTACTTTAAGAACACGGACAATGGGTATATAATCTTGCTGTTATATGTGGATGACATGTTAATAGCGCGCTCTAGCAGTAGAGAGGTAAACAGATTGAAGGCTCAGTTGTCAGAACGGTTCGAGATGAAGGATTTTGGGAGGCTAGAAAAATCTTGGGCATGCGGATTGACCGGGATAGGGAGTCGGGTAAGTTGGTTCTTTCACAAGCAGAATACGTTGAGAAAGTCTTGGCAAGGTTTTGCATGGAAGAGGCGAAGCCAACAGGGACACCATTGGGTATGCACTTCAAGCTATCCGAGAAGGACTCACCTAAGGGCAAGGTGGAGCGTGACAAGATGGAGAGGACTCCATATGCTTCGGCAGTGGGGAGTCTAATGTATGCAATGGTGTGTACAAGGCCGGACATTGCACATGCGGTGGGAGTAGTCAGCCGGTACATGGGCAATCCAGGGAAGCAACATTGGGAAGCGGTTAAATGGATCCTGCGTTACTTAAAGGGTACTGCTGGGAAGGCTCTATGTTTCTCAAGTAAGGACGTCGTGTTAGCGGGTTATGTTGATGCGGATTTGGCATCAAGCGATCTGGACAAGAGGAGAAGTACTACAGGTTATGTTTTCACATTGGGTGGTACAGCAATCTCCTGGCTTTTAAATTGCAGAAGATCCTAGCTCAGTCGACTGCAGAAGCAGAATATGTGGCAGTGACCGAGGCAAGTAAAGAGATGGTATGGTTGCAGAACTTCTTGGGTGAACTTGGGAAGACGCGAAGTGGTAATGCTCTCTACAGTGACAGTCAGAGTGCAATACATTTGGCAAGGAAACCGGCGTTTCATTCTAGGACGAAGCACATTGAACTGAGATTTCATTACATCAGGCATCTCTTGGAAAGGAAGATCTTAAGGCTGGAGAAGATATTGGGATCGGAAAACCCGGCTGACATGTTGACAAAGGTTGTAAACCTTGATAAATTGAAGCTATGTATAGCTTCAATGGGGCTTGGAGAATAGAAAAGGAGGAAGGCACTACCATGATCGAGGTGAGCACTAGGACGACACCAATGATGAGTTGAAGACAGATACAGGGTTTGTATATGCGGTTGATCTCTAGGTGGGAGATTGTTAGAGTAGAGATCCTCAAAGGAACAAAAAGGAGAATTCCAGGCGGAGGGAGCGAGCGGGCGCTCGGTGACCAGCAGGCGGGCGCTTATTTGGACAGTAGGTTTGGTTCTTCGGAAATCAAAGGCAGGCGGGCGCTTGGGATAGTCCAGGCGGGCGCCTGGTCTGCCGACGGGATTTCGGGATTCTTTTTTGTTTAGGTTTAGATCTTATTCCAGGGCATGTATTTAAGCAATGTTCCTCCCCCAAACTCATTGTAACTTCATACAAACATATTATAGTGCAAGATCCTGGCTTGGTAGGGCCCCCAGACGTAGTCAAACATATTGACGAACTGGGTAAACAATTTCTTGTGTCTTTTCTTTGTTTTATTTCTTGTTCTTGTTTGTGGTGCCATTATTTTCTTGGGATATTGCTTGGGTGTTGGAGGGTAAATTCCACAACAAAATCACAATCTAAAGACACGTTAGAAAATCAACTTAACAAAAAATCTTTATATTGTAGCAATGATAAAGATGTGTTCGATTATCCTATGTATCTTGATGCTAACCATGTAGCAATGAATGAGAAAACCGAACTTGAAGAGACGAAGGTACCGGATAAGGGAAGTACGCCTAAATGACGTATGTGCAAAGATTATAGACAATCAATCACATCAAGAACGAGTACCTGATGGCATATGTGCATCGACCATGGAAACTCAATCACTCTAATGGGCATGCAATGGCGAGTTGTTAAAGACATAAGGCCATCACAATACCATTCTTTGCCCATTTCGATTAAAAGAAAGGGGTCGAGCTAATGATATTAAACAAACATCATCGGGATGGTAAACCGATGGATTATTTTTCCAAATTTTAGAATTTATTTCTTATCAGTTATTAGTTGCATTATCATTAGTCGCATGTTAATTTAGCTCTTCATGTTCCCATTATGTTTGCATGTCATTATAAACTCTCTTTATAATAAATTGCCTTAGTAAATCATCTCCTATCTTTATTTTCATAAGTTTTTTTTATCACTTGAAATTTTTTAAGAAAAAGAAATTAGGAGTTTATTGAGAATTAAATAGGAAATAATAAATTAATATAGGATTTATAAATTTTATCAAGAAAAGGGATTACTTTTATTAATGATTTTTTGGGCCATTTAAGTTTGGTTACATATACTTGTGAAAATTTTAAATCATGCTTGATTATACGTCACAAGGCTTTCATTTCTATTCCTTTTAAGATATACATGGTTGTTATGCATTTCCCGAATCACAAACCTTCACTTAAAACCATCTTACCATTTCCACTTACAAGGCTACTAAATATCTAAACTTAAACTTCTTGTAGATTGTCCACTCGAATATCAAAATGAACAAATCATTAATAGAGTGTGACAATTTAAAACAAGGAATTCAATTACAACGTCGGAAA
The DNA here is from genome assembly GCA_026119855.1 of Campanula takesimana. Classification (NCBI taxonomy): domain Eukaryota; kingdom Viridiplantae; phylum Streptophyta; class Magnoliopsida; order Asterales; family Campanulaceae; genus Campanula; species Campanula takesimana. Next base: position 63,221 of record JAOWBW010001073.1, on the reverse strand, counting down.
ATAATAATCACTAGCCTTTAAATTTTCCACTATCATCCTCTGCCCCCATTTTTGTGATTCAGAGTGCATAACAATTTATGAGTATATTTGTTAATGAATAAAAGTCATTGTGTTGTGATGAATTCCAAGCAAGAATTATTTGTTCACAAAGCACTTTAAGAGTGAATTTATTTTTAATCCATACTTGTGACCCATAAATCCATTTGGTTAACTCATTATACTTTTACTTAGATAAATTTTATTTATGCTATATTATCTTATAATTTTCTTTCTATTTTCCAATATCGTTCTAAGGCTTATTTCTTAAATTTCTTGAGTGGTAACAGGGATGGAAAATGGATAGGTAGCAAAATTTACTAAGGCAAAACTCTTTGATGAGGGCCATAGTAATGCTTTCTTGTTTAGTCTCTTCTTTTTCGGTCAATTATTTTTCTCCTTCTATCTATGTTTTATTCTCAACTTGCTTAGGGACAAGCAAGATTTTAAGTGTGGGGGAGTTGATAAATGACTATTTCATAGGCATTTATAGTATCAAATTTCATCATTTAATCCTATGTTTTAGTTCCATTTAGGTTATTTTATCACAACATTCGCATATATCATGCTTCGGTGGTGTTTTATGGTTGGAATTTGTATTTTTGGGACTATTCGGGTTGAAATATAGCTCACGAGGTGAACCGGATGAATGGGAATGAAGATGGAACAATTTGAAAAGTAAAATAAGTGGAAAAAAGCAATTTGTTGGCATGACCGTGCCTACAATACGGTACGACCGTACCATTTAAGTCGAGAAGAACATCATATTTTAATATTGGCACCACCGTGCCAATTATAAAGCGCGACCGTGCCAGGAAAACGGCACGACCGTGCCACTTTTAAAGTGTGACTGTGCCAGTCAAATGGCACGACCATGCTAATTATAAAGCGCAACCATGTAAGTGGCTGTTCAGAGACACCTTTTCATTTGAAGTCTTTTTGTGAAGCATCTTGACTCTATGTTTTTAGGCCTATAAATAGACATTGTATAGGCCATATCAATGTCTATTTATAGGCCTAAAAACTTAGAGTCAAGACTATTCACAAAAAGACTTCAAATGAAAAGGTGTCTCTGAACAACCACTTAGACACGGTCACGCTTTATAATTGGCACGGTCGTGCCGTTTGACTGGCACGGTCGCGCTTTAAAAGTGGCGCGGTCGTCCCATTTTCCTAGCACGGTCACGCTTTGTAATTGGCACGGTTGTGCCAATATTAAAATCTGATGTTCTTCTCGAATTAAATGGCACGGTCGTTCCGTTGCGGTTGTGTCAACCCAAAATTACGTTTTTCCACTTTTTTCCTTCCCAAATTGTTCCATATTCATTCATCCGGTTCACCTCGTGAGCTATATTTCAACCCGAAAAGTCCCAGAAGTACCTGTTTCAACCATAAAACACCACCGAAGCATAATATCTGCGAATGTTGTGATAAAATAACCTAAATGGAACTAAAACTTACGATTAAATGATGAAATTTTATACTATAAATGCCTATGAAATAGTCATTTATCAATAACACAAGTTCTCATAAAACTTGTGTTCGTTTGTGTGTTTAGTGTTTTAGTCTTTTGTGATTCTATCTTTAGCATTCGTTTCTTGTAACCCAATGGTGAATTAATAAGAAGAATCTTTTTGTGTTTACACCATACTGCCATAGATGTGTTAAATTTTATTTTCCACTCCACTTATGTTTTGTGTGGACTCTTGTAAACACATCAGAGCTTACACTGTGTCTTTGTTCTTTACAGTAAGGTTATCCTAGCTACAAACGCTTTCACATTTGCTTCTCCAATTAAGATTCAAACAAATTTATAGGTCGTAAGGACCAATGAAGAGACTGAGAAGGGACAGAGGTACCCTTATTTTTGCTTGTCTTGGCTTTGGGTTGGAGCCAAAACCTAGGGCAGAAAAGACAAATTCGTGGAGGAGGAACAGAGATTCTATGCACCGCATGGAGCGCACGCATAGAAGGCCGAGCATGCATGCGCCTATATGGATCGTGCACGTAGGTGAGTGAAATTGTTTTTTTTCTCCCTTTCAGGCTGGATTGTGGGCGTAAGCAAGAGATGGATAGTGTTTTGTACAACTCTGTCCTTATAATGTTAAGTCTTACTAACTTACTTTTCACTCACTTGCATTATGAATAATGTTTTGGACAATTATATTCTCAACTTACTCGTAATCTTTATTTATTTTCTAGTGTTTCCTTGATAAACGTGTATAACCGAGTTAGGACTCTTACTGTTAAGACAGAATATGTATTAATTAACAAAATTTATCATTTGGTCACATGAATTATCCTAAAGTACTAACCCTGTGTTTGGCCGGCCAAACTAAGGTTTGTACTTGCCAAAATCTTGGGTAAAACGCGTTTTACATGACGCCCAGGAAAAACGTGTTTTTAAAAAAGCGCGGTGGCATTTTTGTAAATATGCGGAACTTCTTTAAAAAAACGCGCGGTGGCATTACGATTCTGGATATCAATATAAAGTCTTCTGGATGTAATTTTTGAAGCACATTTGAAGAAGGTCATGGCCAACAAACATTCTGGATATCAACATCAAATTTTTCTGAATATATATATAAAGTCATCTGAATATGAGTTTCAAGCACATTTTAAGAAAGTCTTGGCCAAGAAAAATTCTGCATATCAACCTCAAAAGGTTCTGGACATCAATAGTAAAGCCATCTGGATATGATTTTAATGATATTTGAACAAAGTCTTGGCCAACAAACATTCTGGGTATCAAGTTAAGAGGTTCTATATAGAAATAATAAAGGTTTCTGGATAGTGTTTTGTATGTGCAAGTGAGAAAAAAATAAAAATAAAAAATATAATTTTTTTAGTGCAAGTGAAAGTGTATTTTTTAGTGTCAGTTCTAGTGTTTTTGATAGCCAGTTGTAGTGTTTTTTATAGCCAAAAAACATTTAGAAAGAACCTTTAAAGCTGAAAAGAACGTTTGAGACTGATAGCCAGAACCTTTGAATTGGATAGTCAGAACATTTGAAAGTGATATCCAGATGGGTTTTTTTGAAAGGAAATTTGAAGAGAAATAGAAGTCATTGGGCTTTGCCCCCTCATTCTGTTTTTAAAATCGCCAAAAAACGTTGTTTAGGCCCTCAAATTGTCATTTGAAGTTTTTTTCCATCAAATCGCGCTATTTTTACAAAACACATTTTTCCTAATCACTTGGTAAAACGCGTTTTACGAGTGACCAACACTTTGTACTTTTGAAAACAACTAAAATCGTGTGATACATCTCCGTGGAGGACACATGTAGCCTCAATCATTCATCTTAATCACATTCCAGTTCTTTTCTCAAAATGAGTTCCCATTCTCATTTTTATTTACACTCCCACTTAATACCGCATATAGCTTGAAGGTCAGTCCAAACAGTTTTTTTAATAAAAGAGATGGCACACCACAAAAGTTGAAGGTTCATCTAAAATATCAAAAGTAGTTTCATCTCTAAACCTACAACAAAGTTTATTTCGGTCTAAATCTTGAGACTTACGGATTCTAATCCAAATAAAATTTGGAAACTGTCTCAATATGACATTTAAGAGGTCCCTCACTGGATAAGATGTTGCTTTGAGTCCATACATTAGAGAATCCGGGTTGACGAAGAAACGCGCTCCAAACATCTCAAAATTCACGAAACATCTCTGTGAAGTAAGAACAAAGACTTCTACTTTATTGTGAAATTCTACGAGATTTGTCGCCATTAGAAGATACAAAAAACAACAAACGAAACAACAAACATAAACATAGGCTCTCACTGAGTAGAGAATCAAATGATCTCTACAAAAGAGAGAAATTTATTAAACAACATAAAAACTAATAAAAATCTCAACAACACATTTTTTTGTAATCTCAATTTGGATACGCTTTAACGATAATTAATCAAGAAGAAGGGAGAAAAAGCAGAAAGTTTTATGAAACTTGATTAATGGTGAAATGGGAAGATGGAAGGGGAAGAAGACAATGGAGAGAGGTTCAGTCCAAACAATTTTTTTTTTTCGAAACTAAATTACCATTGCATTAAATTAAGGGCAAAAGCACAAAAATATGAGTAGGCTCTCTACAAATATTAGAGGCTCAACCCAAATATCATCAGTCATTACAATGGCATTTAGAATTACACATGAAATGTAAAAAGAGGAATGACGAAAGGTGTTTGTGCATAAAGTTGGACTAGCATTCTCAATCTTCCGTCTTGTATCTATTAACAATACCCTGGAACGCACAAATGCCTCTCCAAGCGAAACTTGGACACTGCCACATATCGGCATTCACAAAATCCCCAATTGGAAAATATTTAGCTTTGAAGACACGATGATGTAAGGCTTCTGGGCTAGCAGTAAATCGACAACCAAACTTTTCAAGACATGCTATTATCCGCGTATGATTCCACAATGAATATAGGAAAACAGAACAAAAAAACAAGGCTCTCACAAAGGAGAGAATGCAAAGGCTCTCACGAAGGACAGAATACAAAAGGCTCTCACGAAGGACATAATACAATAAATCAATCACCATATCAACAATGCTCCTCTTCAATTATTCAAAACATAAAATGAAAATTCTAAAAACAAAAGCAGAAAACAACCAGATCTGGAAGTAAATTTAAAGTCTGGAGTAAAAACAAAAATTAATTAAAAAACTTACAGATTCTTAAATGAAAGATCTAAAGAGAAACAAGGGAAAAGAGAGAAATCAGAGGAGGGTAGGTTAAGATGAAAATCAGTCCAAACAGTTAGAAACTCTAAATAAGGAAAATTAGTTTTCACATTAGCATTCCATTAATATTTTGAACACATCGCTTGCCACATAAGCATTTTGTTAGACATTCTAACTCCACTAGTAAAATTAGAAATTCATTGCATAAAAAAACGAATGAAAAAGCACAAAGCATTTTTTAACACTATCTTTAACCATAATTTATTGAAAATTTAGATATCTTTATGCAATTCTATAAAATGTTATTGACACTATTGGTAACGATAAAACAATAACAAGTTTTAAAATTGCATATGAATATCTACATTTTCATAAAATTATGGTCAAAGTTTTATTGAATTGACCAAATGAACAGTGAAAATGCACATCGAGCTGGGACGGGGGTTAGTATTTCTTTTCTCGTTAAACAGCAGGAAATAGCTCCATGTGGTCAATGCCCCTATCTTTCGGTAATGGCTTAAAGTACTAACCTTGTGTTAGGCCGGCCTCCGGCCTCACAAACTTTTGTAATGACCTTGTGTTTGTGTAAACTATAGAGGGAGAAGGAACAACTTACTTGTTCAATCGTAATGCGGAAGCTTTGAATCAGCACCTTGAATTTGATCACCGAACTTGGTACAATACTTTGCAGCGATGGTCGGGAACGAGGTCACAAACGGAGATCGCCCACTGATTCACAACACTGATTTGCTTTGATCGACTTAGAGAGCGAGAGAGAGGAGAGAATTCAGATTTCTTTTTTTTATATTGATTGCACTCATCTTCAGCCCTTATAAAGAACGGTGAATGACACGACTCTTTGTGTGCAAGAGTCGTGATTGTCACCGAGAACAAAGAGAACGCTGGAACCCTTTCACTTTGCAGCCGTTCCAGTCGTCTTCTTCATTAAACATAATTGGGCTCGGGTTTGGATTGGGCCTAGGTCATCTTGGGCGGACCTTAATTCCAACATCTCCCACTCGCACATGATGGCCTTATCATCCATGGTCTATCATTCAAGCAAATGTGTCGTGTGACCAACGAGCGTGCATGTACGTGTCAGCTTTAATATTATGCACCCGTTAGGCATGACATAATAGCTACGACCACTACAAGTTCAACTTCGACTCGTTATACCCCAGACTAATTTGATTAAACCAAGTCCAAACATACATTGGTCCCTTTAAGGCTATGATTGACTCTTAGGATCGTATAGTGTGTTCATAGCTATGTCCGTGACATAACTGGTCGACCAATGAACACAATCATCAGGTATAATCAAATTTTTCTTCCTTCCTCACTTATCACTTTTAGATCATTAAGGCAATTGCTTTCCTAGATATGTACCGTCCAACCGAATTTATTCATGGTTCTAGATAGCATGCTAAAGTAGCAGACATTGACTTAACACCCCTTAAGTATAGTTGAAAGTCACATAGAGTATTTTGCACAAATAATTGGCATTTAGAGACATCACACAATGAGCAAGAGGGACATGTTGCTCATTTCTCTCGGTCACAAATGCACACTTGTTACCAAAACAAGTGCTACAGTGGTTCAACTCTTTAAAGAGCGTATGTCATTTTATTTACCCACTGTACAGATATTTAGTTCAGACACTTCTTAATGTCCAACTATTTATATCTGGCTCATCTTATCTTCTATTCCAGACTTATGAGAATTCTCTTGATTCTCAATTGGTCTTTTACTTTGACCGGATCTTGATCTATATCAAGACGACATACGTTATGTACTTAGCCTACTCCCTTGGTATCTCAAGTATCATTGTCTCATCTCAGCTTGCTTACTTGGCTTCTGAGGCGATTACTCGTGTGAGAGAGTCAATCTTTTGTCTGGTGACATACTTTTGTTTGTGTAATTATGTGTCAATAACAAATAATTATACATCTCAATAAATATAAGCTTGATATTAAAATTAAGATGCATAAACGAACATTTGTTTCATAAAAAAATGTAACTTGTTGTCTTTAAGTACATCTACACCCTTCGAAGACCCATAGCCCTAACATGTTTTAGAAAGACATCTCTAGCAAGGGGCTTAGTCATAGGGTCAGCTACCATTACATTAGTAGGAATGTACTCTAAAGCTACTTCATTACTAGATATAGTCTCTCGAATGTAGTTATTTCTCAGATCAATGTGTTTGGTTCTTCCATGATACTTGGGATCCTTTGTGAATGCAATGGCTGCTTGATTGTCACAATGAACCGTCACAGGGTCAGATGCGTGATCGACCACTCCAAGATCCTCCATGAACCTTTTTAACCAAACAACCTCCTGAACAGCTCTTGTACAAGCAGTAAATTCTGCTTCCATTGTAGAGAGAGATACACTTGTTTGCTTCTTGCTATTCCACGTTATAGCTCCATTATTAAGCAAAAATACGTAACCTGATGTTGACTTACGGTTATCATTGTCTCCTCCCCAGTCAGCATCACTATAACCAACTATCCGTGAGTTTGTTCCTTGATAACATAACATGTAGTCGACAGTTCCTTTAAGGTAACGTAGTATCCTTTTAACTGCTCCCCAATGTGCTCTTCCAGGATTAGACTGATAACGACTAACCATGCCAACTGCGAAAGCTAAATCAGGGCGTGTACACACAACTGCATACATTAACTTGCCAATAGCACTGCGATATGGGACTTTAGACATATTATTCTTTTCTTCCTCAGTCTTAGGGCAGTCGTCAAGGCTCAATTTTTCATTTTTAGCCATGGGAGTGTCAAGGGGTTTGCATTGATGCATACCAAAGTGTTCAAGGACTTGTTTTAAGTAAGTCTCTTGAGACAAACCAAGAAGTCTTTCGGAACGATTTCGATATATTCGAACACCTAGTACGAACTCAGCTTCACCCATGTCCTTCATTTCAAAATTTGAGGACAACCACTTCTTAGTGGCTTTTAACAACTCCAGATTATTTCCAGCTATTAAGATATCATCCACGTAAAGTGAAAGAATAACAAAATTACTTTTAGATCGTTTGAGATAGACACAGTGATCTTCTTCAATCATCACAAATCCATCATTAATGATTGAGTTATGAAATCTTAAGTACCACTGCCTGGATGCTTGCTTGAGACCGTATATAGATCTTTTAAGTTTACAAACTTTGTTTTCACTTCCTTTTACAGTGAAACCCTCAGGTTGATCCATATATATCTCTTCATTCAATTCTCCGTTGAGAAATGCTGTTTTCACATCCATTTGATGGAGTTCCAAATCCAAACGAGCTACAATAGCTAGAATTAATCTTATCGAGGCAAACCTTACTACTGGAGAGAAAGTTTCCTCGTAGTCTATACCCTCTTGTTGAGTATAACCTTTGGCTACTAAGCGAGCTTTATATCTTTCAATGGAACCATCCACTTTGCGTTTGACTCGTAGGACCCATTTGTTCCCAACAGTCTTTCGCCCGGGAGGTAAATCAACTAAATCCCAAACATTATTGGATTTCATTGACTCCATTTCATCTTCCATTGCTTTCATCCACTTTTCACTAGTAGGTGAGTTGATAGCCTCTTTATAGTTTCTTGGCTCGTCAACATCATGTGCATCAGCCATAAAGGATTCATTCTCGATGTCAAAGCGACGTCGGGGAATGTGTCCACGCTGACTCCTACATAAGATAGGTTCTAGAGATTCCTCTATTAATGGAAGTGTTCTACTCGAAGATAAATCCCTCCCACTATCTTCAGGAAGGTGAGGAACTTGTTCCTCTATCTCTACTTGAGTAGGTGTGCCCTTTTCAGGTTCTTCCATTTCATAGAGTTCAATGTCCCTATCTACCTCATCCCTACTAGGGAAATCCTTTTCAAGAAAGTCCACATTTCGAGCCTCAATTTCAGTCAAACTTCCATCTGGTCCTTCACCTATAAATACATATCCTTTGGAGTGTTCTGAGTATCTAATAAAGATACACTTTTTACCCCTAGGACCTAACTTCCCATGCTTATCGGAAGTGTTATGTACATAGGCAGCCGATCCCCATGGACGCAAATGTTCCAAAACTGGTTTTCTGCCTTTCCATAATTCGTATGGGGTGGAAGATACTGATTTGGTGGGAACTCTATTAAGTATATATGTGGCAGTTTGCAAAGCATCTCCCCAAAAACTTATAGGTAGATTTGCTTGAGCCATCATAGATCTAGTCATTTCTAGCAATGTTCTATTCCTCCTCTCAGCAACTCCATTTTGCTGTGGAGTCCTTGGAATAGTTAATTGCCTTTCAATGCCTTTTTCATCACAAAGAGTCTTAAATTGCTCAGATAAATACTCACGACCACGATCTGTTCTTAAAGCCTTAATGCTTTTATCTAACTGATTCTCAACGAGGCAAGTATATCGTTTAAAACAATCCAATGCCTCAGACTTATGAGAAATCAGGTAGATATGACCAAATCGTGTGTAGTCATCTATAAATGTGATGAAATATGAGGCTCCATGTCTTGCTCTCACATTCATTGGTCCGCATATATCAGAGTGGATTAACTGCAATGGAAAAGTAGCCCTAACTGATTTTCCAAATGGTTTTCTAGTTGCTTTTCCAGCCAGACAACTTTCACAAGTAGGCAACAACACTTTGTTGAGTGGGCCTAATAAACCCTCTTTTGCCAACCTGTTCATTCTTTCCTGTCCGATATGCCCTAAACGAGCATGCCAAACAGATGCATCTACATTGATATCAGTAGAAGATGCCATTAAGGAAAAACAATCTTTGTCATTAAACAACAAATGTTCAATATCTAATATAAAGAAACCATCTATAAGATGTCCAGTACCATACAAAACAGAACCATAAGTAATGTCTACAGAAGTTCCATGAAAATTAACAGAAAAACCTAACTTAAGAAGAACAGTGACAGACACAAGATTTCGTCGAATGCCGGGTGCGTAGAGAACATCATGCAGCAACAACTTTTGGCCTCCTCGTAGGTCCAATTGGCACGTACCAATTCCTTCTACGCCAATTCTTGAATTGTTGCCAACATATATCCATTTGGTACCCTTCGGCACGCGACGGTACTCTTGGAATGCTCCTCTGTCTCTGGTTATGTGATCTGTGGCTCCTGAATCCATTGTCCACAAAGGATAAGAATCAGTAAGCAAAGCACAACTAGAAACAAAAGTAAAGTTGGAGGTAGGGTATTTTGGTACCTTAGCTGGCCTGTTACATTCACGAGCCAGGTGACCAAATCTGCCACAATTGTTACACTCCTTCTTTGGATCAGGACAGTCACGAACAAAATGCCCCGTCTTGCCACAATTGTAACATTTCCTCTCAACTTTGTTCTTCTCTTTTGCATTAATCGCTTTCCTTTTGCGATTTGCAAACTTTGCCTTCTTTGCTGTGTGTCCATTCTCCTTCCCTTTATCACCTCGTCCACGCTTAGACCCAGATGTTTTGCTTGTGCTGGCTTCAGCAGCAAACGCATGAGATGAGGATTTTAAGGCCGAAAGACGCTCATCCTCCAACTCTAAATGAGTTTGCACATCATTAAAGGTCTTTACATGTTCATTATGAGTTAGGTTCATCACCATGTGATCCCAACTACTAGGAAGAGAACGTAGTACAGCCTGAACCTGCTGTTCATCAGAAAGGAAGTGTCCTGCAGATTTTAATTCCCTTATCATGTTTGACATAGCCCTTAAATGCTTTTTCATGGAATCACCAGATCGCATGCTAGCATTGTCAAACTTGTAGAGAAGTTTTTTTAACTTCGTAAGCGAAGTTCCCCCAAACTTCTCTTTCAGGGCTGCCCACATATCCTTGGCAATCAAGTAATTTTCATACTCGCACATAAGGTCATCTTGCATGCTACTTAAAAGCGTGATTCGCGCTTTGCTGTTCCGCTTCTTCCAAGCTTTGAACGTAGCAAGTCTCCTCATATATTCATCTGCAGTCCCTTCATCATTCATTACAGGTTCTTCCATGGAACTTGTCAGAGTATCGAGAACTTCTTGTTCCTCAAGCACATATTGGATTTTACGGTGCCACATATCATAATTGTCAGCATCCAATTTCGCACCATGATTTAGTTCAGCAATTATATTTTTTATTGATGCCATGATTAGTTCTACATAGAGACAATAACAAATAAAGGCGTTATTGACACATATTCAATGTATTACACATTCTTATATTGCAACAACAAATGAATATTAAAATTATAATCTAACGAAGGGTGTGAAACGAAAGGTCACTATGTTCACAATCAGATTCAACATTACCAAAGTTATATTATTATTTTAACAATCATTAATTGTGCAATCCACTTATTTGTTAAAGAAATTTTTCTTTTATCTCTTAAACATATATTAGACACTTATGCATGAAAATGTCAACAAAACATTAATAACAATCCTCCCACTGAACATAAACATGCATCTGATACTTTTGTCAATACATCTCATAGATATCATTAACAAAATCAAATAATCAAACTATTTTAAGACACTTTAATAAAATTTGGAAAATTAAATGTCTTCAGAAAATTTCAGAAAAAATTTCAGAAAATAGGAAACTGAAAAACATGACTGCTGTAATTTTTTCAGATTTTTCTGACCTCGGGAAGACCCCCAAAACAGTCCAGAAACTTGACTGGTCAAACAATTGACCAGAAAGTCAAAGTCAACGAAAAAGTTCCAAAAATATTCAGAATACAGAAAACTTAAAAAACTTAATTTCTATATTATTTTAAGAATTTTCCGATGCTGATAAGACTTTCAAAAATAATTCACAAGATGTAATTATTAACGGTGGGACGACAATTTCAAAGAGAATTGGCTACACCAATCTGATTTCAAGGACATCTGATGTGGTGGGTTCGAACACTATTTGCAAGTCCAGGTGTGAAATTCAGCAGCAATTAGGAGTGTAATTCACAAACATATACGCAATGCACAACTCAGGATGCACAGTGTACAATCGAAAAACAGAACAGCAGCAAAACAATGTTCATCTTCTTCACCAACGCAAAGAAAAAAAATTGAATTTCAAAATTCCATAACTTCTTTATCTTTGATCCGAAAAACATGAAACAAAATTCTTTGGAAAGCCCTTTGAATCATCTTTTCAACCATACCAGAAATTCATGAACACATTAAGCATGAAAAACGAAAATTTTAAACCCACTGACATGGCAAGAAAAATTCTGTTCATGGTTTCTTTCAGAGTTCGAAATCAAATTCAACGGGGCTCTGATACCAATGTAAACTATAGAGGGAGAAGGAACAACTTACTTGTTCAATCGTAATGCGGAAGCTTTGAATCAGCACCTTGAATTTGATCACCGAACTTGGTACAATACTTTGCAGCGATGGTCGGGAACGAGGTCACAAACGGAGATCGCCCACTGATTCACAACACTGATTTGCTTTGATCGACTTAGAGAACGAGAGAGAGGAGAGAATTCAGATTTCTTTTTTTTTATATTGATTGCACTCATCTTCAGCCCTTATAAAGAACGGTGAATGACACGACTCTTTGTGTGCAAGAGTCGTGATTGTCACCGAGAACAAAGAGAACGCTGGAACCCTTTCACTTTGCAGCCGTTCCAGTCGTCTTCTTCATTAAACATAATTGGGCTCGGGTTTGGATTGGGCCTAGGTCATCTTGGGCGGACCTTAATTCCAACAGGCCGGCCTCAATCGTTCATCCTAATCACATTCCCTGACTTAAAACTACCAGAACCATCTTCTCATTTTCATTTTACACTCCCAACTAAAACATCATATAGTTAGAAACTCTAAATCAGCTAAAGAAGAAGATGGTAACCATCAATGATACTTACGATCGTGAGAGCGAATTAAAAACCTTTGATGATTCGAAAGCCGGGGTCAAAGGTCTAGTTGATGCTGGTTTAACCAAAATCCCGCAGTTTTTCATCCATGAAAGATCAATAGATGAGGAGAAATCGAGAACCTCTGATCTAGACTCCTCTCAAGTCACAAAAATTCCTATCATAGACTTGTCTGGTGTTGGTGGAGATACGGCCAATCGGAATGATATTATAGAGAAAGTTAGAGTAGCTTGTGAGAAATGGGGGTTTTTCCAGATAGTAAATCATGGAATACCTTTGAGAGTTTTGGATGAAATTATTGAAGGTGTTAGAAATTTTCACGAACTAGAAGTTGAATTGAAGAACAAGTATTACACGCGGGACTTGTCTAAGAAGTTTAGATATGTCAGCAATCGTCTTCTGTACAAAGGAGATCCGGCAGACTGGCATGATTCGATTTCCTGGGTAGTGGCTCCTAGTCCTGCTCATCCCCAAGAACTTCCTTCTGTTTGCAGGTAATTACTTGCTCACTAAATAATTGGGGCCAGCTCTGATACCATGATAAAGTTTGAGGTTCCATCCCAAAACCAATTGGCAATGGGAGGAGTAGCCCATCATCATTATATAGCCAAAGCATAGCTTGTTAATTCCCGATATGGGATAATTGTCTCTAACATTAATTTCCCCTCTTACCATACTAACCCTCGCAAGTCCTTTAAGTGCATTTCGATTTAATTGTCGCATAAATGAAATAGTTGTAGACTTGTATTGTGATTATAAGTTTTTTCGAACGGATTAAGGCGCACGAAGGCAAAAAAAAAAAATCACTATCAAATATTATGAATATCAAGTAATAAATGAAACCTATCACTAGCGAAAGACTAATGCAGAAAACACTAAAACTCCTGTTCTAATCAACGATGTAATCCATGTACTTACACCCAAAAAAAATAGACTCTAGAATTCGTATATATGATCATGCGTCCTTCTTCATTTCTCTTATACAAATTTTCTGCACTTATAACTTCCCTTAAAACCCATATTACTACCTTCTGATCGTAACAACTTCTAACGCTTCGTTTGATTTGTCTAATGCAAAAACAGAGAAATAATAACTGAATACTCAAACTACATTATGAGACTAGGGGTTACCCTGCTTGAGTTGCTCTCTGAATCCCTAGGGCTCAAACCTGATCACTTGAAAGATATGGGTTGCTCTGAGGGCCTTTTCTTCTTTGGTCATTACTACCCAGCTTGCCCTGAACCAGAGTTGACCACTGGGGCATTTAAACATACAGACTCCGGTTTCTTTACAATACTTCTACAAGATTTATTGGGTGGGGCCCTTCAGGTTCGTCACGAAGATAATTGGGTCAATGTAATCCCACAACACGGAGCGTTAATTGTTAATGTTGCAGATCTTTTACAGGCAAGTATTTACAATTTTGGAACTATTTTTTTTTTGCATATCTGCATATTATTTGCTCATGAACGAGTATTATTGTTAACTAGCAAAGCTTGTTTTAGTTATTAATACAAAAGAACATCGAGCAATAATTTTGGGTTGAATCAGTTATGCTAATGAAAATCTAAAACTTGTTATTACTATCAAGTTTTAGTTTTCATTAGGATAATTATATCAACTTAATATTATTGCTCCAAGTTTCTGCGTGATAATGGGAAATGTGGGAAGACCATTTTTGGCCGAAGGGAGTATGAACTAAGTAAACTAAATTTGTGTATGCAGCTTCTTACTAATGATAAGTTCAAAAGTGTGCATCACCGAGTACTAGCCCAAAAAATAGGCCCAAGAATTTCAGTTGCAGGTTTCTTCATACCATTCATTGACGAAAGTTCTAAATCTCGATCATATGCGCCAATAAAGGAGTTGATTTCAGAAGACAACCCCCAAATTTATAGGGAGACTACCTTACAAGAATATCTCACCTCACGATCAAATGGGAGACACGAAGATGAACCTGAAATGTTATCGCCTTTCAAAGTTCCCTCGGGGTAAAATGGAGGCCAGTTGTTGGCTGATGGAATGGACTCAGAACTTGTGATTTGTTTTTGAATTTCATTCTAGTAGTTTGATTTGGATCACTAAATTCTCAAATGAATTAAGGGAATTATGCATGCCAAGACTCCTCTTAAAGTGCTTATTATGAGGTTCTAAACTATCAAATGACCATATTTGCCGTGCTTTCTTGTAATCTTGTTTTAATACTTTGCTACAATGTCTCAAGCTTTCACTTGTGTATTCTACTTATGATCTAGGACCAATTTAGTATATTGAAAAAATATTAACAAATCTTTTTTTTTTTCCATGAATCCGCCTAAACCCGCCTAGGTCCTTAGGCCCGCCTAGACAGCCTAATCTGCCTAGACCGCTCAGATTTGCCTAGACCTGCCTAAACCGCTTAACGCTTAATTATGCCTCCTAATGGAAACTCGCGTCGCCTGGACCCCACTTAGCACTTAGGCGAGCACCTTGCCCGCTTTTTAGAACACTGGGTAGCGCTAGTAGCCCTATAGTATTCAATAAATTTCAATCATATAAATGAAATTTCACCGTTTATACAAGTGCCAGTTATTAAAAAAAAAATGTCACTCTCTGTTTTAAAACATATGCTAGTTATTAATATAAATGCCACAATCAGTGGCGTATCCAGCATTTAAAGTTAGGGTGTGCAAAACTTAATGCAATATAAAAAAAAATCCAAGATAAAATAATATGCATCATTTGTATAAATAAAAATAAAGATTACAATGATTTACGACGCACTGACATTTCCTGAAAGTACTTTATGACTTCATCAACGCTTGCATTGTCTAGTACATCTTTTTCAACATAAGACACTAAAGAATTATTAGGCATATCATCCCCCATACGATTACGCAACTCAGACTTCACAATCTTCATTGCAGAAAATATCCTTTCGACTGTTGCAGTTGCAACGGGTAAAATTAATGCCAATTTGATCAACAAATATACCAACGGATAAGTCTTATGCTTGTTCTTTGCAACCAACTTCTGAGCAAGACCACTAGTCCCAAGAACAAGTGAGAAGTCTTCATCATTTCTGACATCTCTAATATAATTCTCAAGTTGACTATCAAGCACATCAAGAGCGAAATCATCAAACTCATGTGGGTAAAACATGGCTAACTTAATTAAAGTTTTCTTGTCAAATGAAGCAAACGAGTTAATTGGATCAAGACAAGCAATTAGGCTAAGCAACTCTGTATTAGTGTTATCAAAACGATCATTCAACTCTGAAAGTTGAGAATCTATCACCACATAAAACACGTCAACCCAATAATAAATCAAGTTGCTCACTTGAACACCTCTCCTCGAACTCTTCCATCCCTCAAGTAAATTATGAAATTATCATCCATACTTGGTACCCAAATATCATTCTCATCACAAAAGTTTGTAATTTCTTTCATCAAGTTCTCCCAACCATGTTCTTTCAATTCTTGTAATCCCTCTTTGCCTATTTTAACAAGCTTCATGGCATTTACAACGGCACGGTTGACAAGTCTTTTTGAGTAAGTAGGCTCTACGAATCATTTCAAGCTCTTTAGGATTTTTTGCAACGCGAGATAATGGTAATCTCAAACCCAGATCAGACTCAATTCTAAAAGAGTTATGTAACTGTAGATACCCCGATCTCACACCCCTTATCAAACCCCTTTTAATCGGTCTAAACCCTAAAATTGACCTAAAGTCCTCGATTTGGTTATGCGGGAGTGCCGTGAGCCTTATCGGTTCATCGAATGGATTAGCGGACTTCAAATTCATGATCAGAGCGAAAAAACGAGTAAACAGACATATACTTCAATTTTTGAGCTGCGGGACCCGAAACGGGGCTTGCACCCTTAGAACTGCTAGTTATTATCCATTATGTGCATTAAAAATACATACTTGTCATCCCTTGCTCATAAACATATTTCAGAAAAATGTACATGACCACAAGATTATTTCAAGCAACTTTCATATTGAGCCCGCGGATAACCGGGACACCGGAGTGCGCGCATACGGACAAAACCTGGACTGTTACAGAACCAATACCGGAGCAAGAATTGTGGTCATCTACGTTGAAAATTCAAACAAGGCATGATGACACCCAACCACCATCCAGCACATGACAGCCAAGGAGTGGTCAACTCAATAAAGGATGGTCCAATCGGAGGGCGACAAGTGGCGAAATCTGATTCCCCAGCAAAATACACTGAAGCCGTACGGCTCATTGCTTGGAGTACGGTTGCAATGGAGCCGTACGGCTCCCCTGTCTGGTATCAGCCTTTGTTGAAAATTGCTCCTTATCTCCAACACCATTATAACCCCTCAAATCACTTCCATCCGGCCATCAACTCACCACCACCTCTACATACCCCTACTAGAGGGCATTTTGGTCAAAAAGAACAACCTCCGTCCTCCATATACTCCATGCTTGATACCATTTGAAAAGGGGGATTCAAAAACACTACATCCATCATTCACCTACACTCTCATTCACTCTTGCTCTCTCTAGCACATCCAAGAGCACTCTCAAACCTCAGTCCATAAACCACCACAACACCACCATATCCCCACCATAATCCCACCCTAAACACTATACAAAGCAAAGCAAACAACTCACTCAAACACTCTCTCAATCAAGGCAAACACCTTAAGAAAACAACCAAAAAAGTCTTCCCTTGGAAGCAAAGGAAGCACATCTAGGTAATATCTTTTCTTGTAAAGTTCATCTATGTAAGATGTAGTTGATTATGTAATTTATTGAGAGGTCTAGCCACCATGTTAGGCTAGACCTCCATTTGATGTCCAAAATACAATGTTGATACTCTTGTTGTTCTTCCCTCTGAATGATGATAGATATTGATTAAATGCTTCAATCAGGGCCGGCCCTTGGCCTGTTCATTCAGTGCTATTGAACAGGGCCTCATAAAGTGGAAGGGCCCCATAAATTTTCTCCAGCCCATTATTTCTTTCTGTTTTCCTTGCTAAATAACCAACTAAAGTGTGTATTTGGTGATCTGTATTTGACAGTGTCAAAGTGCAGACAATGTGTGTTATTTTCTCCAAATTTTCTTTTCACCATTTTCTTCTTGACGCAACATCTCGCCTCCTTGATTTTCGTCTAGGGTCTCTACATTAATTCACCTTGACAATAAAAAAATAAAAGCCTCATTCATTCTAATCTCTCCAATCTCATAATTACTTTTCGTCTCTATCTAATCTCATAATTACTTTCTGTCTCTCGTACTCTCTTCGTTTTAATCTTTATATATAATTGCTTATATATTACTTCCTCTGTTTCAAAAAGTTAGTTTTTCTTTTTCCGTTGTAACTACAAATGAACTTTGAAAAAAATATTTAAGCTAGTTTTAATTATCTTAATAAGAATATAAAAATTGGTATTGATAGTATTTATAATTGTTTATCAATAATAAGTTTTAAATTTTCATTAGGATAATTCTTAGTAGTCTATATTGTTGCTCAAAGTTCATTCGTAATAACAACGAAAAAAAGACTAATTTTCTGAGACAAAGAATATATATATATATATATATATATATATATATATATATATATATATATATATATATATATATCTTTTTTGTAGAATTTTTAAATATAAAGGGCCTCATGTTCGTGTTTTGGCACAGGGCCCTAAAAGTCATTGAGACGGGCCTGGCTTCAATGGCTATTGTTTTGTGTTTTTAGTATGTATATATATGCACACACAAATTTTCATGCCCACATCACTTTATGTAGATGAGTTTTGATGAGTGTTTTCATGGTATTCATGATATTCCAGCAGATTGTCCATCTGCACCTTTCAGTCTTGTTGCTCTGTTTATGCATAGTAAATGTGGGTTTTTGTCTTATACCACAAAAGGGATTTTCTTCTAAACAAACATAGGAAGATTATTATGTAAATATCATATTTTTGCCTTGAGTGTAATAGGTTCTTTCCATTTTTTGTTCCAACTCTCTGTTCTCAGATTAGCATATTTCCCGTTCTGACACCAAAATGTCAGAGGTGTTTTGTGTGAATTATACTTTCTTAATGGCTTTTAAACTCTCCGGATATAAACTTTGATGTGTTAGGAACAACTTTAATGTTTAGTTCTCCCCATGATTCCCCCGTTTTCATGATGCCAAAAGTGGATATTTTATGGATGTATGCATATCTGTCAGACTAGGCTGTGGAAAGTTCTATCTTGCATGGTTTGTTTGGACACCATAACTTGCTCCTAAAATCAAAGTAAAAATCGTGGTTGATACTTGATGTGTTAGGGACTTTTCCTAACCTTTACTTTCCATATCGGGCAAGCATAAGAACAGGTACACAGAGAAGAAGAGCACGGCAGTCCCTAAAATGTTTGGGGACGGAGTTTGGACATTCATTTTTATATGGGATTTGTTTCCCTTTTTGTTCACCATTGTACATTATAATCCCCCAACCCTTTATGTGTTTCCTTTATTGGACGTGAAAAAAACAAAAAAAAATTAGCTTCTTTTGTACATAAAGATTCATTCCCAGAAAATCTAAAATAGGTTTTCTTTTCATCCGTCTTGTAGAGGGAGAATTCTTCTTGTTCTATAGTGCGACATTCAAGGTCCGTTCCAAGCACCAATTTGATCAAAGCTCTACTCCGGATTCTCTCCAAGCATCATGGCCGAAGAGGGGAATGATCAGGTTTACGTACCACCACCGGAGCTTCAAGCATGGTTGGAACAGAATGTGTTGGGTCAGATGAGGAATCAGCAAGATGAGTTGCTCGCTACGTTGGTTCAGATGCAGAATCAAAGGAATGGGGATCCCATGGCAATGACCCACAGAACGGCAATGGCAATGGCAATGGGGAACCCAACGGCATCCCTAATGGTAATGGCAATGGCAATGGCCCTCTCAATGGAAACGACAATGGGAATGGAAATGGTATTGGGGATCCCAATGGCATCCCCAATGGTAATGGAAATGGAAACGGTCATGGGAACACCAATGGAAACAATGTCAACACCAATGGTCGCATGGTCCATCCCGATCTCAGTGGTGTGACTTCATCCCCAATCAACCAAACTTCATGGTGAAACCGTCTCAGTATCCGCCCGATTACAATGCCTTCACCCTATACATGCAAGCTCTCCATCCAAATCACCCACCTAATGCTTTCAACGCATTCGCCAACGGTGCCCCCTCCGGGTCAAGGCGATTTCCATGGTGCTTTTGCTAATGGCATCTCTTCAAATCAAGGAACCTCCTACATGCAGGATACCAACTTCATCCATCAAATGGAAGCCTTTTATAAAGGAGTCCCGTATGTACCGCTCACAAAGGCTGAAATCGAAATGAAAGAGATGAAAGAAATGATGAAACAAATTATGAATAAAAGAGAGTTTTCTGGTGATTCTTTGAAATTGTCTCCATTTGCTGTTCTTCCCCCAAAGTTCAAAATGCCCGATGTTGAGAAGTTCGATGGCACAGGTTGCCTAAAGGCCCACCTGAAATCTTACACCTATGCTATGCAGTCCTGTGGGGCCAATGTTGGGGCTATGGCGTCCAACTTTCATTTAACTTTGTTGGGACCTGCCAAACAATGGTTCATGACTGTTGACTCCGATTTGGTCGACAATTGGAGCAAGCTTGTGGATGAGTTCCAAAAGAGGTATAAAGACAACTCCACCTGGGAGAAAATCCGTTGTGAACTTGATGCATGCACTCAGTGTGAAAAGGAGACCTTCTCTGAATTTGCTAGTAGGTGGAGGAAGAAAGTCGCTCAGACTTTGGAACGGCCTGACAGTGCCGAACAGACTCGTATTTTCCTCAAGAACCTCCAACCGGTTTATGCCGATAAAATGAAATACCTCCCATTCTCTGACTTTGCTTCCATCTTGGATGCGGGTGGTCGAATTGATGAGGATGTCAGAACTGTGATAGATACCAATCAGCAGCTAAGGCACCTGCACCGTCCGTGAATAATGTTGCTATGAATCCCGCATCATTCTGGAACAACACTGCGAGACCCAGTCAAGGAAGCTACAACAAATCTCCCCCATGCTACGATTGACATGGGTCAATCAACTCTATCAACAATCAACAATCAACAAAGGAATAAGATCCGAAGAGAAAGACATTTTGATGAATTTAATGTTCCCTTGTCCATAATTTTCCAAGGATTGGTTGCTCAAGGGGCACTGAAGCCAATAGAGGGGTACCGCGCACCAAATCATTTGCCTAAGTACTGGGATGCTAGAAAGTACTGCGCATACCACGTATCACCTTGTCATGCTAACGATGATTGTTGGGGTTTGAAGCACATTTTGCAAGATATGATTGACGATGGAGTCATCCAGAAACCACCCCAACCGAATGTTGAGAATAACCCTATGCCAAATGTTGGATACCTGGAAGGTACCTTCGGGGCTCACTGACTCCCGAGCCACCTGTTTTCTTTTCACTCCAGTGACGTATGTAATAAATGGACGGACTTTTTGGTTTGCTAGCTTGCAGTACAGCAACACTTTTGTTAACTTTTGGAGATTTCTAGCTTCCAGTGTCTAGGTCTCTTTTTACTTGTGACTGGGCTCACCGCCCGTACTCTTAATCCTGTCCCTTTTTACGTATCGCTTAGTAATGTGCTCACACATCTTCTTTGTCTTCTAAGTCTAAAGTGTGTCTTTTTCTTTGTGCTTTCATTTTTCTTGCATGTCATGTAATATATGTTTTCAGTCAATGAACCTGCCTTATAACCAAGTGCTTTCTTAATCCGGACCCTCAAACAATTAATCTCACCTAATAAAAGCAATCAATGAAATATGAACAAAAATTAGACTGTGATTAATTAAGATGGGAACTAGGGCCGAAAGAAATCAACGAAGTTCACGAAGGCAATCAACAAAGTCACCCGACGAACGAAGATTTAAGGGTGGGTGCAATCAAAGGAATTTTCGGAGAGGCCAATCAAATGGAAAAGGCTGAAGACTATCACACTGATGCAAGTACAAGTGTCGGCGATTTTCCTTTAATTTATGATGCATTGTAAATTCTCGCATATTGTATGTTTATGTTTTTGTAAAAATTGTTGTATTCCGCACGCTATGATGTTTATTCTTGAGTGCAAAAAAAAAATCGAAAGAGAGCAAAAAAGGGGAGGTCAAAAAAAAAAAAAAGAAGAAGAAGAAGCATTATTCATTTATTTTGGTACATATTCCATTTGCTTTATTGTTTAATTCAATTGTTTTAGAAAGTATATCGTGACACTACAAATTCACGTGTGTGCCTTCAACGACGGCAATTGGCATTTCATTCTGAAGACTTCATCACTTGTTGCACAAAGACAAGACATGGACCGAGGGTCCGACAATCTCATGTGACATCATCAATTTTAAGGAGCACCGCGCATGCGAGGCCAATCTGCACTAAAAAAGATCTCGATCATTCAACTTTGGGCAAAGTACCATTGACGACGACAACTGGTGACTTTTGTTGGAGACCAACGTGCTCTACCAACCCCTTACACTGAGGGAGCCCATAAACCAAAAATCGTGCAGCCTCCAATGGTGTGATCAATATCAAGAAAAGGAGATAACGACGAAGGCCTCTCACCAAATGAGGTCAAACTGCGGTGTGAATCGTTACACTTGTCCAACGATGTTCTCATGTCGATTTGTCATGGTCTAATTTGTGTTCAAATGATTTGCCAAGCTTATTTAATCAGAATTAAAATGCTAATCCAATTTTAGAAGGGTCCATTTGATTTTGAGGCACTTGACCATTAACGCTTGTTCAAGTCTTGAGTCTTTGATTTCAATGTGTGAGTATGAATACTTCTCTCGAGTCTAGGGGATTCCCCCTAATCTCGTCCTTCCATCATCTCATTTCTGCGCAAACACAATGTCGGAGATCCCACCGGGATTTCCATTTGTTTCCACAAAACACTGGCCTCGTGCCTTCCCCTTCCAACTCCTGCAAGTTGTCACAACAAAAAAGACAAATGAATGCTATTCTTTAGGTCTCAGAATCTCAAATGCCGGCAAGAGATGTCGAATGAATGAACACAAAACTGGGGCTGCATATCAGAGTCTTGGGTCAGTTTCAAAAGTAATGATGTGGCTTCATGACAATACGATTTGTTGAAGATGGTTTGCTCCGGGGGACACAAAAATTCAGATGGCAAAATGCCAGGGTACAAAACAACTCTCATTGACAGTTGATCTTTTGAAGGGACTCATAAATGCAAAGATTAACTTTTAAAAACCATCATCAGTTTCAGTACCTCTCAAGATTGAGAAAAGCAAGGATGTGGGATAACTCTCATAGACATTTAGGTCCCTTATGTGTGGATCATCAGAACACAGTGCCATCTCAGATTGACAGTATGGCTCGCAAAGCGTAAAGCCCAAAGCTTGTTCTTCGGCAACATCAGGATTATGTCCTACCGAACAACTCTCAAAGACAGTTGACTCACTACCGATTGGGTATTGCATATCAGAAATTGTGAATTGCCTCCGACAGAGAAGCATCGAATGATAAGACAACTCTCAAAAACAGTTGACTCCCTACTGATTGGGTATCGCATGTCAGGAATTGTGAATTGCCTTAGACAAAAAAGCATCGAATGATTGAACAACTCTCAAAGACAGTTGACTCCCTACCGATTGGGTATTGCATGTCAGAAATTGTGAATTGCCTCCGACAGAGAAGCATCGAATGACATGAAAACTCTCAAAGACAGTTGACTCCCTACTGATTAGGTATCGCATGTCAGGAATTGTGAATTGCCTCAGACAAAGAAGCATCGAATGATTGAACAACTCTTAAAGACAGTTGACTCCCTACCGATTGGGTATTGCATGTCAGAAATTATGAATTGCCTCCAACAGTGAGACATCAAACTTTTGAATAAATCTCAATGACAGTTAGAGCCCGTAATGGATGAAATGCCAAAATATGAAGTTGTCTCGAAGCGACAAATTGGATTAACATGAGATTCACTCTTCAAGTGCAACAAAAACTTCATATGCCTGATTCAGGGGCTTGTCCTATAACATGAGTGGGGCTTCCGTAGCCAACATCTGAGGTTTATCCTTGAGAGATAATGGGGCTTCAGCAGCAAGAATGTTGGGGGTTGATGTCAGAAAGAACAAATGGGGCTTCTTCAGCCAACAACCGGGGCTAACCCAACCACAACATCCGAAGAGATACCGTTTAGTAATCTTGATCAAATGGGTGTTCGGAATTGTCCTTTTGAGTGCTCTCACTAGGCTTTCGACTCTGCTTCACCATACACATCTCCATACTCCTCATTTTTGCAAAAATGCAAAATTCAAAATAAAATGCAAAAATCCATTTTCATTCATGATTCTCCCTCTATTCATTCATAATCTTTCGCTCATTAATTCATAAATAAACGAAGTTTGAAATGCAAGCAATGCACATGCGTCAATAATAAAAAAGAAAAAAAATAAAAGAGAAAAATCAATAGCAAAAAAAATCATCATGAAAAAAGTGAAATGTGACTTTCACCCATCAAAGGCAAATGATTGCAAAATGAAAAGAGAGTGTTTTCTTCTCTCAACCTTTCTCCGAATCTCTCAATCTTAAAGATTTTAATCCATGTATGTGTTCTAAAACTTTTGTTGCACATGAATGACACATTCAAGCACATCAATGTCAAGATGTATTCTTCTTGCTCGTGAAAATCCCTCGCAGGTACACATCACACACCCTGCCACATCATGATCCTCACAAGAAGGTTCTTCATCAACATCAATGCTCAGGGATGCGACTTCTCGACACCCTTTCAGCAGAATATGTTCGAGTTGCTAAATTCGAACTATGTTAGGTCTGATTCTCGTAAGAGATACGTAGGTAGCTTGAATTTTTCAGGCACGACCACATACTTGCAAAAAATATTATGCAGGTACAATGCTGGCTTCCCACAACAAATTACATCTTGGCTTGACAATGAGGTTGCTCATCGCAAAGCATCAAAAATCGCATCACACGGCAACTCCAAAAGCGGAGGAGCCTGACCGTGAGATAATCAAAAACTCTTTTAGGTGGAACAGGATCCAAAATGATGTTTCAGCACTGCACACAGTGCTAATGGATCACGCAAAGCGATGGCTCACCGCGCAGTGAATCTCAAAAATCTCATCACACAGCAGAACAAAAGCAGAAGAATCTGGACGGCTCAAAATGCAGCTTCATTATAAATTTAATTGGTTCCTTTTGGTCTCTTCGCCTGCTCGGGTTATACCTTTTAATGATGACAGTTTAGGTCTCTCCGTCTGCCCGAGTTGTACCTTTGATGATGATGCTTTTGGTCTCTCCACTTGCCCGGGTTGTACCTTTTAATGATGACAGTTTAAGTCTTTCCGCCTGCCCAGGTTGTACCTTTGATGATGATGATTTTGGTCTCTCCGCCTGCCCGGGTTGTACATTTTAATGATGACAGTTTAGGTCTCTCCGCCTGCCCGGGTTGTACCTTTGATAATGATGTTGTTGGTCTCTCCGCCTGCTCTGGTTGTACCTTTGATGATGATGCTTTTGGTCTCTCTGCCTGCCCAAGTTGTACCTTTTAATGATGACAGTTTAGGTCTCTCCGCCTGCCTGGGTTGTACCTATAGATATCCTAAGGGAAACCACGACTTGGCTAGAGCGGTGAGTTATCCTAGGATGTCTAATTGTGTTTTAGAGTTTCCACCCATGTTTTTGAGGAACGTAAGTAAACCTAAAGTTTATGAGCCTAAATTTGATTTATGAAAACAAAGATTCTAGGGATTAGGGGTTCGGGGGTTAGGTTACAAAATGAGAAGTACTTAAACATCCATTTCACCTGAGCAAAGTCGGTCTTGTTTGTTCATAATTCAATTTAAATATAGATGTGTTCTTTATATTTGAATAAATGATAAAAGAGGGGGTTTTAAAAGGGGTTTTGATTGTTTAGAATGTAGGGATATAACTCTTAGGCTAATTCAATGTAATGAAAGGGCCATTGGTGTCATGTCCCAAATGGTTTTGGGGTGATTGCACATTTGATTGAAGAAGAAGAAGAATTTAGAAGTAAAGAATAAAGTTAAGATATTTTACCTATAATATCCTTCAAAGAGAACCTTTTAAAAAAGTCTTGAAGAAGAGGTTGAATACTTGGAGAGAATACCTTGTGTAAATTGCCTAGAGTTTTGTTTAGAGAAGAGTTTTCAAGGTTGAGACTAAGATCCCCTCCAATGATGGATTGGAGGGGTTTTATAGTTGTAAAAAGTGTGTTTTTTGGAGCCAAACGGAGTCTCCAAGAAATCTTTCCCGGGAAAAATCATGTATAATGAGCAAGGGAGAGATTCTTGGGCAAAATCTGTAACTGACACACCCCAGAAGCGCGCGCATCCCACCTAGGCGGCGGAAGGCGTGCGCGTCTGGCCTTAGGGGGCGGAGGTGCGCGACTCTGAAAGGCAAATTTTGACATAATGGACTAGAAAGTTAGAACTATTATTCAGTTTAGTCCCGGGACTTAATGGATCCCATCTGGAACTTAACCAAAGTAACAGAAACTAACAGAAAACACTTAAAAGAGGGAGAAACACAGAATCAAGTGTGCAATCGGGGTGAGCGGTCTAAGGTGGGGTGTCTACAGAGCCCCTCGGTGACGTGGATTGCAAAGCAAAACGCGTCAATGAAAGAAAGACAACCGCTGAGGACATCACCAAGAAAAGGGAAAAGACTCGATAAAAGCAGGAATTTGAAATTGCGAGGGATAGAGGTGCGCTCTCTGTGTGAGCGGCTTGGTTGATAATAAAAGGTTCGGCAGCATGAAGCGGCCTACCGTGGCCGACAGCGGGACCTGGGGTTCCGTTTGCTGGGAGCGGGACCTGTTTGCTAGCGGCGAGATCTGTTTGCTGGAATGCGGGACCCGGAGGACCGTTTGCTGGAAGCGGGATCTGTTTGCTGGTGGCGAGATCCGTTTACGGGAAGCGGGATCCGATTGCTGGTGGCGAGATCTGTCTGCTGGAATGCGGGACCCGGAGGACCGTTTGCTTGAAGCGGGATTTGTTTGCTGGTGGCGAGATCCGTTTGTTGGAAGCGGGATCCGTTTGCTGGTGGCGAGATCCGTCTGCTGGAATGCGGGACCCGGAGAACCGTTTGCTTAAGTGCGGGACCCAAAGGACCATCTGCTTGAATACGGGTCCTAGAGGACACTGCTTGAATGCGGGACCCGGAGGACCTTCTGCTTGAATGCGGGACTCAGAGGACCGTTTGTTTGAATGCGGGACCCAAAGGACCGTTTGCTCGAATAGCGGGTATCGAGGGACCGTCTGCTTGAATGGATGCAGATTTTGCTTGATGAGGAGGTGGTGATTTTTGTGGCTCACCCAGGACCAAGTTTTTGGCTTGAGTCACTCTTTGATGTTGACTGTTTGACTTTGACTTTTGGTGGGGTGCGGGCACAGTTGACTGCGGAGTGCTTTCTGCTGGGGATGAATTGTCAAAACTAATCTTTGAGAATTAAAGAAGGACACCCTAACTTGTTTTTTTTTTAAGAGAGAATTCTTGTCCTACTTTCAATTTTAGACATGCCTTAAGGGCGGACCAAATTAACGTGTGCCCAACGGGGTGCTCAAGGATTGGAGTTGCATCTCTATTTGGGCGGAAATTTCTTGCATAGTTTTCCTGACAAGGTTTTCTGAAATGATCCCGACTTTGGGAAGCGCGCGCCTCCCTTTGTTGGTGTGTAATGCGCTCATTTTTCACACCTGTACAGGTGGCGCGCGCGTCTGGGGGGCGGAATTCCAAGCTTGACTTTTGCTGGCCAAAAGATCCCCCAACAGCTATAATATCAGCTTCTGGTCGACAATTTGATTTTAACAGCTCTCTTCTGCCATTTTTGAATACCATTTTATTGCCCAATTTTACGTGTCATCTTCTTTCCCATGGCCTCTAACCTTTTCAGTCTTGATGCCGAGGTTGTTAAGAGTTACGAGAAGGATTTGTCGACCTTCGTGTATTCTTTCAAGACTCATCCCAAAAATGCTTTTATCAAAGATTTCGGGTTTTGAATTCTTTTTACTTTGCGGACATTGAAGCCGGATTGGGATTTGTTGAAGGCCGTTGCAGCCTTTTGGGATTGTGATAGCCATACTTTCAACTTTTCGGCTAATGAAATGGTGCCGACTGTCGATGATTTTGGGGCCATTCTTGGTATGCCTTTGGTCGGTCGGATTGCTGTCCCTAAGTATCACCGCGGTTTTGTTGAATCTTGGGTTGACCTTCTGAATCTCCCTGTTGGAGAGGTGAAGAAGATGATGCACGGGACCGTTGTTGACATAACTGAGCTTCCGATGTTTTTCAGCTTGCATTCGGAAGATGTCGCAGTTCAGTCTTTCAAGAGAAATGCCATGGATGTTTGTCTTTTCAGCGAGGTTCTGTTTGTCGCTCCTCTAGGTACTGTGGATGCACAGTTGGCTGAGATTGTGTTGCAGGCGAAGGAGCAACAATTCAGTATAATTCCTCTCATAGTGGGGGAAACTTTGCATGGTCTGAACGAATTGCATCGTACAGGCGGGATGCGACGAGGAAGCCCCTTGCTTTTGACCATATGGCTTCGAGAGCATTTCAGACTTTATACGTCGGATGGTGACCTCTCTCCTTTTGCTGTTCATAGGCGACGTTTGCTGATTAGAGATTTAACTGAAGAGAATTGGAAGAAGTTCTTTGCCTCCCGTGCTTCGGCCGATATTGAGTAGTGTCCCTCTTCTTGGGGTCTCCATCCTTTTGTGGAAGGGACTTTGGGTTTCAAGCATGTGGTCTTACCCGTATTGAGAGACTCTTCATATTATCAACCAGAACGGGTTTTGAGATAGTTCGGTCGCCAGCAAATAATTCCTTTTCCGAGGAATGGGAAGTTTCGTCCGGTTTCTTATATGGGTCCGGACTTCTCGAGTGAGCTTCAGTCGGCTTGGGGAGATGATCGCCATCGGTGGGCTTCCGTCCCTCTGCATCGGGGTAGTATCTTTCTTCCTAAGAGTTACTTGGATCATTTGTTTGGTACCGTTTACCACGGCATTACTTGGGTAGATACTCTTCTGGCTAAACTGTTAGGGAAAGACTTTGAGCCTAGCAGTGCTTTGAGATACAAGGAAGCTGCTGCTGATGTGAACAACATTCTGACTGACCCTTTTGGTACCCCTTTGGATGACTTTTATGCTCGGAGCCGTTCTGTTACGCAGAAGGTTTCGGTCCGCATCAGTGTTCCTAGACCTCCCAAGAAGAGTAGGATTGATGGTCGTTCGGGTGGCCCTTCGAAGGCCAAGAGAAAATTAGATTTTTCCTAGTACCCCAAGAGATTGCAAGTAAAATAGACCACTTGTTAGGATTTAATGTTTTATGTCTTTTAATAGCTCAACATTTCCATTGTAATGATCAAAATAATTCAGTGAATGAATAAAAATTGCATCTCGTTAATTTGAAATGATTTGGGGTGTTTGTTTATATTTTAGACCGCACCCGAAGGTTGCCTACGTTCCTCCAGTGTAGAGGCTCAGGTCTCTGTAGTTCAAACAAACGAAGACCATTTTTTTTTGTGCACCCTGTTTTTTGCCTAGACCGCCCTTTCGGGTTTTCAATCTAGTGGACTTCTTTTTTGCACGTGCTCTAATTTTTGCCTAGGCCGCCCTTGAGGGTTTTCAACCTAGCGAGCTCTTTTTTTTTTAAAATGGTCTTCGTTCATTAAGCGTAGAATCTCTTCATCTTGTCGAGGTTGACTTCCTTCGGCAGCTGATCTCCATCTAAATCCACGAGTCGGACTGCACCGATGCTTAGTATCTTCTTGACCACGTACGGACCGATCTATCGGGGTCCCCATTTTCCAAGGGGGTTCATGGCATTAGGAGGATGTTGTCTTAGGACCAAATCTCCCACATTAATGTTTCGCGACTTCACCTTTTTATTGAAAGCCCTTGCCATTCTTTGTTGATAGGCTCTCGTACGTTCGATTGCCCTTAGCCTTTTCTCGTCGAGTAGAGCTAGCTGTTCATATCGACTTTGCATCCAATCGATTTCATTGACTTGGTTCTCGAGGAGGACCCGTAGGGATGGGATTTTAAGCTCTATTGGGAGCACAGCTTCGGAACCATATACCAGTGCATAAGGAGTTTCTCTAGTTGCTGTCTGTATTGAGGTGCGGTAGCCCCACAATGCTAGAGGTAGCTTTTCGGGCCAATCCCTTCCGGTGGAGGCCATTTTCTTCACAATGGTCTCGATTGTCTTATTAGCTGCTTTGACCACGCCGTTTGCTTGAGGGCGGTATGGAGATGACTTGTGCTTAGTAATCTTGTATTCTACCAGGAGTACGTCCATATCTTTCTCAAAATAAGAACCGTTGTCTAACATGAGGAACGCCGTACCGGCACATGATGTGGGTCTTTACGAATTCGGACACTTTCTTGGCGTTGAGAACCCGGTAAGCCTGTGCTTCGACCCATTTTGTAAAATAGTCCACGGCTACTAGGACGAAAGATTGTCCGTTGCTGCCAGTAGGGTGAACTTTGCCGATGATGTCTATGCCCCAACAAGATAAAGGCCATGGCGTGGTCATGTTGTAAAGTTGTGAGGGTGGAGCGTGTGGTAGGTTGGCATGGAATTGGCATTTGGCGCACCCTTTGACTTTCTCGACGCAGTCTCTTTCCATGGTACTCCAATAATAACCCATGTGGCGTATCTTCTTGGTCAACATAAACCCGTTCATGTGGGGCCCACATTAACCCTCGTGGATCTCGTGCATTATTTCTTGAGCTTCAGTCTCATTTGTGCATAGGAGATTGATCCCTTCGTGGTGCCTTTTGTAAACTTGGTCTCCAATTAGTACATATCGAGAGGCTAGCCTTTGCAGCTCCATCTGAGACTTCTTATTGCTATTCTTGGGATAAGTTCCATTCTTGAGAAAATTTATGATATCTGAATACCACGGGGAGTTTGCCTGGACCTCGTTGATCTCGATACTCATGCAGTATGCCAGACTGTTCCTTCGGGTAATTTTAAAGGGCTTCACCATTTTTCCCTTGGGCATTTCGACCAATGAAGCGATGGTGGCTAGTGCATCAGCGAAATGGTTCTTGTCCCTTGGCAGGTAGTTGAAGGTGATTTCTTGAAACTGTTCAATCAACTCCTCGAGATGTTGACCATACCGTTATAGAGTTGAGTCTTGAATCTTCCATTTTCCAGATGTCTGATTGATGATGAGTAAGGAATCGCCAAATACCTCTAAGCTCGTGACATTTCTCTCGAGGGCCGCTTCGAGCCCTGCTATGCATGCTTCGTACTCGGCTATGTTGTTGGTGGCCTCAAATTCGAGGCGGATAACAATTGGAGTATAGATGTCCTTTGGATCGACAAGTAACATCCCTATGCCATATCCATGCTTATTGGCCGCGTGATCGAAAAAAAGTTGCCACTTATTTTCCTCTGTTGTAGCGCAAATTAAATGCTCGTCGGGGAACTGTACATCTCCCCCCTTCACTTCGTCACACAGAAATTCAGCAAGCTGATCACTGAACACTTTCCCCCTGATGGATTTGAGTGTGACGTAAGTGATATCATAGCCGGCGAGCATGAAGTACCATTTGGCTATTCTTGTTGACATTAAGGGCTTCTTGAAGATGTAGCGGATCGGGTTCACTTTTGCTACCAACTTGATTGGGATGGCCTCCATGTAATGCTTGAGCTTTTGAGTAACCCAAACCAATGTCGCACAAGACTTCTCTAAGACAGAGTAGTTTTTCTCAGCTCCTTGAAACCGGCGGCTGACAAAGTAGATAGCATTCTCTTTTGTGGAGTCTCGTTTTTCTTGTGCTAACATAGCCCCTAGGGCTTCATCATTAACAGTGAGATAGAGCAATAGAGACTTCTCCTTGTGCGGTGGAACCAAAACTGGAGGGCATGTCAAGTAATGCTTCACTTGGTCGAAGGCTTCTTGGCAAGCATCGGTCCATTCTAGAGCCACATTCTTCTTGAGTAGCTTGAAGATCGGCTCACACATGGAAGTGAGTTGGTGCACAAATCGACTGATGTATTGAAGTCTGCCCATGAAACCCTTGATTTCTTTCTGCATCTTTGGAGGAGGCATGTCAATGATTGCCTTGATTTTGGAGGGATCGGCTTCAATTCCCTTCTCAGTTACCATGTAACTTCCTCTGATGACCCCAAAAGTGCACTTTGCGGGATGGAGTGTCATGTTGTGTTGTCGGAGTCATTCAAAGAACTTGCGAAAATCGATTAAATGTTGACCGTTGGTTCCCTTTGAATGGATGATCATGTCGTCTACATAGACCTTGATCTCTTTATGAATCATGTCATGGAATAGATCTGTAACAGCCCTTTGGTAGGTAGCCCCAGCGTTCCTTAACCCGAACGGCATGACTGTGTAGCAGAAAGTGCCCCATGGTGTTGTGAAAGATGTCTTGTATTGGTCCTCCTTGGACATGAGAATCTGATTGTAATCGGCAAAACCGTCCACAAATGAGTGGACTTCATAGTTGGATACCATGGGCCCCTTCGTAGAATACCAGTTGTTAGTTAATTAATCATTTATGATGTTTACAATCTCGGGGTACTCAGAAATATCAAATTTTTCATTATCAAAGAAAGGAAACACACGCTCGGCTATGGTCTCCATATCCTCTTGGGTGAGGGTATTAGAAACACTCTCGGACTCAAAAGCAAGTGTGAGCCGCTCTTCCTCTGTTGCTGTGCGGGGTATGCAACCCATTTCTCAGACTAAAAATTCCTTTGATACCATGGGCCCCTTCGTAGAATACCAGTTGTTGATTGGCTCGGAGCTTGGCTGGATCTCGCTGATAGATGGACTCTCCATTTCTGTGTTGTCGGAGATGGCGTTGACTTGATAATCATCCATGATGACAAATTTTTTGAACATGGAGTCTAGATCGGCCAGTCCTTCCCCCACGGTAATCTCTACCTCGGACTCTATAGGCACTTTCTTGCCCCACCACTCTCGGGGTGACATTGGAATAGGTTCCCTTTCTTGTGTCGGAATTTCACAATTAGTGAAGATCTCGAGATCGGGCTTTCTGACGCCCCTGTTGTTAACCCATGGCTCGGGAAAGATCATGTACGGAACATCTTCCCCTTGGCGAACAAAATAGCTGTTCAACATGTTGCGGTAAGGCCTCAAGTTGGGGATTTCATATTGTCGACCTTCTTTGCGATCTCGGATCTTTTGATTCTTGACCGCTTGCTCGTATTTTAAGTCATCTTCGGTAGGCTCGTATCCCAAACCAAACTTGTTTCTAACAAAAGGAACCTCTACGGGATGCAATGTTCCTTGTTGATGCTTCCCTAGACCTAGACCGGGAAAGTGATTCATGTTCCTCATCATGCGGAAGATCTTAGGATTACCGAGGGTCCAATGCCCACTTCCCTCTTCTTTGTTGATGGCGTTAATGGAGACACCGGAGAGAGTGGAATCTTCTATCCCGTGTTAAACTTGGTGGACGGGTTGTCCCCCATTTCTGTGGATGGTGACTTTCTCGGCCATGACAGTGACTATTTCGTCCCCGTTTCTAATCTTGACACACTGATGGAGAGTGGAAGGGACAACATTGGAACTGTGGATCCATGGTCGGCCCAAAAGTAAGTTGAACGAAGACGGGACATCAAGTATTTGAAATGGGATGGACATGATCATGCTTCCAAATTCGATATCGACTTCTAGCATTCCCATGACTGTACGGGCAGTGCTGTCGTACCCTCTAATGACTTGGGTAGAAGGTTGTAAATCGGAGCTTTTGAGCCCCAATATGCCCATGACTCGGCTAGGCATTAAGTTGAGTGCGGAACCACCATCTACTAAAACTCTTGAAATGGGTCTCCCCCTTGCCTTTACTTTGAGGTAGATGGCTTCATTATGATTGGACCCAAATGGCGGGAGGTCCATGTCGGCAAAAGTGATGACATTGCCGAAGTGAATGTGACCTATCATTGTGTGAATACCCCTTTCCGATGAAGCGACGCATGGGAAGTATCTTGTGATTATTTTTATTTAAAAGGGAATATTCATAACGACATTAAAATTATGAGAGTCGCCACGCCGTTTTAATTAAAGCCAAAACATTGAAAAAAGCATGTTTAATGGGTTCGGGGGTCAAATTACAACAAGAGAAGAATATTGGACGTTATCACTCCTATTGCCCAAATTGATCGGTCTTTCTATCATGATGAATGTGTTAGTAGTGTGTTAGTGATTTAGACCGGATCCGAAGATTGCCTACGTTCCTCTCAATGTGAGAAGCTCAGGTCAGCGTAGTTCGCAGAGAATTAGAATAGGCAGAAGAATCGGGATTATGCATAATGAGGGGGGAATTACCTAAAGATTAGGGTTTAGAAGTAGTTCCTAGATCATCCTCGGGTTGATGAACCCTCGATCATCATCGGCTATGAAATAACATGTAATTATGAAGATCGCAACCCTAAATATAGCATAAATAAGGTTTTAATCTAAGAACACGAAGAACATGCGAAGAACATATTATGAACATATGAATGAGCATGCAAAGAATATGAAGAAACTATGAATAAACATGTACGAACATGAATATAAAAGATCTACATTAAAAATAATGCAAGAACATGAAGAAAAAGTTAGAAAACTTACCTATGTTGGCAAGAAATAAACCTTGGATCTTCTTGAGTGTTTGAATGTTAATTAGAGAGCAAAATATTGTTTAAGAACTCCAAAATTCGTACTTAGAGCTCTCAAAATCGGATCCCTAAACCAATAGCATGGGATTGGTTTATATAGTAAACTGAGGGGAAGATCTGATGGTCCAGATCATCCGGCGCAAGGTTGGCCGCCTGGCCATGGTTGAAGACGGCCACAATGTTGGCCGCGTGGCCAAGATCAACGCGTAACAATGTTGGCCGCCTGGCCAAGTCTGCAGGCTGACTTGATTTTCAAGCTAGGGTTTCACTGTTGCTTTATGGTAACCCTAAGTTGCCTATTTTGATGGATTTTGTCATAAATGAGATATTTTGGGAATCCAGGACAAGTCTTTGCAAGGTTTCTAATTCCTATAAAGTCCTTGTATTTTTGGGAAAGTCCTAATAAACTCATTTTCAGGTCGGGTACTAACACATTACTGTGAGGTCCTCGGGAGTTATGTCGGGAGAGACTGATGTGTCATCCAAGTTCTTGATGACGAGGTCTCGGTGTTTCTTTGATGATGCAATAAGGTCCCAGATGGATATATTGGCTTGCGTCTTCTTGAGTTGTGTCAATAAATGGTCTTCGGGTGCATCTTGTGCTTTTGATCTTTGAGAAGAGGTGTTGGTTGCTGTATTCGTGGGAACCGAGGTGCTCGCTATTACCCGGCCGCTGCGGGTGAGCACATTCACGGACCCTTGGATCTTCTTCTTCCTATTCTCTAAGACTTCCCTCATAACTTCATCGTAAGTCACAACATAACAAGAATTGTCAAGTTTATTCATGCCATCGGAGCCCTCATTCACAAATGGGATCGAATGAGTGGTTCCTTCAAACTCTCCTACCTCTATTACATTGATACCACCCTCATTAGGGATTATGAATTGCTTCTTGTGTATAAGGTCTTGGATAGTGTTGCGGATGGAGAAGCATTCCTCGATGAGGTGGCCGGTGCATTGATGGTAGTCACACTACTTGTGGTGGGCATGGTTGGGACGGAGCGGTTGTGGTTGCTTGTACCCTTGGAGAGGAATGATTTTTCCCTTGGCCTTTAGAGCTTCATAGGCCTCGGTGATGTTCATGCCATTGAGAGGAGTGTAGACGCGGACGTTTTGGAACCGCTTACCTTGTGGTGGAGGGACCCTTTTGTAGTCCCATTGTCAGTAGTAATGGCATTGACAGAAGCCTCTTTGTTTGAACTAGAGGCGGCCTTGTAACGGAAAGTAGGAGTGGCTTTCTTTATCTCCTTGAGCAAGTCATCCATGCGTACCCCTGCCTCATACATTTGGGAGAAGTCGGTGTAGGAAGCCCCACTTAGGTGGGTGCAGAGGTCAATCTTGAGACACTTGGGGAAGATGTCCATTTGCTCTTTCGTGTTTGGTCTTTCAACAATTTCAGAGAGCTTGTCATTACATCTCCTTGTGAAGTCAATGAAGGACTCGTTGTCTCTTTGAGTGGTGTTCTCGAGCTCTTTCTTTGTGGGCCGGTGAGTAGTGTTGCCTTGATATTGATTTTTGAAGGCAAGTATAGCGGCATCCCAATCAAGACGGACAGTGAGCGGGAGATTTGCATACCAATCCTTTGCCGCCCCCTCGAGAGTGAGAGGAAAGAATTGAGCCATCACCTTTGGGGAGACCTTCTTCGGAACCATAGCCCAAATGTATGTCTCGATATGAGCCATCGGGCATGAGTTGCCCTTAAACTTGCTGATGTCAGGCATTTTGAACTTGTCGGGGAGAGCGGCCATCGTGCTCATGAGAATGGATGACTGATAAAGGCTTGTGTTGGAGCCTTTTCCCATGCTGAGGCCGTCAAATTTCTGATCAATGTAGGACATGATGGAATCGACCATTTTGTGGTTGTTGTTGTCGGTGCTTGGCTCCCCCACTTTTTTGGTACGGGCACTAACATATGGGATTTCAAACAAACCTTGGGTCCATTCGGATTCCTCATTTTCGTTCACCCCCTTATTCTTGGAGAGCTTGATGAGCTTGGCTTTCAATTGTTTGACCTCGGCGTCGTGGGCCACTTGTTGGCTGTCAACATGAGCTTACCACAAGTTTTCCTTGGTTTGAGCCTCTTGGTTAAGGGTAGAGACTTGTTGTTGGAGTGCTTGAACCATGGAAGAAAGTTGTTCGAGAGTCATGGCGTTGTTGGTGCTGGAGTTGCCGGCCATTGATGATGTAGAAGCTATTGGAGTGATCGGTTCACAGACAAGCCGGTTGGATGAGTCCCTGTAGACGCGGCGAGTACCAATCGGACCTATAATTGGAGAAGTAGCCCTTGTCAGTCTCGGTTCACACTTTCGGTCCATGAAGAGGTTGAGAACACACATTGGGCACACGACTCGAACCACATAAGAAAAAGACTCTTTTTTTTTTATTTACAAAGTCGGAAGGACATAGTCCTTTTTGGGGTTTCTAAAAAGATAATGGAATCGTCACACTAGTATATAGACCATCTCGCGGTCCCATATACTCATCGGATTTCATCACGTTTATGAATCCTACATGTATCGGGATTAAACTAAATCAATGTAGTAAAGCATACATGCGAGGACAGATTTTTTATTTTTCGTCCAAAATAACCACTTTTGGGGACGGATTTTTATTGCGTCCGTATCAACAAGGTGGCATGTATGATTTGAAAACATTAGTTTAGGGAAATCTCGGTACATGAAAACCGACTTGGTCACGGAGTGTTAGACCCTAACTAGAATTGTGTGGTTTGTGCTCGGCTAAAGAGAGGCTTAAGGTCACCTCCGGCATGTAGTCTTGAACTACGCCACGGGCTGAGGTTGACCGCTTCGAAAGAGTGAAGGTCGGGTGGAGCTTGAAACTTTCTAGGACGGGCCTCGACGGGTTTGGGGTTATGGACTTGTGCGACTCGATAGTGAGCAATTCATAGGAGTAATGTGCATGTAGTGTGAGGTCTATCACGTGACAAAAAAAATTATTTTATTTTTTTTAAAAGAAAAGATAAAAAAACACATAAGCACGTAAATTACAACCCCCGAATCACCCGTGTGACCGGTAAATAAACACAAAATTAAGACAGTCCAAAGGTCCAATTCTGTTCTGATGCAGGCAACTGTGCCCACACCCTACTGTTCTATTCAGTCCCTAAAACCTGTTCTTGTCCTGGAAATTGGACCAGAAGCGCCCGCCTCGGGCTGGTGTGCCTGGCGCATTGGACATGGGAAGCACCCGCTTCTGGGCTGACCTATCAGATTGTCAGAAACTTATGGACTCAGGGGATTGCCTTGGTCCTGATTGTGTAATAAAACCCCTGCAGTGTTTGTTAGCATGAAATAATAGGAAGAATAGGAAGAACACATGGAAGGCGGGCGGTTCTGGAATTTGATGTGGGACGCGCGCGCTTTGGACCATGAAGGTCTGAGGCGCGCGCTTTGTTGGTAGTGGTGCCCTAGGCACGTTTGACAAACGTTGTAATTGTTATCATTTATTTCATATCAATAAAGAGATGTTTTGATTATTATTGTTGTTCATGTTTACTTATAATAATCTCCGTCCCTAGTACTTGTTAAGCACTAGTATAAAGGCTAAATGATCATGGGATGATCATGTTAGATTTATGGGTACTTGTTTGGACCAAGGTACTGGACATGACCCTCTGTATGAGATTTATGTCATGGTCTATGTCGTACATATATTTCATATTAGTTATGTCATTCGAATCCTTAGACATGAAGTTATTATAGTCTTCCACTTGATGAACATTATGTTTGACATATTCAAACGCTACCTTTAACCGGGTAGTTATAAAGGGTATGATTGGCATAATCGGATTCACGTAGCGAAGAATAATAAGCTAAATGGATTTGTCCCTCTTCAGAGAGATGTCAAGCTTAGGCCTCTCGTAGGAATGATGTTGTTGAAAATGTTCGACCGGACTCAAATGAATTGATTAGATCAATGTCATTTGGATTATCAACATATTCGGAATCGAGAAAGTATTGAACAAAACAAGTTGACTTGTTGACCATGACTTGTGTTCAATGACATCGTGGACAAAGGGATTGTGACATGTTCTAAAAGGAATGCGAACTTGTATCTAGTTACACTATTTGGGTAGGTATGACGGTTTGCTAGAACCTAATCATATCTTATGGGTTCATGTTTGAGCCCATTGCCAACTTAGTGTAATCCTAGAGGGTCACACACAAATAGAACGAATCATAAAGGACTAAATTGGAATTATGGAAGAATGTCAGATTTTGGCTCTGGCACGGTTGTGCGCCTTAAAATGGCACGGTCGTGCGCCTTAAAATGGTACGGCCGTGCCATAAATCCAAACCAAGGCAAAACCTATCGGCATGTTTGGCAAGACCGTGCCAAGAAAACAAGCACGACCGTGCTAAAAATGGTCGACCTGGGGGAATCATGCGGACCTGATGGCACGACCGTGCCAGATTATAGGGCACGACCGTGCCAGTCAAGTCGGCCAGAGTTCCTTGTTGCCTAATTTGGTGACGGGATTTATGGTTCCTAAGTCCTTAAGGGTTAAGGATTAGGACCTATAAAAGGATCCTTTCAGTAGCCATTAGACATATGATTGTGAGTGCCTCCATAGGGTTTTGAGAGGTTATTTTCTTGTTCTAAGATCCCAAAAGTGAAGAACAAGAATATTCATAATTCCATATAGTTCTTGCAATTGTGAAAGTGTGTTTCATAATTTGGTCTAGCAACCAAGATCAAGAAGTTCCTTGATATTCGTTCGTGGTGTGGATACCGCTAGAGGGTGAAGCTTATCATCTTCAAAGTTCGTGTTCTTGCTTTTGTGATCAAGCTTCAAAATCTCCACCAAGTTCAAAAGCTAGAAATCAAAGTCATCAAGGGTTAGTTTTTCTTTTCTAGTATTCATATTGTTGTATTTGATTTAATCATATGAATGGATCTATGGGCTTTGGGTTTCATAAAATTTTAAATGTTATCTATGGGCTTTGGGTTTCATAAAAGCTCACCCTCATCTCCTTCTGTAGACACCCCATTTTGGACGTTCATTTATGATCACACTACTTATGTGTCTCGCCTTTGATTTTGGTCGAAACTCGTTAAGTTGGACATGTTTTGTTAAGTTTCTGACTGACTCCGTTAGTCAGGGGCCAAAATGAACATAACTACTGCGGAGGGAAAATAGTGAATTCCAGCACTGAGATGCCTCGTACGATACATTGATGTCTCGTACGAGACTTCCCCCTTGACAGTCGGGTTTTTGGTCAGTTTCTTTATTGATCTTAACCCCTTTTCTTGGCAAACACTTAAGCAATCCGGGAAAACCTAATGGACGATCCTAGAGACCAAAAATACCTCTGTGGGAATCAAGTCTTGGATTCCCATCCCAACTTACCTTCTTGGCCAAAACCCTAGGTCTAGAACTCCTATAAATATAAAGAATCTTGAACCGAAAAAAAGGCTAGAATCCTCATTCACCCAAAAACCACTCTAAATCTGATGAAAGAGGTCCCCATAATCAGTCCCTCTTCCTCACCCATGAAATTCAAGCCTCCACAATACTACTCAAGCCAAGTTTATTGGAGATTCAAGGCCTTTAGTCAAGGCCATCCATAGGATTCTTGAAGAACGCTTAGGTAAAACTCTTTGTTTTTCTACCTTCTTATCTCCTTCTTTGTCTTTGAAGCAGTGTGATTCCATTAAAGGATCATCCTAGAGCCTCTCCAATCCATGGAGATGATTTCGAAGCACATGATCCAACATCCCAAATAAATAAGCAATTATTTATTTGTTTGTTTTCTCTTTTACATACATTTTGCATGATTTTGAAACAATGATGATGATTTCTTAGCAATACCAATCCTAGATTGGGTGAATTGGGTGCTCCTTGACCTTCCCAATTCATAACTTAACCCCCGAATCCAGATATCTCGATCCGTGTTCCGACAACAACAAGGTGGCGACTCTCAAACAATCAAAAAGGGTAAATCGAAGGATGAAAAGGTACCTTGAAGTCAAACAAAACACACAAAAAAAACCGCGCGCAAACACTGGCGACTCTGCTGGGGAATCACAGTAAGTGGGTTAGACTTGCGTCGAAAGAAATCATCGTTGTTTTAAAATTATGCATTTTGTACTGAATATGTTCCCCCGACTGAGATGCCTCGTACGAGGGATCCCTTGTCTCGTACGAGACATCTCAGCTCTGCCCGGCTGATCTGACTCTCTGGTTTGAAAAAGGATTTTCGTTCGGATCAAACACGTATACAGGGTTTCAGATCTGCTCCTCCCTCTGTTTCTGAGTCTTAGGACCTCCCTAACGACAAAG
This sequence comes from Campanula takesimana, assembly GCA_026119855.1. Lineage (NCBI taxonomy): Eukaryota > Viridiplantae > Streptophyta > Magnoliopsida > Asterales > Campanulaceae > Campanula > Campanula takesimana. Next base: position 22,623 of record JAOWBW010001073.1, on the reverse strand, counting down.
AAACTCCCCATATATTATAAGGCTAACCTTTGTTTTGCAGGAGTGCTTGCTAAATGTTTTATTCTCTGCTTTGCTTATGTTTGTCTTATGTGTGAACTACGACGGCCTGAGTTCCTCCATAAGAGGGAAACGTAGGCAGCCACTTGGCCCGGCCATTGCATGTTTTCATTTTTACTTTCAAAAAAAAACTCTCTATTTTATCTTTGAAACCTAGATCTTGACTCTCACACACGTGCACACATGTAGAATAATTGCACTACGTACCCTATAAACCCAGGTCCCAATCAGAGGACGGATGTTGGTCAGCACCCCCATTCTAACGAATGGCCCTCACCGGTCTCTCCAAAGATGGTGTACCCACTCCGTGACACGCTCCTAGACTGTGTTCATGGGGAGCCTTAGCCGTAAGCCTTGAATCAACCTCATGCATACATACTAGATAATAAGACACTCCTCGAGACCGGTCGGTTCGATTCTTAGGGTTGTTTTAATCTTTACCCAAGATAACGCATCTTTACAATCTATAATCCTCCCTTGTGAATATGATGAATGTACCTTCGGTAAAATGTTGAACAAAGGATTTTGAAAGAATGGAAAACCTCTCTATGGGAATCCAAGCTTGTGTTTTCCTACTTTCACTATTCTGTGCGGGATTGTGGATACCATTTTGGCTTAGTTTCGACCGCACCGTTCAACATGTCCCTTTCGGTTGTCCCTTAAAATTCACAAGGTTTGATTGCATTAATGCGTTGTTTAACAAAGTGAAAAACAACTACGGAATCACTTAGGTTTGGTTAATTGAATGGTGGATTCCAATGAGAATATGGGACCCTTGCCCGAATTGTCCGTTTGGGAAAGTGCAATACAGGTGAAAAACAAGGGGCTCATATTCTAGGGTGACAGAATCCACTGTTCCAGGATGAAATAGAGTAGTAACCTCTCAAAATGGATTAAATTCCATCCGACCAATAGGGTTAAAATCTGCAAATCTGACTGTCTGGTTAGATGCCTCGTACGAGACATCCATAGTCTCGTACGAGACATCCTCTGTGAGTCTGCCGTGTTGGTCAACCCTGTTTCATAAAAGCCGACTTGTTGGGACCCCAGCCTGGATTTGACACATTTTCTGCACTCTAGGACCGTCCGATCAGCAAAGTAGCTCCATGCTCCTAACACAATGCCCACCCGCACATAAATGTCTCTCAGAAAATCTCACAAAATCTACGCTTCAAGATGGAAGCCACCGGAGGTTGGAAAGAAGGCCTACCCAACGAAAAGGCCCCAGAAAATCAATATCATGCAAGAGTTTCGCTTCAGAGGGCTCAACTATGCCTCTTATTATGCTCATGACCAAGTCAAAGAGCGTAACGAGTAAAGCGAAAAAGATTGGGCTGAGATCGAGAAGATGATCGACGGCAGTAAGCTCGAAATGTTACAAGCTGAATACAATAAAATGAGTAAGTGGTACAATGCCGCCATCGAGAGGGCTCAGAATTTGGAGGACAACCAAGAAAAGGTCATCAATGATGAGGTAGGTAATTGCATCAGCCTGCTTTATCAAGACCTAAAGAAACAAATGGAGGAGGAACATAATCATCACCTCAATGTCATGAGGGACCATTACGAAAGTATCATGCAAAGTCTCCAACCTAAGCCACCGAGAGTCTATACAGACTTATGTCAAATCCGACTTAGGAGAGTGTTCCATGAGCTTGAGAGAGAAGGAAAGCTAGCACCTATGATGGGGTACAAACCTAAATATGAGGAGACCGGAAGGGCCTTGCACCTGTATTGCTACTACCATCAGTGCCGCGGTCACCACACCGATAAATGCAACAACTTAAGAGATAAGATCCAAGATCTTATCGACCAAGGCACCCTACAGATAATAGGCAATGGAATCGGCCTCGTGTTGAAGAATGAGGGGTCAAAACCTATAAGGATCCCACCCCGCGCGGAGGATCGCGATGAGTGTGGGGGCGAAAAAGCCGAACACGGTTATCTCAAAAAACATAACGGAGTCGCCACTTTTGTTAACTATTTAACCCAACAAAAGAAAAGGTTAGAGATTCTATTAGTTCGGAGGTCAGGTTACGCCTTGGGAAGAGTTTCACGTCACCCAAGTCGCCTCGGATAGGACCGAGTCTCCCTAATGTTAGTTAACGAAAGTGCATGTATGTGTGTGTGTTTTCAAAATGGGAGAAACTGACTGTTTTGGCAAAACCAGTTAATTATTTAACAGAAAATGTTTATTTTGCAAACTTTCTGGTCAGAAAAGGAAGAAACTGGAAAATGCCCTCCCTGGCCAAAGTATCCGTACGGATGGGGAGGGCTCTCCAGGGCATTTTTACAGTTTATCAGAAAACAATCCAGTTTCAGTCAAAACAGAGTATCTTTGCTGAAACTGGATTGGAATGTTGATTTCCAGTTTATGATTAACAACAAAACTTTGAAAAGTTTATTCCTATGCACATTGATCATCAAAGGAACCCCAAAAATAAATATTTGGGTGTGATCAAAGGCAATCATTAGAGAGATTTATGAAAAGTTGATGAACATGGCACTTAGACCAAAAATGACCATTTTGGTGGATAAAGATTGAAACTTTACCACCAAAATGGACTTATTATACAAGATTAAACCTTTAGGGACAAAAATATAACATAAAGATCAAATCTTTATGTCCCATACTTGGTGATTTATGGCTAGATCATGGTTGGGATGATAAAGATTGAAACTTTATCCCCCAATCATGACTCTTATGGCCAAACAAGAACAACATCAACATGAAATTTAACAAATCATGATCATCCTAGGTTTTATCCCATAAATCACACACTAGGTGTGAAGGGGACCTTGAATCACCTCATGATTTGGATCATATACATATATAATCATAATATATATAGCTTGGAAGGCCAAGACTTGAATAATATATAGATATAGTGCTTGAAAATGGACAAAACTTGCAAGAAATGTAAAGTGCTTGAAATGGACAAGACTTTGCAATAACAAGAAGAAATAATACAAGATAAACAAGTAATATGAACAAAGATAAAAGAGAGTTTGAGATGAAGAAGAAGATGGGGAGAAGGAGGCTTCACCTATTGTGGTTATGGCCTATCTTCATCTCTTTTCACTCAAATGTATATATCACTTACTTTCTGCTCTCAAACTGGCAGAGTTTCAGCTCACAAAACGTTTTCTCCCCCCCTAAAATGATCAGTATGGGGTTCAATTTATAGAGGCTGAGGGTGCCCAACATAGCCGTACGTTTAGGGACCTCATGTGCCCAAGCCATCCGTACGACTCAACTTGGCGAGCTTCTGGATTTTTCCAAGTTTAATTCCAGTTTAGTCCTAGAATATCAGGTTTATCCTAGTGAGGTCCTGGCCCATTGTTTTATCCCTAAATGGTACCAAGAATTCCTCTAAAGTAGGTCAAATTCCGATTGGGGTACTTACAGAGCCCCTTGGCAACGTCGCTTTTGAAGAAAGCGGGGTTGTCGACAAAACAAGCATCACAATCTGATGGGAGGACGGCTTGGCTGATTTATTCTATGGCTGGACCTAGAAGTATAGGATTCCTACGTATCCCTACTCGAGGGAATCAAGCCTAACGTAGTTCGGGTGAGAGAGTGTAAGGCTACTCAAACCTATAAGCATCCCAATCCGATGGGAGGACGGCTTGGCCGATTTGGGTGAGAGGGTTTAATGCTACTCAAACCTATAGGCATCCTAATCTGATGGGAGGATGGCTTGGCCGATTTGGGTGAGAGGGTATAAGACTACTCAAACCTATAAGCATCCCAATCCTAATGGGAGGACGGCTTGGCCGATTTGGGTGAGAGGGTCTAAGGCTACTCAAACCTATAAGCATCCTAATCCGATGGGAGGACGGCTTGGCCGATTTAGGTAAGAGGGTTTAAGGCTACTCAAACCTATAGGCATCCCAATCCAATGGGAGGACGGCTTGGCCGATTTGGGTGAGAGGGTTTAAGGCTACTCAAACCTATAGGCATCCCAATCCGATGGGAGGACGGCTTGGTTGATTTGGGTGAGAGGGTTTAAGGCTACTTAAACCGATAGGCATCCCAATCCGATGGGATGACGGCTTGGCCGATTTAGGTGAGAGGGTTTAAGGATACTCATCGGAATGACGGCTTGGCCGATTTAGGTGAGAAGGTTTAAGGCTACTCAAACCTATAAGCATCCCAATCCGATAGGAGGACGGCTTGGCTGATTTGGGTGAGAGGGTTTAAGGCTACTCAAACCTATAGGCATCCCAATCCGATAGGAGGACAGCTTGGCCGATTTGGGTGAGAGGGTTTAAGGCTACTCAAGCCTATAGGCATCCCAATCCGATGGGAGGACGGCTTGGCCGATTTGGGTGAGAGGGTTTAAGGCTACTCAAGCCAATAGGCATCCCAATCCGATGGGAGGACGGCTTGGACGATTTGGGTAAGAGGGTTTAAGGCTACTGGTTTAAGGCTACTCAAGCCTATAGGCATCCCAATCCGATGGGAGGACGGCTTGGACGATTTGGGTAAGAGGGTTTAAGGCTACTCAAGCCTATAAGCATCCCAATCCGATGGGAGGAGGGCTTGGCCGATTTGGGTGAGAGGGTTTAAGGCTACTCAAACCTATAAGCATCCCAATCCGATGGGAGGACGGGTTGGCCGATTTGGGTGAGAGGGTTTAAGGCTACTCAAATCTATAGGCATCCCAATCCGATGGGAGGACGGCTTGAACGATTTGGTTGAGAGGGTTTAAGGCTACTCAAACCTATAGGCATCCCAATCGGATGGGAGGACGGCTTGGCTGATTTGGGTGAGAGGGTTTAAGGCTACTCAAACCTATAGGCATCCCAATCCGATGGGAGGACGGCTTGGCTGATTTGGGTTAGAGGGTTTAAGGCTACTGAAACCTATAGGTATCCCAATCCGATGGGAGGACGGCTTTGCCGATTTGGGTGATAGGGTTTAAGGCTACTTAACCCTATAGAACTTAATCCTTAATTTTCATCCTGGGTGCACGACCATGACTTTCACAATTTTCATCATTCTGGGCGCACGACCAGGACTTTCGCAATTTTCGCATTTTATCTTGGGCGCACGACCAGGACTTTCACAATTTTCATATTTCGTTATGGGCGCACGACCAGGATTTTTGCAATTTTCAAACTCCTAATCTGGACTTACGAAGGGCTGCCGTCACAATGATAGGTTTTCTCTAACCTGACCACTTTCGGGGACAAAGGTTTTCTTAACCTAACATGACTATACTGGTCTTACGTCCTACCAAGGACTGCCATCACAATGATATGTTTTCTCTAACCTGACCACTCTCGGGGACAAAGGTTTTCTTAACCTAACATGACTATACTGGTCTTACGTCCTACCAAGGACTACCGTCATGATGATAGGTTTTCTCTAACCTGACCACTCTCGGGGACAAAGGTTTTCTTAACCTAACATGACTATACTGGTCTTACGTCCTACCATGGACTGCCGTCACGATGATAGGTTTTCTCTAACCTGACCACTTTCGGGGAGAATGGTTTTCTTAACCTAACATGACTATACTGGTCTTACGTCCTACCAAGGACTACCGTCACAATGATAGGTTTTCTCTAACCTGACCACTCTTGGGGACAAAGGTTTTCTTAACCTAACATGACTATACTGGTCTTACGTCCTACCAAGGACTGCCGTCACGATGATAGGTTTTCTCTAACCTGACCACTCTCGGGGACAATGGTTTTCTTAACCTAACATGACTATACTGGTCTTACGTCCTACCAAGGACTGCCACTACGATGATAGGTTTTCTCTAACCTAACCACTCTCGGGGACAAAGGTTTTATTAACCTAACATGACTATACTGGTCTTACGTCCTACCAAGGACTGCCGTCACGATGATAAGTTTTATCTATCCTGACCACTCTCGGGGACAAAGGTTTTCTTAACCTAACATGACTATACTGGTCTTACGTCCTACCAAGGACTGCCGTCACAATGATAGGTTTTCTCTAACCTGACCACTCTCGGGGATAAAGGTTTTCTTAACCTAACATGACTATATTGGTCTTACGTCCTACCAAGGACTACCGTCACGATGATAGGTTTTCTCTAACCTGACCACTCTCGGGGACAAAGGTTTTCTTAACCTAACATGACTATACTGGTCTTACGTCCTACCAAGGACTGCCGACAACTCCTTTCAAATAAAATGGGCTTACGTCATGCCGGACTGCCCGCGCAACCAAATGGTTTGACTCTTACTTGGTTATCCTAAACGCTTCGGTCAACTTTAACTCACGGGAGGTTAATGGAGAAACTGGGACAAGGACTAGCTTAAAAGTGACCACTTCATGTCGAGTCTTGGATTTGGTCAACACAACTCTATGGCACGGTTGACACATTTTCTTGATATCGAGAAAAGCCTAGGGGCAACCCCTAAGGTACATTGTTGGACACAAAAGTCCAAGGTTTTGGAAAATCATTCCTTTTACACACCCTTAAATGCCCATGCAATTTGAAAAGGGACAACACAATATTCAAAATACACCCTCAAATGCCCATCGCGATCTGAAAGGGAAAAAACACAATTTTTTCACAAAACACACCCTCAAGTGCCCGACGCGATTTGAAAGGGGGACGACACAAAATTCAAAATACACCCTTAAAATCCCATCGCGATTTGAAAGGAAAAAACACAATTTTTCCACAAAACACACCCTCATGTGCCCGACGCGACTTAAAAGGGGAAAAACACATCTTTTATCAAAAGCATGATGCCAAAAGGGAAAATTTCTAAAGTGCTCATTCCTCAAGGTGAATCTTTGAATGAAGCATGTCAGTCAAATTTTGATTTCAACTTAACCATGAGGTTTGTTATGCATAAAGTCCTTTGGAGCTTTCTCCCTTTCTTAGGAGCGATCGGGAGTGGAGAACCCTTTTGTCGTCGAGGTTGGGGTATCCCCATGTCCTTGCTGGCGTCGGTGGCGGCTTAGCCCCATGTTTTTGGCTGGCGTAGCCCTAATGTCATCGTTTGACGGTTAGGAACCCATCCCTTTTTCATGACGTGCCCTTTCTTTTGCCTAGGCCGCCCTTACGGGTTTTCAACCTAGCGGGCTACTTTTTTGCGTCTTTCATGGCACACCCTATTTTTTGCCTAGGCCGCCCTTGCGGGTTTTCAACCTAGCGGGCTACTTTTTTGGTGTCTTTATTTCTATTTTTCTCTTTCTTTTATGAGTGATCCAACCGACTCGACGGGACGGGGACTTAATATGTCCTTTTTGGAGGAAACATGCAAGGGCCTTTATTTAGGCGGGAGAGAGTCCCTTTATATTGGTGAACAATGTATCACGAAACGGGAGGAAGCCCTTGCTTGACAGAATACAAGTGTTTAGCTCTTTTCTAAGATGTAGAGAAGAAGACTAGTTGAGACATTTGAAATCAGCCTTAGTCAATATTATCAAAATGATTGCTTGAACGGACCATGTTCATTATTAAGTCAGGGTTATAACAAGCAATTAGCCTTGACATGTATAAATGCTGTGATCAATTGAGATTAATATTCGATCAATGGCAAGATCAAAATGTGTTTAGGAGAGATGGGTAATTATCTGGGAAAACCGAGGTTTGATGGATTCATTTCATGCTATGGCCGGACCCGAAGGTTGCCTATGTTCCCCTCAGTTTGAGGAGCTCAGGTCACCGTAGTTCGGCCATGAGGCCATCTTTTGCTGAAGTTGGCTTTCTTTTGTTGTTGTCTCGGAGGACATTGTTGCTCACTTTGCTTTGGGTGAACTCCTTGAGATGGACCTCTTGGGGTGAACCCTCTTTGGTGTGAACTCCTTTTGAGGAAACTTTGTTTTCACCCTTTCCTTCCCTTCTTTCCATACATTCATTTCCTTTCCCTCTTCTCTTTTTTTTTTTTTTTTTTTTTTTGCGGGAGGAGGTAAACATTAGCCCCAGCTTGCTATCTTGGGCATTGGCTTTCCAGCTTTGATTTTGACGATCCGGGAAGCCCTTTGCTTGGTTGCGCACGTGCGATCACGGTTGAATCTTGGTGGTTGAGCAACAACGTCCTCGCCTTTTCACTGTCTCAGGATACCTTTGATGTGCATCAGGAATTTGTCTCAGAAAGGTGTATCGGGTCGTGTATCGGGGAAGTGTATGAGGGAAGGCTTGCCATTAATGGTTTCTTCATGCCAATTGATCACAACATTTATTCACATCAAGATTAATTGTCTGCATTTAGCATTTTTCATTCGTGTTAGGTCCATTCGTCCTTAATGAGTTGTCATTGATTATTATGCTTAGAAGTCAATTCATCATTTTAGGGACGTGGCAATCAATTGATCATAACAAGCAAGGCAATTTCAAGAGTAAATGTATATTGCAAATAATGTCTCAAGTCTAGAGAGAAGAGAATGAAAATGACTCTTTTATTGAGACAACTTTGTACATACATGTCCAAGTGCGGACCTTTGCAAAAATAAAAAGACACAGTCCGGGACGGATTTTGATGAAATTCTAGATCCTACGAGGCTGGAAGACTCATCACTCTTTTTTTTTTTGGGAATGGGTTCCTATAAAGTGCGATGGTCCATTTTCTTCTTCAATTGTTGGAGGGGTTGTCGGCGGCACATTCCATGTCTTCCACGGGGAACTCGGGCTCCGTGTCATCGGGAAACATGTCGCGAGGCTTCCATTTGGCTTGGCATTGCAATTACCGAGTTCGTCTTTGGCCATCTCCTTTTGGCGACTTCCTTTCGAGGTGCGTAACCTCATGCATGGAATTCGGCGAGGGTATGGTTCTCCATTTGATGTACCCACCCTTGGGCTTTCGAAGCATGGGCCTCTCCTTGTGGGCGGTGTCCCAACTTGTTTTGATCTTCTTGTTCATGTGGGCGCCAATTCGGATGTGGGCTCCTTGGTCTATGTTTCCGGTGGACAAGACCACAAAAGACTTTAGCATTTTAAACCTCAAGGGTTAAATTATAACCACGATTTGAGAGGAACGCCTCATTAGCGGATTAGCCTTTTAGAAAAGAGTTGACCTTTTATTTTAAGAAAACTTGATCTCCATTTTTTTTGAATGAGGATTGACACACACATTTTTTATTTGAGCAAAAGACTCACACATTTTTTTATAAGGATTGACACACACGCATTTTTTTATTTGAGTAAAAGACTCACACACATTTTTTATGTAAACTTTTGACAATGTTGTAATGATAATAATAATTTCATTAAGAAAATTGACAATGGATTCAAAAGGGTCACCACATAGCACTAACCGGGGAGTCAAGATTCTAACTAGACCTAACAGACATCTTAACTGACTTTCCCTAAAGGCTTATTACACATTCTAACAGTGGACTTTGACCTTTCCTGAGGGGAGGTCGGTGGAAGAGGTTTTGAGATTTTGCTCTCTGTTACGGTGACCACAACACCATCAATTTCCCAACCCGGGGCATTTAGTCCTGCAGAAATTTTCCGTGCCATTGACCCTTTGGCTTTGCTGAATTTGTCAACCTTCCCGAAACTAGCTCTCCTACTTTGGGGTTGGTGACTCCGTCAACCACGGTCTCCTTTCTCTTGGGGCGGATACCACTCCGTTCGTTGATCCTTGGAGAAGTCACAGGATTAGATCTCTCGATCCCAAGCACGTTGACACTCGGGCTGTTGGCTGTGGCGGAGGCATGGGGGGTTCAAGCTTTCCTTCCCCAATCAAACCCAGAATGATGCGTTTCACAACAGGGCACTCGTCGGTATTGTGTCCATGGTAACTGTGGAAGGCACACTTCCTATTAACATCGAGATACTTCTCAGGGTTTTTGGGTTGGAAGTTGACAAGAGGCTTTGCGAGGCCTTGCTTAACCAATCTCTCAAATACCTTGCTTATAGGCATTCTGAAATCCTCAAACCTTATGAAACGGGGTCTGGATTGGCGTTTGGCTCTTCTTCCATTGTTGGTCGGAGCGCGGCGGGGATGAGAATCATTACTATTCAATGAAAAGGGGTGCTCATTGAGTGTCCTTTCATACTGAACTTCCATTTGCTTTCTCCTTCCCAATAGATGATTGAGAGGATCCTGCGGGGGTGGAGGGGTGTAGGCATATCTGTAGATACCCCGGGGGCGGACACCACGGCTTTGGCTAGAGCGCGCGGGTGACCCTAGGATGTCTAACTTGTTTATTAGAGTCGCCACCTATGTTTTGAGGAACATAAGAAAAACCTATTGATAATAGCCTAAGTTTGATTACGAAAACAGAGATTCTTTGTTTTGAGGTTCGGGGGTTAGGTTACGAGATGGGAAGTACCGAAACACCCATCCCGCCCAACTAAAGTTGGTCTTGCTTGATCAAAATCTACATAAATGATAAACGTTCTTCTTCTTCTTCTTTAAATCATAAAAAGGGGGTTTTAAAATAGAGTTTGGAATGTAGGAGATAACTCCTTAACCGACCTCAATGAGATGAGGTGATCATTAGAGTCATGTCCCAAAATGATTTGGGTGATTGTACTTTGATAAAACAAAAAGAAAGAGAAAAGAGATGAAGTTAAGAAGAGGAAAGAAATAACTTTACCTAGACTTCAAGAGACTTCAAACACTTCTTGATGAATTCTTTGGAGAAATCCTTTGGAAATGCTTTGTAAGTATGAAATTTTAGTGTCTTATTGAGAATGTAAGATTGAGAGCCAAGGTCAAGATTAAGGTCTTTTTTGGTCCTTGGTCTTCATCCTTGAAAATGGGGGTAAAGGGGGGGTTTATAGGTGAAAGAGAGATGTTTATGGTGCCAAAACTCAGTCACCAAGAAATCTTTCCCGGGCAAAATCCTGTAAATTGAGCAAGGGAGAGAATCCTGGCCAGAAATCTGTAACTGACGCCCAGAGGCACGCGCTTCCTGCTTTGGGGGCAGAAGGCGCGCGCGTCTGGATCCTCCTGTCGGAGGCGCGAGACTCAGAGAAGGCGATTTTGGCAGAATGGACTAGAAAATCAGCCCTGTTATTCAGTTTAGTCCCTGGACTTAACGAAGTCAGTCAGGAACTTAACGGAAGTGACAGAAACTATAGAGAAACACTTAAAATGGGGAGAAACACAAGATCAAATGTGCAATCGGGGTGAGCGGTCCAAGGCGGGGTGTCTACAGAGCCCCTCGGCGACGTGGATTACAAAGCAAAACGCGTCGACGAAAGTTAAAAACACCCACCGAGGACATCACCAAGAAAAAGCAAAGACTCGATGAAAGCAGGAATTTGAATTTGCGAGAGATAGTGGTGCGCTCCCTGTGTGAGCGGCTTTTGTTGATAGAGGGGGTGGCATGATCCGTTAGGTGAACCTACCGGCGGAATATGTTGAATGAGGCCGTTAGTGAACCTTTGAACGAGGCCGTTAGTGAACCTTTGGAGAGGCCGTTAGTGAACCTTTGGAGAGGCCGTTAGTGAATCCTTTGAGGAGGCCGTTAGTGAACCATTGGAGAGGCCGTTAGTGAACCTTTGAGGACGAATCTGTTAGTGAAATCCGTTGATGAGGCCGTTAGTGAACCTTTGGAGCGAATCTGTTAGTGAAATCCGTTGATGAGGCCGTTAGTGAACCCTTGAATGAGGCCGTTAGTGAACCTTTGTAGAGGCCGTTGGTAAACCTTTGGGGAGGCCGTTAGTGAACCTTTGAAGAGGCCGTTAGTGAACCTTTGAAGAGGCCGCTAGTGAACTTTTGAGGACGAATCCGTTAGTGAAATCCGTTGATAAAATATTACTTTGAAGTCGCGTGCCACTTGGAGTCACACTTGACTTTTTGACTTGTGGGGTGCGGGGCACAGTTGACCGCGACCAGAAGAATGTTCCAGCTGGGGATGAAATGTTGAGATTGACTCTTGAGGGGGGTATGGCACCCGTGACAGAACTTAGGGAGTTCGGAATCCGTGGGGAAACATTGATGCTGTGCATGGATTCTTGCATGGGAGACTGCTTCTGAACCTGCCTGATGATGGGAAGAGCGCGCGTCTGGACATCGTTGTGGGATGCGCGCGCCTCAGATGAGTATGTCGGGGGGCGCGCGCCTGGCGCATAAGTTTAGCATATTTAAACAGATGGTTCACTGTTTTCGGCGAGTTTCAAAATTTTGAAGAACCCTCCAAATTCCAAACCAAATTTTCGTGGAGAAATCGCCCCAAAACACTTTCTTGCTGCTCTAGGATCAATTCCGTCACAGAAACGATGTCGGATCGTCAACAATCTCCTCCGTTCGAGATGCCACAGGGCGAGGAGCCGAAATTGGGGTTGAAGCTATGGATCTGAGCTTGCTTACCTTCCGGCCTCATACCCACATTTCTCATTTCGTGACTTCGGGTTTGGTAAGAATGCCTCACCTTTCTTGTCGATTTTGGATTTCATGAAGTTCTGTTTTTTACCCAAAATATTGTTGCAGTAGCTTTATTGATCATTCCTTGCATGTTGTTTGTTGCTGCTGATTTGTTGTAAGAAACATGTTGGGGCGCCCATTTTTATGTTCACACACTTGCTTGCACATTGCCCTGCCATTGAAATCTTTGTGTCGAATTCATCCGTTTTCTAGCAGTCATGCTGATGGAATTTTCGTTGTTTATTGTTCTTTTTCAGGAGTGGAGCCGCCTATCGGAGATTCGAGGCGGAGCTCATGGTCCAGTGGCCATTTGGAACAAATTGCCTGAAAATGTGAGGGCTCGAGTTCAGGCTACCCACTTTGGCCTTTTTATCATTAGTCTGCCGGCACTGAAGAATGACCCGGACGTTATTCAGGCTTTGAGAGAGAGATGGTGGGACACCACCCATACTTTTCATTTTCCCATGGGAGAGGTCACGAGGACGCCCACAGACTTTACGGCATTGACTGGTCTGCTGTTTGCGGGGGAGCCTGTCCCTTGTGTTTTGAGGGGGACCCTTAGGACTGCCGACGAGCTGTTGGCTCTTGTTGACTGTGGCTTCCCGGTGAAGAATTTCCGGGTCACTTGGGGGAGCATCCGCCGGTATTTTAGTATTCTTACAGCCGAGCCTTTGGGTGTCACTGCTGAGCGGGTCGATGCTGTGGCCCGTTGTTTTATATGGTACCTGTTGTCCCACACTCTGTTTGACAGTGGAGGGTCATCAGCTTCCTTGGCTTTGCTAGACTTGTTGGTAGACTTGGACCATGCCGGTTATTATAACTGGGGTGCAGCGGGCTTGGCTGCTTGTTATCACGGCATGGATCTGACCAGCCGCTCGACCACTAGCTCGGTCACGGGTTTCAGCCTGTTGTGGGAGGTATACTGCTTTTCCTTTACTTTTCGGCCTTCTTGTCATTGCTCTACTATCTCTGAACTGTCATTTAATTCTGCTCTTGCCTCTGTTTTGCAGCTATGGGCTTTTGCTATCTTGGAGCTGAGGGACTTCAAGATTAACAGAGAGGGTCAGCCCCAGTATCTAGACTGTGTGAGGTGGTCGTACAGGGAGAGGAACGTGAGGACTGGCACTGCTCCCATCAGCCTGCTTTCAGCTCAGCGCCACTTGGATTCTTTGAGGCCAGAGGCTGTCGCCTCTTCTTTGTTTCCGTGGAGAGCTATCTATGCTTTTATTGAGCATACTCTAATTCCCACCCGTTCGAGGCTCCTGATGAGCTCAGTGGAGTGTATGGCGATGTACCTTGGAGAGAGAGTGTTCTGGCAGCATGGTGGTCAGGTGACGGACTTCCACCACCCTCCTAGGCCAGCAGTTCCTGATGTTCCGCCTTTCTGTCCTCGTAATTGGAGGGCTCTTTCAGAGGCAGACCGGGCAGTCTACCTTGCGGGGGTTGATGCTGTCCCTTGCATTCATCTGGAGCAGGATTACGGTTTATTCCGGGAGCATAACCTCCAGCAGGGTTTCATGTTCACTGATCCAAGGGAGACACATGCTGCTCCACAGACTTCGGCTCGATTTTATCCCACCGGTGCTGGATATTGCTTTGATCCCCCTTTGCCTTCTTCATATTATACTTACTCAAACTTTGGGGTGTATGAGGAGCAGAGGGAGATTGTTCCCGAGGACATGTCGCCGGAGCAAGAGCCTCCTGTTCAGGCTGCTGTGGTGTGTTTTCCTGCCTGTCTTTGCATTTCTCGGTTCCAGCCTCGCTTCTCTGTTCTTTGTATTAATGAAACTTCCTTTTTTCTGCTCTCTGTTGCAATAGGTACCTGTAGCTGCTTATAGGCACTTGGGTAGACAGAACAAAGGGATGAGGAGGAGGCTCCGTCAGCTGGAGGAGAGGGTGCTAGAGCTGTGCAGGGATATTGCTGCCATGACTAGAGATGCTGCTGGTGCTGTCTCTGGTGCTGCGAGAGGAGCTGCCCGAGGTGCTCGGGGCATGGGACGAGGCTGCAGGGATGCTGCATTAGACATTGATGAGGCTGTCTCCTCAGCGAGGCAGTCACTAAGCAGGAGTCTGAGCCGGGGAGGCAGTCAGAGCAGGGGTGGAGCCAGCCAGAGCAGAGGTGGTGCGAGTTCGTCTCGGCAGGTGCAGAAGAGGAGCCGGCATGAGATCAGAGTTGAGGAGTCTGAGTCTGAGGACGATGATGATGGTGATGATGATGAGGATGATGATGATGATGAGGAGACCGAGACCGGCAGCAGGGGTGAGCACAGTGCTGGTGATGATGTGCCCGAGCTGTTGTGGCTGAGAGGATGAGGGATTGAAACACCTTTACTTTTGCCTGTAATAACATTTAACACGTATTTACAATCCTAGTTATCTAACTACTCATTTTATGTTTTATTAGCGACTCGATCTTAGATGTCGACCTTTACAAACAAATGTGTGCCCAAAGAATGCTTGTTGTTGATGCTTGAACTCCTTTTTGCTGCTGGGATTTGATTTTGCTGCAGGTTGAATATGTTGAAGTGCTTGGGTTCTGTTCTGAACTGACAAGGGCTATTTCTGTCTGAACTGCTGTCAAAGGCGCGCGCGTTGGGCCTTGCTTGTGGTAGGCGCGCGCGTTGTGAAGCCTTGGTCGGAGGCGCGCACTTCTGGCCTGCTGAATTACAGCCCCTTTCTTTTTCTGATCAGAATGTTCCAATGCTATAATTTTGAACCATTTTCGACCAGAATGGTCACACAGCATTCTTCTGCAAATACTTTCTCCTCCTAAACCACAAAATTCTTGTCTTAATGGCCCAATGACTTTCTCTTTTGAAGTCAAGGTTTCCGTCCCCGAGGGTGAGAAGTCCGTTCCAATGGTGAACGCCGTTCCAGCTGTGGGGTCCGTCTCGATGGTGGAGAAGCGTCCGAGCGTTTTTGATCGTTTGGGAAGGCCCAATGACGATGTTGTTGACCCCGTGAGACCGGTGGTTCATGTGTGGGACTATAGACCCCGTCATTTTCCCAAGAAGAATAAAGGTAAGGGAAATTCCTCCCATGTGTGGAAGCGTCTCATGGTTGTCCCCGCTAAGGCTCCGCTTGATAAGGGCAAAGGGAAAGCCGTTGATGAAGCTCCGTCCCGTCCTAGCGTTTTCTCCCGTCTTGGCGGTCCCAAGAATGTTCCGTCCCCATCCAAGAAGACTAAAGGGCATAACAAGAAGCAATGGGTTCCCAAACCTAAGAAAGATCAGATTTTTCTTTGTACCCCAAAAGATTGCAATTAAATTAGACCACTTTGTTTTAGGATTTAATGTTTTGATGTCTTTTGTTGCTCAATAAATCCGTTGTAATGGCTTGAATAATCCATTGAATGAATAAAAATTGCATCTTGTTATTTGAAGTGAATTGGGTATTTTTGATATGTTTTAGACCGCACCCGAAGGTTGCCTACGTTCCTCCAGTTGGGAGGCTCAGGTCTTCGTAGTTCAAACAAAGACCATTTTTTTTTTTGTGTGCACCCTGTTTTTTGCCTAGACCGCCCTTTCGGGTTTTCAATCTAGCGGGCTTCTTTTTTGCACGTGCTCTAATTTTTGCCTAGGCCGCCCTTGCGGGTTTTCAACCTAGCGAGCGATTTTTTTTTATTTTATTATTATTATTTTTTTATGGTCTTTGTTTATTAAGCATAGAACCTCTTGAGCTTGTCGAGGTTGACCTCCTTTGGCAGCTGGTCACCATCTAAATCCACGAGTCGGACTGCACCGCCGCTTAGTATCTTTTGACCACGTACGGACCGATCCATCGGGGTCCCCATTTCCCCAGGGGATTCATGGCATTAGGAGGATGTTGTCTTAAGACCAAATCTCCCACATTGATGTTTCGAGGCTTCACCTTTTTGTTGAAAGCTCTTGCCATCCTTTGCTGATATGCCCTTGTGCGTTCGAGTGCTCTTAGCCTTTTCTCGTCGAGTAAGGCTAGCTGTTCATATCGACTTTGCATCCAGTCGACCTCGTTGACTTGATTCTCGAGGAGGACCCGTAGAGATGGGACTTCAAGTTCGATTGGGAGTACGGCTTCAGAACCATAGACTAATGCATAAGGAGTTTCTCCTGTTGCTGACCGTATTGATGTGCGGTAGCCCCAATGCTAATGGTAGCTTCTCGGGCCAATCCCTTCCTGTTGAGGCCATTTTCTTGACGATGGTCTCGATGGTCTTATTTGCTGCTTCAACCGCGCCATTTGCTTGGGGACAGTAAGGAGATGACTTGTGCTTGGTGATCTTGTATTCTACCAAAAGTGCATCCATTTCCTTCTCAAAGTGAGAGCCGTTGTCGGAAATGATTTCATGAGGCACGCCGTATCGGCACATGATATTAATCTTTACAAATTCGGCCACTTTCTTGGCGTTGAGGGTCCGATAGGCTTGTGCTTCGACCCACTTTGTGAAGTAGTCGACGGCCACTAGGACAAATGACTGCCCATTGCTTCCGGCAGGATGGACTTTACCGATGATGTCTATCCCCCAACAAGAGAAAGGCCAAGGTGTGACCATGTTGTAAATTTGCGAGGGTGGAGCATGTTGCAGATTAGCATGGAATTGGCACTTGGCACACCTTTTGACTTTCTCGATACAGTCTCGTTCCATAGTGCTCCAATAGTAACCAATGCGGAGTATCTTCTTGACTAGCATAAACCATTCATGTGGGGTCCACACTCTCCTTCGTGCACTTCACACATTATCTCTTGAGCTTCGGCCTCATTGGCGCATAAGAGATTGATCCCGTCGTGGTGCCTTTTGTAGACTCGGTCCCCAATCAGTACGTACCGAGAGGCTAGCCTTTGCAGAGCCGCTTGAGACTTCTTATTGCTATTCTCGGATAAGTGCCATCTTTGAGGAAATTCATGATATCCGAATACCATAGAGAGTTTGTTTGAACCTCGTTGATCTCGATACTCATGCAGTACGCCGAACTGTTCCTTCGGGCAATTTTGAAAGGCTTCACCATTTTCCCTTTGGGCATTTCGACTAATGAAGCTATGGTGGCCAGTGCATCGGCGAAGCGATTTTTATCCCTTGGCAGGTAGTTGAAAGTGATCTCTTGGAATTGTTCAACCAATTCTTCAAGGTGCTGACCATACTGTTGGAGGGTCGGGTCTTGGATTCGCCATTTACCCGATTGCTGATTGATAAGGAGCAAAGAGTCGCCGAATACTTCTAGTTCCGTGACGTTTCTTTCGAGAGCTGCTTCGAGCCCTTCTATGCATGCTTCGTACTCGGCAATGTTGTTGGTAGCTTCGAATTCCAGACGGATGGCAATGGGAGTGTAGATGTCTTTTGGATCGACAAGCAATACTCCTATACCAAAACCGTGTTTATTGGCGGCGCCATCGAAAAAAAGTTGCCACTTATTTTCCTCGGTTGCAGTACAAATTAAATGCTCGTCGGGGAACTGTACGTCTTCCCCCTTCACTTCGTCACACGGGAATTCGGCAAGCTGGTCACTGAACACTTTCCCCCTGACGGATTTTAGTGTGACGTAAGTGATATCATAGCCGGCGGGCATGAAGTACCATTTGGCTATTCTTGTTGACATGAAAGGCTTCTCGAAGATGTAGCGGAGCGGGTCCACCTTTGCTACTAGCTTGATCGAAAAATCTTCCATATAGTGTTTGAGCTTTTGAGTAACCCAAACCAATGCTGCACATGACTTCTCTAAGACAGAGTAGTTCTTTTCGCCTCCTTGGAATCGGCGACTGACAAAATAAATGGCATTCTCCTTTGTGGACTCTCGTTGCTCTTGTGCTAACATAGCCCCTAGGGCTTCATCATTGACAGTGAGATAGAGCAAAAGAGGCTTCTCCTTGTGCGGCGGAACTAGAACAGGAGGGCACGTCAAGTAATGCTTCACTTGGTCGAAGGCTTCTTGGCACGCGTCGGTCCATTCTAGAGCCACATTCTTCTTGAGTAGCTTGAAGATTGGCTCGCACATGGAAGTGAGTTGGTGCACAAACTGACTGATGTATTGCAGTCTGCCCATGAAACCTTTGATCTCTTTCTGCGTCTTTGGAGGAGGCATGTCAATGATTGCCTTGATTTTGGAGGGATCTACTTCAATTCCCCTTTCAGTGACCATATAACCAAGGACTTTGCCTCGGATAACCCCGAACGTGCACTTTGCAGGGTTGAGCCTCATCTTGTGTTGACGAAGCCTTTCGAAGAACTTGCGGAGATCGATTAAATGTTGACCATCGGTCCTTTGGAGTGAATGATCATGTCGTCCACATAGACCTCGATTTCTTTGTGAATCATATCGTGGAACAAGTCTGTCACGGCTCTTTGGTAGGAAGCCCCAGCGTTTCTTAACCAAATGGCATGACTGTGTAGCAAAAGGTACCCCACGGTGTTGTGAAGGCTGTCTTATGTTGATCTTCCTCGGCCATGAGAATCTGATTGTACCCAGCGAACCCATCCACAAATGAGCGAACCTCGTAGGCAGCAGTGGAGTCGACCAGCATGTCGATGTTAGGGAGTGGAAAATCGTCTTTCGGGGAAGCTTTGTTCAAATCCCGGAAGTCCACACAAACTCGAACCTTGCCGTTTGCCTTTCTGACTGTCACGATGTTGGCTAACCATGTCGGATACTCGATAACCTTGATGAAACCCACACTGAGGAGCTTCTCGATCTCTTCTTTGACTTGCAGAGACCATTCTGGCTTGATCTTTCTGAGCTTCTGTTTTACCGGCTTGGCATCTTCTCTGATCGGAATTCTGTGCTCCGCTACCTTTCTGTCCAAACCCGCATGTCTTTGTATGACCATGCGAACACATCCACGAACTAGTAGTAGTGCAGTCAATCTGTCTCTGTCGTCCCCCTTGAAGAAGCTTCCGATCTTAGTTTCTCTTGGCTCTTCGTCGGTACCCAGATTAACAACATGCAATTCTTCGTCAGCCCCTGGACCATTTTCACCACGACTACGGACCTGTTGAGCAAGTTCATTTAAGTATGTTGTGTTTTCGTGGTCTATTTCATCATAATTTGAATCGTTATTAACTTGTTCATTAAGTTCATTATTAGTTAATTCATCATTTATGATATTTGCAATCTCAGGGTACTCAGAAATATCAAATTTTTCATTAGCAAAGAAAGGAAACACACGCTCGGCTATGGCCTCCATATCCTCTTGGGTGAGGGTATTAGAGACACTCTCGGACTCGAAAGTAAGTGTGAGCCGCTCTTCCTTTGTTGCTGTGCGGGGTATGCAACCCATTTCTTGGACTAAGAATTCCTCGGATACCACGGGCCCTTTCGTAGAATACCAATTGTTGATCGGCTCGGAGCTTGGCGGGATCTCACTGATAGTCTCATTCATGATGACGGTGTCATGGATGGCGTTGACTTGGCATTCATTCATTATGGCAAGCTCTTCGAACATGGAGGCTAAATCTGTCGGTTCTTCCCCACGATGATTTCTGTCTCGGACTCTATAGTCACCTTCCTTCCCCACCATTCACGGGGCGACATGGGAGTTGGTTCCCTTTCGGATTTCTGGATCTCACAATCGGAGAAGATTTCGAGACCGGGCTTTTTGACACCCTTATTGTTAACCCATGGTTCGGGAAAGATCATGTATGGAACGTCTTCCCCTTGGCGGACAAAATAGCCATTCAACGTCTTGCGGTAAGGCCTTAGATTAGGGACCTCATAACGACGGCCTTCTTTACGAGCTCGGGCCTTTTCATTCTTGATCGCTTGCTCTTGTTTCAAGTCTTCTCTGGAAGGCTCGTACCCCAAACCGAATGTGTTCTTGACAAATGGGACTTGCACAGGATGTAGGATTCCTTGTTGATATTTCCCTAGGCCTAAACCAGGGAAGTAGTCCATATTCCTCATCATGCGGAGGACTTTGTGATTGCTGGGGGTCCATGATCCGTTTCCCCTTCTTTGTCAATGGCGTTGATTGAGACGCCGGAGAGAGTGGAGTCTGGTAAACCATGCTGAACTTGGTGGACGGGCTCACCTTTTCTGTGGATAGTGACGTTTTCGGCCATGACGGTCACTATTTCATCACCATTTCGGATCTTGACACATTGATGGAGAGTTGACGGGACGGCATTAGAACTGTGAATCCATGGTCGACCCAAAAGCAAGTTGAACGAGGCCGGGATGTCAAGCACTTGGAATGGAACGGACATGACCATGCTCCCAAACTCAATGTCTATTTCGATCATGCCCATGACTGTACGGGCGGTGCTGTCATAACCTCGGATTACTTGAGTAGAAGGCTTCAAATCGGAATCCTTAAGCCCCAGTATGCCCATGATTCTGCCAGGCATGAGGTTGAGTGCGGAACCACCGTCCACTAAGACTCTTGAGATGGGCCTCCCCCTTGCTCGTACCTTGAGGTAAATAGCCTCGTTGTGGTCGAACCAAATGGTGGAAGGTCCATATCGGCAAAGGTGATGACGTTGCCAAAATGAATGTGACCGATCATTGCCGTGAGGTCCTCGGGAGTAGTATCGGGAGGAATTGATGTATCATCGAGATTGCGGATGACAAGATCTCGGTGTTTCTTTGAGGATGCGATGAGGTCCCAAATAGAGATGTTGGCTTGAGTTTCTTGAGTTGGACAAGTAGAGGATCTTCGGGAGTGTCGCGAGCTTGCGGCCTTTGAGAAGAGGAGCTTGGTGCGGAAGTGGAAGGGTTGCTTGCTATGACTCGACCGGATCGAGTTAGCATGTTGACGTTCCCATCTTGCTTCTTTTTCCTATTCTCTAGTACTTCCCTCATTACCTCATCGTAAGTTACAACATAACAAGAATTGTCAAGTTTATTCATAACATTGGGGCCCCCATTCACAATTGGGATTGAATGGGTGGTCTCCTCGAGTTCTCCTATCTCTATTACATTGACATGTTCGTTATTAGTCACTACAAATTCTTTCTTGTCTATGAGATCTTGAATGACATTGCGGAGAACGAAGCATTCCTCGGTGGTGTGGCCACTATATTGGTGGTAGCCACAATATTTGTGGTGAGCATGATTGGGGTTGACCGTCTTGGGTTGGTACCCTTGTACGGGTGTGACTTGACCCTTTGCTTTGAGGACTTCGAAAGCTTCGGTTTGAGTCATGCCTTGGAGAGGCGTGTAGACACGGTCATTTCGAGACTTCTTCCCTTGGGGTGGAGGAACCTTTTTGTAATTCCCCTTGTCGAGAGTGACGGCGTTGACCGAGGCCTCTTTTGTGGAGTTGGAAGCGGCCTTGTAGCGGTAGCTAGGAGCACTTTTCTTGACTTCTTTGAGAAACTCGTCCATTCGGACCCCCGCCTCATACATTTGGGAAAAATCCGCATAGCAAGCCCCACTTAGGTGGGTGTAGAGATCAATTTTGAGACATTTGAGAAAGATGTCCATTTGCTCCTTGGTATTTGGCCTTTCCACAATCTCGGAGAGTTTATCATTCCATCTCCTTGTGAAGTCGATGAAGGACTCGTGGTCTCGTTGAGTAGTGTTCTCTAGCTCTTTCCTTGTGGGCCGGTGAGTGGTGTTGCCTTGGTATTGGTTCTTGAAGGCAAGCATGGCGGAGTCCTCAATCAAGACGGACAGTGAGCGGGAGAGTAGCATACCAATCTTTTGCCCCCCTCGAGAGTGAGAGGAAAGCATTGAGCCATCACCTTGGGGGAGACCTTCTTCGGAACCATTGCCCAAATATAAGTCTCAATGTGAGCCATAGGACAAGAGTTGCCCTTGAATTTGCTTATGTCGGGCATCTTGAACTTATCAGGAAGAGCGGCCATGGTACTCATGAGGATGGATGATTGATAAAGGCTTGTGTCGGAGCCTTTCCCATGTTGAGCCTATTGAATTTTGGCGATGTAGGCCATGATAGAATCCACCATTTTGGGCTCATTGTTCTCGGAACTTGGCTCTCCCACTTTCTTGGTGCGGGTGTTGACATAAGGACTTTTGAACAAACCTTCGGTCCATTCGGATTCGTCTCGTCATTTTTGCTCTTCCCCTTGGCAAGATTAGTGAGCTTTTCTTTCATTAGCTCCATCTCGGCCTCGTGGGCCTCCCTTTGGCTGTCGAGGTGGGATTGTCAATGTCGTCTTTGCTTTGTGCCTCCTTATTAAGGGTGGAGACTTGCTCTTGGAGGAGTTGGACCATGGTTGCGAGTTGCTCGAGAGTCATGGTATTGTTGGTGTTGGAGCACCGCCGGCCATTGTTGATGTAGGAGCTTTTGGAGTGATCTCTTCACGGGACTAAC